>OX382196.1:6612500-7199702 GCA_947507515.1 Eulithis testata
GCAATCTGATGTTGGAAGAGCTGGTATCAGCAGCAGAGAGTATAGATGTGCACTCCGGCGATGGAGCTGGGAGGTATGAGGGTAAAGTGGTGCATATTGTCGGCCCGCTGCGTGTTTTGGAGCCTATCTCTGAACCGGACTACAATATCCATGTGCAGGCAGTGAAGTTACGGAAACGAGTACAGATGTACCAGTGGATTGAAGAGACTACGTAAGTTTTTCAAGTACAAAGTACTGTATTTTGTGCTTAGTTTTTAGTTTACATCCTTACATGTTTATTATACCATATTGGTAGGTCAGTACTTTACTTTATTCAAGCTTATTATCTGTATTTTTCTTGTATAAGTTTTTATTACTTTATTTTGATCATAGCTTTTAATTCGGTTTACAGTAATAGTTAGTAGTAGTATAGTAGTAGGAAACTTTGCTTGTTTATGTACTGTGTGTATCACACATAGTTTTTAATTCAAGCAGATATTCAACTGTTTGTTGGACAAAGAAAATATAAGTAAAAAAATTCACAGAGAACAAGAAAACTTCTTGAGTGAGCCAGCAGAAGAGTCTCAGAAGACATACTGGTATCACAAAGACTGGAGAGACTATGTAGTTGACTCAGCACTATTCTACATAAGGCCCGGCCATCACAACCCAACTTCAATGCCCATGTCCAGTGAAACACATATTGCTGAGAGTGTGCAGATTGGATGGATGAATTTAGGTAAGCTTTTATAATAACCCTTTGGTATTTTTTAAACTACACACACTTTGTCACTTCTCTGATCAATGTCTATCAGAGAAGTGACAAAGTGTTTTAGTAGTTCAAAAACTACCTCTATACTATCATAATAGTAGCATACTATAAGGAAAATGTGGAGATGTGAGGTCTTTTATTCTACAAATTATGTTTACCTACATCTTCTGCCTAGTATCACAAATGACTTAATATATCATCATTTAGTATTGGGATTGGTATTTATTTACTTTTTTTATTTACAGGCTAGAGGAACTGTGATTTAGGCATTTAAAAATACTATTTGGTTTTCAGGTTTAGATGTTAAGCGTAAAGTAAATGATTACTATGAAATATGGTCAGACTCAAGACCAGAGAGAAATGACATTAAGTTACACTCTGGGTTCTACTACCACGGAGAAAGTGCTTTGGAACACAAAATTGGCGATCTACGAATTCATTTTTCTTATGCTGGAAGAGAGGATGACATTGTAAGTATAAGATAAACTGCCTTCAAACATCAACTATAGTTACGTCAACGGCGCTCTTACATACACATTGTTTGCAAGAACCTTTAAAGCCAAAATTGGCTATTCAAGTCACCTTAGAGTCCACCATAGGCATCAAGCAGCAACAATGTCGCCGTAGCCAAAACCGGCCAGGAAGACATCATCATCATCATCATCAAGTATAAGATGGATTTAATTAAGACAAGAATCAAAACTGTATTTCGAAAAATTTGCCAAACCAAGTATGGCACAGGCATTTATTTAGCCTCTATTCAATATTTTTGTATAGGTACTAGTGAGATAATTAAGACAAAAATTATGACTTGCCCATTTAACTAAAATTAGGACAGGCGTCATGGCTCAGTCGGTAGTAGCTCTGCTTTCCGTGCTGTGGGTCGTGGGTACGATCCCCACCGAGAACAAACATTTCTGTGGCAAACATAAATGTTTGTTCTGTGTCTGAGTGTTACTATGTATTTACAAAAAAAAAATGTATATAACTATTATATCAGTAATCTAGTTCCCATAGTACAAACTCTGCTTAGTTTGGGACTAGAGGGTGTTGTGTGTAATGTCCAAAGATATTTATCAATCAATCAATCAATCAATAATGTATAAAACTCTTTCGAAGCTGACTGATAATCAACGCACAGCCTAAACCATAAGGTATGAAATTTGGAGGGTAGTATCCTTATATAGTGTAGGGGTGCACTAAGAAAGGAATTTTGAAAAGTCACACTCTAAACAGTCTAGACCGCGAACAACGCCGCGGGCGACGGCTAGTTATTTATATTTATTATATTTACTAGCGACCCGCCCCGGCTTCGCACGTGTGCAATGCAGTGATGATGATGATGTATTATACATATAAACCTTCCTCTTGAATCACTCTATCTATTAAAAAAACTGCATCAAAATCCGTGATGTAGTTTTAAAGATCTAAGCATACATACATACAGACATTAGGACAGACGCGGGAAGTGACTTTGCTTTATACTATGTAGTGATTTAATAAAATCGGCCGTCTTATTTATTTATTTTCAGTATACTGCAATTGGCGTAGTTGAATCTGGGACACTTCAACCATACAGCCCTCAGTACTTCCCCACTGCCGACCCCATATGTCTGTTCCGCAAGGGATCATACAATCTAAAGCAGCTCTACGAATTGGAGAAACGAGACGCTAATATCCACACTTGGAAGTACAGGCTGCTCGGTTTTGTTCAAGTATTTGCTTCAGCCATGACTTTACATCCAGAGTGGGTGACTTTGTGTAAGTATGTTTTGCATTATTATAATACTAGGTGCCGCCCGCGACTTCGTTCGCGTCCCCTTGGGTCCCGTTAATTTTTCTTGATAAAAAGTAGCCTGTGTGTTAATTTAGGTCACGGACAATATATATTCCAAGTTTCATCCAAATCGGATCAGTAGTTTTTACGTGAAAGAGTAACAAACATCCATCCATCTATCCATCCATCCATACTTACAAACTTTCGCGTTTATAATATTAGTAGGATAAGATTACTAGTCGTAAACAGCACGACTTGGTAAAGGTAGCATGGATCGCCGGAGTCAATCAATAGATGCATAGGACTGATGAGGTTGGCAGAAAAATAAATGTACTAAGTACTGGACTGACAGCTTACCTTAAGGTGAAACATACAGGCTGTTCCCAGCCATTTTCCCGAGAGATGGCGTTAAACTCAAGATTTTTAGTTTAATTGAGTTTTTGTGTAATTGGAAAATTATTAAGTCGTAAAAGTAGAGCTCGCGGTTATCGGACATTACGCTCTATCGAATTGGATCATATCATTGCCACAAAATCCACTAAATTCGACATAAAGCTCCATTTTAACATCTGCCATTCAATATAGCGTCGTTTACACACACAGACGTAAGTGAGTACCTACAAAACTCGACACTAGATGGCGTGAATGAAAAAAAACAAGTCCTCGACACTAGATGGCGTTAATGAAGAAAGAAACAAGTCTTTAATTTTTTTTATGGGTAGATTGGGTTGGCAGAACTACACGCCACCTGCTACGGTATATCATCATAATTTTCCCACTGCTGGGACACAGCCCCCTCTCTATGAGGGTTGGTAGTGCGGGTTGGTAAATGTCACGTCTTCGAATTTTTGGTTCTAAGACATGCCGGTTTCCTCATGATGTTTTCCTTCGCCGTTTTGAGAGCAATGGTGATGAAATAAATTACACAAAGTAATGCGGCCTGTCTGGATTCCAACCCTCGACTTACTGTTCGTAACTCGCTAAATAATGTACGATTGTTGTAAAAATAAAAGTTATGTTTTTTGGCGTTAACTATTTAATTTATTTATAATTTTGAGAAATAAATTATGTTATGCCCATAAGACCTTTTCAACCAGCCACCATCTACATAGACAGTAACAAATGGAACACCGTCTGAAGACAAATGACCTTTTTGAATAGCAATTGATCTTTCTTGTTCACCAGCAATTTTAATTTCCTCTGTCAAATGTTCAAACCACACCTAATTTTTTTTCAACACAACGAAATTTATTAGCTGACATTGTTGGAATATCCATAAGACTTGTAATGTGAGCTGCTTGAGTGTAGTAGCTACCAGAAGTCACAGTTGACCACACAAATGCAGTATTTATTTTATTACTGCTCTCCGTCCAATGCCTCCATGCTTTATCACACATACTGCACTTGAAAATTAATTCACTTCGAAATCCATCAAGTCTTTCACTAACAAATTCAATTTGTAAAGATTCACACATATTTCGATGTCTTTCCAGAAGAAACGCCCACTCTATTACATGCTTCATGTCCACTATGCGATACCCAGATATCCCAGATAAACCTTCATTTGGACCAGCTTCCACAATCAATTGAAAAGATTCAGTTTCAGGATCAGCTTGCGGCCAATTAATCTGTGAAGGTTCAACCACAGGTTCAGCTGTCACTGTGCTAGTACTCGGGGCACTGTAGGTAGCCTCTAGGCTGATTTTCGGTTTTGGACGGACATATGTTCTTGGTTGTATATTCTGGGTACTGAAAGTAAAAAATTAAATTGTGATGATCATAATAAAAGTAAGCATATTATAATCCTAAACCTATTTTCGCCTTTCTCAATATTTTGCGGGTTTTTTACATGAACTCATGGTTTTCGACTAGAGCAATAATTTCTTTCTACAAAAGATTTTCGTCCGAGCTACCTCCGCCCCTAAGACGACCCACTGACCCTACATACATCTAGGTAGTGTTCTTTTGACTCTATCTAGTGTTCGAGCAACAAGTAGGTACCTACAATAAATCATGGTTATTTGATACGTACAGGGTTATAGAGTTATCTATGACGATTTCTTCATTTACTGGCTTCTTCATTTCTTCAGAACGCCAAGCTTTCAAACGGCTGAAATATAAAGTAAAAATGAAACTTTTCTCAACAGAAAATGGAGGCAAGTAGGTACCTAAAAATAAGAAGTCGTGTCGTCGTGAAATAGCGCGAAATCCCTACATCCAAACTTGGACGTGTTTATTGAAGAAGCCGGATACAGTATTAGTTGTAATAAACATGTTTACTTACCTCTCTTCACCATGATTATGTCTTAGGCCACCGCGAACTCGCTTGAAAGATTTTCGCGGCCCCGAATAAGCGTGTCGTTTGTACGCTAACTTGTTTGTTCTACCAGACATTGTAGACGCAATCTAAATCTAATAATAATCTAATCTAAATGTTCGTAATTCACAACCATGTCTTGTCTTGAAAGAAAGAGATCGCAATTGATGACAATGACAGGATCTTTCTTCAATCAATTCTCAAAATGAATTGGGTTGCGTTCGAAATAAAAGATCTAGAAAAATAAAATGTAACAGTAAAATTTTACTTATCTTTATATTTCAATGATACCTATTGTATTCCTGGTAGAATTGGTCGACGAATAAGAAAAACAAATCTGATTAGAAAGCCTTGTTTACATAAAAAACACGGAACAGAAAAAAAACATATTGTAAGTAACTGAATTAAATTGGTTTCTGAACGCACCATAACAAATTATTCGACGTGAAATTAGGTAGGTACCTACTTACTATGTATGTACAAAATAAAACAAACTATAATAATGTGTGTCTGTCTGTAAAATTCGTAAAAGGTGTCGTAACGTAGCCGGCTAAACCATATTTTGCAAATGTTTGCAAGTTTAGTTTTGTGACTACCTATACCTATCTACTTTGGTAGTTTACCGATTTATAATAATTTTATTTATTGTTGAATCACGGGCTCGTAGGTACAGTAATCATAATTACTATACCTACGATAAAATACAATATAGTCTACTAGCGACCCGCCCCGGCTTCGCACGGGTGCAAAATTCGAAAAAAAATCAGTAAGAATTTACGACATTAGAAACCCTGAAAATAACAGTATTTCTCCATTATTTAATAGATGTTATTATACATAAAAACCTTCCTCTTGAATCACTCTACCTATTACAAAAAACCGCATCAAAATCCGTTGCGTAATTTTAAAGATTTAAGCATACAGACAAACAGACGGACAAAAATAGCGACTTCATTTTATACTATGTAGTGATTACTATGAATCAAATATATACCTACCTACCTGGAGAAATATGGCAATTTGAATCAATGAAAATGCATAGCATACAAAATATAATACGCAAGAAAATCCGCGCGAAAACCATAGTGAGTTTTACGCGCAACCGAAAATGAATTATTACCGAAGAATGTATTTTGAACGAAGTGGCAACGTCGCACAACATATCGCATGTGGTCAAGGTTACGAAGAGAGGCAACGTCGCTCGTATTTATCGTTCGAATTATAAGATTGTCTGCTCGCCATCTAGCGTCGCGTAGCGTCGTCACCAACGCTTTCTGAATTATAAGATTGTATGACTATATGACGCTAGATGGCGCGCAGCCATCTGCGTCAAAAGTCACGCACACTACTAAAGAAGTGTCAAATTTTTCCAGGATTTCATAATTGTTTTTCTCACTAAATAATGTAAGTTATTGCCCAAAATGGTCGGTCGCGGACACATTTCATTGTAGAGAAGTGATAAAATGATAAGTTTTAAAGAAAAAGTGTCTGTGTTTAGCGTAAAGATGTAATCAAAAATGTATGGACTGGATGTTGAAGCAACCACCTTAAAAGTTAATGAAATGTAACTTTCGTTGCAGAGTATGGTTGCTAGTTTGAATCTAAAATTGCCTACTTTAATAATAATATAATCCCTCGATCACCCGGTTTGAAAATGAAATAATAGTAGATTGTATCATAAGGGAGCAAAATTATATTTTTACGGCGAGGGCGATTTTTTGAATCCAGAGCGAAGTGAAGGATTCTAGAGTAGAATCCCGAGCGTAGCGAGGGATTCTTTAGTAGAATCCTGAACGTAGCGAAATGATAGATGATGATGAATGCTAAGATGTTCCAAATTCAAAAAGTGCGCGGCAAAGTAAATTGCGGCGCACTAATTTAAATTAGTGCGCCGCAATGAACTTTGCCGCGCACTTATTGTTTCTTATAGAAAACACCACCTTTGGGTGCACATAAAGGCGAACCAAGTCGTTCTTTTCGAATAGGTGTGATGAAAAAATATATACATACAGGTTAAATAGATGGAAAGGAAAATAACCTGCCTATTTGAGTAATGACTAAACTTATTTTTATATTTTTTATTGCAGTTCTCCGATTTCAATGGATTTCAAGCAGTTTGAGAAGGTGCACAAGAGTTTGGATAAACTTTGTATTGGCATTTTCTTATACAATGGTTATTGTATCAATTCCATGGTGAGTTGTAGTTATACAAGGTGTAACATAATTACCCTATAAGCCCGAAGGGGGCGTAATCAGACCGACCACCTGAGTGCTTGGACGTGTGCAAAGGGTCAATAAATCTTAATTGAAATTTTCATACAAAAGTACAAATTATAATATTTTAAAAATTTGCGACAACCTTAAGTGTTTGTTTACTATTAGTGTAAACCCGTACACACGCATGCACGCGTAGGTACCCTCCTACCGCACGTCACGCACACGCTATCTGTATGTAGGTACATTTTAAGTAAAAGTTACGAACTCATTTCATGAATGAAAAACTTAGAAATCTCAAAAGTCGTAGAACAAACACTGTTCGCCATGACCTGTAGAATACCCCACCTTCGGACTTATAGGGTATTTATGTTACACCGTGTATAACTACCATCCATTAATTATTCTTCTAACTATTCAATATGGTTGGATGTGCTCGACAAATATTCCACATCAAATAAAAGACGCATTAAATCGTGGTGTAACCCAGCTACAGTGTAGATAGCAGAACACTTGAGGCTTTTAAATTGTATCAATACATTGCTGTGTTTGTTCCAGGCTAGTCCACAAACCGTCGTTCGGCGCATTAGTCCTCGGCATTGGATTACTACCAGTACTGAACTATTCTACGCTTTTGAACCGTCGTGTTTCACCCGAACCACCGCCTTACGCCAGATGGAATGAACGAGATCGGTGATTGCAGTATTGCTGGCGTTATCCTACCTAATCCTTGCTTGATCCATAAGGTGACCAAATCCAATTATTACTTGTATTACTATTTTCTTTTGTGCTGTTACTGCTGTGTATGGGACAGTTCTCGTCCACTGGAAAGAGATCGATATTTAATAATAATAACTCTTTATTTCGGATATAGGTCTATACACGAAAATACAATACAATGCAATACAAGTTATAGTACTTATGTAGTACTTATGTACAAATACCGTGTCAAGTTTGATACCTATTATAGTTACCTATTTGTGATTCCCACTATGGTGCACAGATAATTTACGTAGACAAATTATCCAACCTATTTCTTGTGTATCGAGAGATCTAAGATAATCTGATTGACAGAACGGTCCTAAGTATGTGGAAGAGGCTTTCTTTGGTCCATACTCTATATTCAAAATAAAGCTTTATTAAGATTATCTATGGTAATACGAACTAATATTAAAATGAAGGGTCTTCTAAATCACAACACCAATAAAAAGAAATACATACACGCTTACAAACGGGCCGACAAAATATAGCCTGTATTTAATAGGATGAAATCTCAACTAGTCACTAGCTTGTAAGAATTAATAAAATTATTTTAATGGAAGTAATAATCATGAAACTATTATAGCCTATATTTTGAAAAAAAAAGTTCAAATTAGAATTTAAATTATACGTGCATATATAAAACGAAATATTCCATGAAAAATGAATCCTATTAAGAATGATAGCATTTAATTAAGATTTACTCATATCAATAAGTACTCCTCTAGGTAGGTAAATGAACCAATTAGGTAGAGTTGTAGTATAGCGCTAACTCGAATGTAAAACCTAGGTTTTAGTAAATTATTTAACCCTCGTTGTGAAAATTGATCCGCAGGTTTTAAATAAATTGTTATTAAATATTTTTTTGAATTCTTTCCTAACCTAAAACCATCTAACAAATACCTAAGCTTCAAGCTTTCCATTTCAATATCCATAAACTATTAGTTTACCTCGAACTTGACACAAATAATTATAAGAAATTGGACTTTGCAAGAGTTGTTACAAATATTTTTAAATTTCTATACGAATTACTCATATCTTTAGATGATAAGTTAAAAAAAAATCAGCACGTAAATCAGCTCCGTTTCATTGATTCAAACGAGTGTGTTCAGGCTGAAGTGTTGTGTGAGTTTCGGCATCTTTCACGCAAGCGCAATGCGACCCCGGTCATAAGCTGATCGTACTCCGCCCTTCAACTCTAATCCCCACAATATATCTGCATTTTTATACGGTTGTGACTTACCTATAGTCTAGTAGACATAACATACCAAAAAACGTGTGTTCCTAAAGCGAAACTATTATATCAGTAGAATGAAAGACACCGCGACGTCTGTTTGGATTTTCATTAACATCCTATGCCTGGGAATGTGTGTATACCTTTACCTAATCTGGTCTCAATATTGGATGCACATTGAAAAACAGAGGCTGTTCAATAGCCCAACGGAAGCATTACCTTCGCACAAGACAGCGCCCTTTCAAGGTACAGATAGACATTCCAAATCTTACAATTCGACGTTTATTCATAAAAAGAGAAGATCGGCTGTTGGGGCGGTTTGGAGTGGCTCCAGTAAATCTAGTTCCCTTCACCCTTCTAATGTTATAACCCGATACAATCACGGAGGTCCCAGATTCCCAAACATACACAAACCCTTGCTAGAGTTTGATAGTGAAAAGTATGTGTGCGCGGATTTTCTGACTACAGAATGTGAAGAGAAGAGCAATGAATTCAGAGAGCTGCTGATAAAGGAGTTTCATAGAGTACTAATGGGGGATAGTAAAGTGTTCCGCTCTGGACTGGATTCACAAAACATTTATGATGTCAAATACGAGAGTGGACATAAAGTAGACGCGTCGAAGGCAGAAGTTATGTGTGCGCTCAAACAAGTGCCATTCAAGACTGTAAAAGCTGATGATGAGCCGTTTAGCAGACTTGGCTTCAAGATTCCTGAGGCACCTTTGCAAGAGCGTCGCATTTTCAACACCTGTGCAGTGGTTAGCAGTGCTGGGGCATTGTTGGGATCAAGACTTGGGGACTTTATTGGTAAGTTACTTATTTATGGTTGTAAAAATATTCTACCAGCTATGTTCAACAACCTGCCGTATGATGAATATAGTATAAATAATAAAATAATATTCACCAATACCACTACAAATGACTGAAATGCTTCATGCATTAGGTATGACGAATATGTCATCATTTGTGGTTGAGAAATAAAATTGGTCATACGTACTATTTTGAGGTTTTTTACGGCTATCAGAGTAAAATATCATGTAAAATGACTGTTTTGTATTTTCTTTTGAGGAAAAAAGTTTTGTCAAACTGATACAGTCATCGACCTTATGTCGACGGGTACAGTACACAAAATCGGTTCTCTTTACTTTTTTTCTTGCAAAATATGTAGTTTAGAAAAATATGAAAAAGACTATTTTGTAGCGCATTTTTTTTCTATTTATTTTAATGTTGACTTTCGTATCTAGGCATCGTGTAAACCACAAAAACAATAGAATTTGTATCTTTAAAAGCCACTGACTATCATTCGATCAGAACGGCACTCTTCAAAAGTTGTGCCGCAGTGATTCACCTCCATATGAGCTGGCCAGTGTTCCACGAAATAATAGGTACGTTCCTAACTAATGGCTTCAGCCTAAACTACTTCGTACACATTCGTATTTTGTATGTATTAGAAAAGTTTCATTATTATTAAAATTATATAAAAAAAAACAACAAACAGAAATCCAACCATGCATGCTTGGCAACTTTATTTTCAAACGAGACTGTTAAACGTCCGCTTATCATCCCCTAACACACATCTGTCAAGTTTTCAAGGCCTTGAGGTTTGAGGATGTTGGAGGACTTGGAGGGTTCAGTTCAGAGGGTCATCCAATCATTTATTTTTTGATTTTGCATTTTATATGTGTCATCCTATACTAAAATTTTGCTAATGATGTCCGCAAAAAGTGATTGTGTGTGGGCATGTAGACTTGCACTTAAACTTTACAGTTACCGTCCTAAATGCTATGAGTTACTAAGATTTAATATTTGTTTTTGTTTAGTTTTGTGTCATAGGCCAACAACCGGCAACTAGTGGATTGCTTACATTTCAAAAACACTCAAATGTATGTGAAACTGGTGAAAGTAGTTTTCAATAGCACTTGTGCAAACAAGATTAGTCTCAATACATTTTCAGTTGGTTTCAATTCAATCATCTATCCACCTAATTCATAACCTTGAGCAAAATTATTCATAACCAATGATAGTTCATCGTAGATTAGTGATGGTTATCATTTTAATATTTTTCTTAATATATTTCGAATAGTAGATCCATTCGATTAAATGATATAAAGTCGATTAAACATTTTGAACTAAAATATTTCGCAATTGTTTGTAAGGCGGTGTAGCACAATGAAAAATGTGTGAACAGTTACGTCTGTTACATATATCATTGTAATAAATGCTGTTGGATATGCCGTAACTTACAATAACGAGTTATGGCCCGAGTACTCGGGTGATCGACCGAGTACTGTGACACTATCGCATCGAATCTCAGCTTTGTACGCGCATTGTCATGCGCGGACTGCCCTCTTCGGCGAACGGCCTAAATCGCATGCGAATTCAACGAAATTGTTTAGATTATTGTATTTCTGCAGATATTATCTGATTATTAATGTTCTAGTGCCTGAAGATATCAACTGCAAAAAATAGGACACATAAATATATAATCTGAGAAAATCTGGAGTACATTCTAAGATTTTTCTAAGTACATTCTAAGCCTTTGCCAAAAGGCACACTGAACTGAGAGATATTTTTTAACAATACCAAAAGAAAAGTTCAGAATCAAAAAGATCCGAAATATCAACCACAGAATAAGAATTTTATATGGGATCAACGAATTTTTTGTCACTGTAAACCCTTCGTATGTGATAACAGGAACTTAAATAACTACCTATACCTACTTTGGATATTTTAATTACTTACTGAAAAGTTGAAATATCACACGTCATCATAACTTCCGGTCACTGCTATAAGTATTATAGATTGAATACTGTATCTATTTAAAGTAGGTAATTTATTTACAGTGACCATAAATGGCATAGCATACAGTACAAATTACCCATGCAAAGGTAGCTACGAGTACACTGTTCCTATTCTATACTGTCGCCGCATTGATTTATTCATGTCTAGTTCAATAAAGCTTAATTTACTCAGAAAGGCAACGTTTTGATATGCTGATATGGGTGGTAAATACGATTCAGCAGGTCCTTAGGAAGGACTAATGCTCGGGGGTTCACAGAAAGTTTTTGTTTTGAAAATGGTGTTAGAAATATAGATATCTGATTATAACTTTGCCAAGCTTTACGAGCTTGGGTTTTTAGACGTTTGACTCTCGTCTTGATCTTGACCAATACTGTGAAGTTCTGACCTAGTATAACTGCTGAAGTGCATTGTTTTGGCGAATTATATTATCTCAATGCCACAAAAAATAAGACAAAATATGGTAAAATCTTTGATTAAAAAACCCTTCGGATTGGTCGGGTCGAGTAGAAATTGTCTACTATTATTGTAAAGGGTTATTTTAAAACTTCTAGTGTCGTCCCTGCTATTGGCGAGGATAATGCCGTGGCGCCGCGCCGGCGGCGCTCTCGACGCTTTTCTGTAAAAGCTACGCGTTCGCGCCGGAAAATCCAGAGATTATCTATGCTAATATGTAATGAATAAAGTAAACATTTGCTACTAGATGTCAGATAACTTTATACTCAATGTTTTATTTTGTAGGTTTTATTTTATTCTTTTGAATGTTACCTCTTTGAGTGCTCGTCCGGGGAAGTACTACCACCGTACCTATTTCTGCCGCCAAGCAGCGATGCTCGCATTGCTGTGTTCAGGTTTGAAGGGTAATTGCGCCGGTGTAATTACACGCACATAAGACTTCAAGATCTTTACGTCTCAGAGAGATGGACGCAGTGCATTGCCTTACAGGGCACGTCCTCATTGGACTTGCTTCATAAAAAAAAACCTAAAAATGGATCTGTAAGGCGCACCCAAATACTTCTTGAGCAAGTTTTACCGCCGCCGCCGTTCGTTGGATATCTCGTAGTTAAATCCAGGGAATAAGTTATACATAATGCAATATAAAAAATACTACGCGGCCTTGTCGCTTAGAGCGATCTCTTTCAGATAACTTTATCGATAGGTAATTAAAGATAAGGAAAGCGTAGGATAACAGTCTAATTACAAAAAAAGGTTCGGACCTACTAGAACACCTCGAAGTAACCTATCTAAGTAACTAAATCGAAATATTCTAGCTAGTGGGTAAATTTTTCTAAAATGAAAAATCCATGCATGATTCACAGTGGAACGATCATTATTATTTTTTTATTCCTACTATGTTAGTCATTCTATAACCACAGGACATGTCTTTGTCCTTTCTCGAAATGCTGATAAGTTTATAGCCCAGACGTGGAAAGACATGACACATGCTTCCGACTGAGGTGTAAGGCATGTGTAAGGACATCTTTTATTTGAGAAGTACCTATGTTCTTTTTGGCGAACATTTTCTGTGATTTATCAATGATGACTGGTTTTTTGCTACGGTAAATGTGATTTGTTTTTAACCACAACCCGTGAAGCTCAATATTTAAAAGCATACTTTCAACAGCATTATCCTTATATTCAGAAGGTAGTTTTTCCACTTGACTCAGCATATTGTCCTGAATCACTGGTGAACTAATAACGTCATAATCGCATTTATATTCTAAAAATAGTGGTATTAGAATGCTTATACTGTATATTCCGTTTCCTATCTCTTTTTGCGTGAAATTCGTTTGTAAATCAGATACAAAAGCAACAAATCTTATCCAGGTACAACTTATGTTTTAAAACTTTGTTGGTAAAACACACTCTCAACACCTCCCTCTTTACTTCCCTTCACCTGCGTAAGTCTTTAACTTTTAACTCAAAGTTTATTATCATGAAAAACTTGTCCTTACATCATAAAGCGGCTTCTTAAAGTGGTAAATAAATTCGCGCTAATCAAAAAGGAGTTATCTTCTTCACACTTAAAACAACGGTAAAGATATAAGATGAAAACCGTTTTAACCCTAAGATTTATTATCTGTTTTGCGAGAAAAGATTCCTCAAACCAAGAGTGTGAATAGGTAAAGTTGGATAGGATGGAGAATAAAAGTATCAACATAAATACATATTTATGCTAATTGAAAGAGGTTCTGCAGGACTCGTGTATTGTTTGCCGTGCTGGCTGCGACTGCAGTGTCAACAACCGGCTTCTAAGGGCTCCGTGCATAATTCATGTGCCATTGTGCGTATTGCTACGGCCGCGACAATGCCGCTTGTACTGAACACGACCAAATATTTTGATATCCACTTACAAAAACGTGTTTTTTGTTCGATTCTTAGAGGCTTGTGCAGGGACTTTGTATTTGAAAATTCCAAATATTTACCATACGTGGTTTTTATGTGCTAGATTAAGGTAGAGTTAGTAGAGTTGACATTTTTCCCATTTTTTACACACTTCATAACTATTCGTCATAAAGATACGAGTATATTAGTTGTGTAAGTATTTTGTGCGAAAAAGTACTTATGCCGTCGTATTCTAGAAATGCAGGTACGTCTATCGTAAATGTGCTAACAAATTTTTATTACCAAAGAAATAACGAAGTGTCTTTTGATTATGTAAGTACCTGCCAGATAGGACGTAAAGTAGTCAACAATAGCCTGCACTTCCATTGCTTCAATGCCCAACATACATTATTAAACAGTTTTATTTTCCATTGCGTTGGATCGTCTATTTTCTGCTGTTCCGAAGTTGCGAAAACGTGATACGAATCAATACTCTTTGAGATACTAATTTGACCGTGTGAACAAGAAAGAAAATGTTCAAAAATCCACAAATCTTTTCTTTTTTGTAGAATACAAACGTTTTATAACTTTTTATTGATCAATCTTATCATACCTGTACTTTCTTAGTTATCCTTGTAGGAGCTTTCTAGTATAAGATCTTCAGAGGTATCGCAATTTGCTGTCAATTTAGCTAAAACCGCAAATTGGTGACCCCAAGTCCATAAATCGAAACCGCGATATAAAAACTTAAACGTTTACTCCACCGTAAGTAGAAGGCGTATAATTATAGGTATTTATGTGTAATTATGTTGTTGACTGCCATTGTTCAGCTTTCTTACCTGGATCACAGATTAGGTGATAGCTATTACGGCGCAGTCGTGCGGGAGATTGTTTTTAGCCCTTCTCCTCTCGATGGATTAATTATCTGCATTATGTCATGATTCACGATTAATCTCTATAATTAAATTAACACCTGTGTATTGTGACTTTCCTGGAACGTGTTTCACAATAGATTTTTGATGAATGTGAAACGAACGTAACGTGTATTTGGTTGAGAGAGCTTCTGCAAACCTGCAAACTTGTGGCGGGCACAAGATCATTCGCCAGACCTCGTGGTAGGTTTAATTCAAGATGCTATGCAGAGTTGTAGAGTCACTACAATTCTACATATTAACCTGCGAAATATTTTAAACCGTTAATGTAGTTCTTATTATCATGATTACAAAATTACACTATTTGTTTTATTCGTAGAGGCTCGTACGGAGCAATCCCTTGTATTAGCAATTATTTATTTGTCTTCTTATTTAGTTTTTGAAGTGGAAGTTATTTAATGAAAGGTGTCTCATTAACTCATTCACATCTCTGTATCGTTTAGTGTTTTTAACAGCAATACCACGTTTGTGACGTAGGAATCGATTTCATTTTGTTTCATCAACTCTACGTGCCTCCGCGGTACGCATTCTTACAATGTTCTTTACAAGTGTGTAACAACAACGTGGGAAATTAAATTAATTTCTACATCCGAATGGTCCTTTCTTTCTAAATTATTGAAGTAGAGCGGAAACATTTTCAAGGCTTCTTTTATTATCAAAGTTACGAACTTCGCAATAGATATTGTTCAAAGATGGGAATCGAGCGCTGAGACCTTGTACCTATTATGACTATTTTGACAATAAGCGGATCGTCACGATCGTACTTAGGGCTTGTACACAAAACTGCGATTCGACGTCGCATCGTAAAAATCTGCAAGCACGCACGACGCATCGCAAGAACTTGCGAATTGATTCGCAAGTCTTCTTTGTTTCTTTTTGCTGTATCTCATAATCGCATCGCAGAAAGATGCGATCCGCCGATCGTGGCAAGTGGTACTAAATCTTCACAAAAAAGAATCATTTGTCTTCATTCTAAAATCCCGAACTCTAAACTCGAATTTCAATATGAGAGTGAAAATTGCTAGGTAAGTACTAATTTTTTACTCGTCGCACTTTCTAACAATCATAATGGGAGCATTGACCATTGATACCACAAGCCTATGGTGATAGATAGGGCTAGGGAATATTCTTTAGCGCTTCATACGTTATTTAGATCGCTCACATAGGTATATCTAATGGACCAATCTTAAATCTGAATGCGGAAACGGGAGTCCAACCAATACAATATGTTATTTAGATCAAAATTATATATTTATTATTATTCTCCAAGAGGTAGCGATATTCATAATTTGAAACCTTTTTCCGCAGATTCCCATGATATGGTGCTAAGGTTTAACAACGCCCCCACTGAAAACTACACCGAGGATGTCGGAACAAAGACAACTATTCGTATTTTAAACTCACAGGTAACTACGCAGTGACAGTTTTAGGTAGTCTGAAGAGCAAGTTTTTTGACAATATACTTAGTAGTTCGACACATCTAAAAGTAGGTAGATGGATCATAGTTTCAGAATAAACTGCTGGGCATCATGAAATAAATGAGTAAGCAATTCATTGTCTTATTTAACTACGTTTGAAATACTCTTCTCCAAACTTTTTTCATTAGTTTAGAAAAATAATATGCGTAAAGTTTAGATGTGCCTACTCATTCAGTACTCATTCAGAATACTAGTAGTTCGCCACGAACTGAGATCTCGTGGTCGGTCAAGGGGTTGTAAAGATACGTGGGTCCAAACGGAATAAAAAAAATGACGTACATACAAAAATATCAAATGGGGTGTCATATGATAAGGCTTTGCTTTAAGACATTCCAAAACCGGTTTAATTTTTGTTCTAGGTTGAAGAGTTTTGGAGTTTTTGTAAAAACTATCACGGCAAAAGCAAAGCCCTATCATATGACACCCCACTTGATATTTTGGTACGACTTTATTTTTTTACTCCCTTTGGAACCTCATAACTTTCCAACCCCTTGACCGATTTACTTTATTTTTCAAACCAGAGTACTATCTGTATACCTACTAAATTCTGTGAAGATCGGATAAGCGGTTCAAAAGATCTCGACGAACAAACATACAAAGCATTTTTGCGCAAGTTGTCACTAAGATCTTTTTTCGCTTCGCTCACTCGATCAATAAAGTACCTACAAGAGACCCGAGATGGGGATTACTAGTCGTGGCTAGCATTTTCCTATATTTAATTTCTTTATGTATTTAGCTTTATTTTTAAACAGACAATTTCTTTCTTTTAAGGTAGTAACAAAGCCCGAGTTCAAGTTTTTAGAAGATTCATTATACAAGTCAGTGTCTATTTTGATATGGGACCCGGCGAACTTCTCCTCGACTTTGGAAGACTGGTACAACCACCCGGATTACCCATTGTTCTCGGTTTATAAAACGTAAGTTCTTTTGTCATCTACCAAGATTTACTGTAAGAGTATATTTTTAAGCGCGTGCTAGTTTAAAAAAGTATTCGCGTCTTGTTTAAAATGGATCGGATTTTGTATCAAGTAAAAAGCAAGCTCGTATGAGTTAGGGCCGGTTTTTTTATCCCTAGTTAACTCAACTACTGGTCAAATTTGTATCAACGAATTGTCAAATTTGGTACAAATTTGACTATTAGTTGAGTTAGCTAGGGATCAAAAAACCGGCCCTTAGTGGTCAACTCTGGTGATAGAGTTTTTAGGCTGCATTAAGGCCTCCGTTATGGCAGAAGTAATCGCTTGTTTAATCCTGAATGCCGGAACAATAAAATTGACACACGGCGCTAGTTTCCTCCTTACGTGTCTTGAGTGACGAACAGCAACATACTTGGTATTATATTTAGGCCGATGCGGTCAGTATGAGTTTTGTATTGACCAAAAGTTAACTGTAGTTTATTGCACTTTTTACTGCGTCTGTATTTATCCCCTATTTTAGTACGTATTAGAATTTATTAAGATTTTGGCGTGAATCACTGCTCCGGGCTTTGCGTCGAGGTGTGTAGGTCTAGGAATCTCCCCATAAATTATAAAAGGGTTATAATATGAAAATATGAATTAAAAATAATCTTCTAAATTAAAACTCTTTTGAAGCTGACTGACAATCAACGCACAGCCTAAACTATAAGTCCTAGAGGATTGAAATTTGGAGGGTAGTATCCTTATATACCTAGTGTAGGGGTGCACTAAGAAAGGAATTGTTTCATCCCAGTGGGTAGTCCGAAACTAGAATAACTAGATATTCATAGCGCTCACTTGATAAATTTCAATTTATCGAAAGTAAAAAAAACGAGCAGCTTTCCCTTTCATTTCCTCTTTGCTATGCCTATTTAAAGAGAATTGACGGTAAGATATCAGTTACGTACTTTATTGTAGGTTGTTGGAGCAGAGGCCTAATGCAGATGTACATCTACTGAACCCTCAAGTGCTGTGGGGGCTATGGGCCCTTCTACAGGATACGTCGCCTTATCGCCTTCGAAGGAACCCTCCATCTTCAGGCTTTTTAGGTAAATCTAGAAATCGCTCAGACCGCACATTGTGCATAATATATGTTTAGCTATATTTCTTTTGTAATTTCTTATTCTTGTTTATTACTTTTAAGGTGCACAGTAAAGTGTTTTTTATTCGTTCATTCATTCGTTCTTTCTAGTTTTTGGAACATTAAATAAGTATTTTAGTAGTGTTTTCGTTCATAAGTAATTTATAAACTTACGTTTCGTCGCTTCTAAGTTCCTTTTTCTTGGGAAATTGCGCTCAAGATTTATTACGTGTAGATTTCTTCGTCGTTCGCGTTCTAACCGATCGACTTTGATAAATATCATTCTGCGGGGTCAGTATTGGGATGGGTGACCACTCGTGGCATCGGCACGTAAGCCGTCGGTTTCAGCTCTACGGTTATATTAGCCGCTCTAAAATCTTTGACATCAATATTGACCACTAACACTTAGATCCTAACTCGTTTACATAGTTTTATGTTTTGTGAAGGTTTTATGAAGCACCAATCTTTAGATCCAGCGGTAAAATCGTAATTTCCTTCCCCAGGTCTATGGTTGTCACTTCACCGTTGCAATCGCGTTCGCGTTTTCGAATACGTGCCATCAGCGCATGCAAGTCGCCGCTGTCATTACTACATCAATCGAGAGAATACAGCGTGTACTCTGGGCGCTTGGCATCCCTTAGCGCAAGAAAAAGCATTGGCAGAAAGATTGCGTGACAACCCTAATATCGACGTGTTCCAGAGAGGATTCATTGATGTACCTGGGTTCGTAAATGTTAATTGTTAATTTTGTATAAAGTCAATCTCTGCTGTAATAATAACTTTAGGACAACCTTGGGTTAGGCAAATAGTGTCAATTGATACCTTGTTTACATGTATATACATATTTTTCACTTCTAAAAGGGGGAGGTTCTCAATTCGGTTGTATATTTTTTTAATATAAATAATGCTCAGTTACCCCTATGTGTATGTAGGTACTATTTATAGCCAAATGTGCCAAAATAATGTAGGTTATGTTTGACGTGTCCTTGACTACCCCCTACGATATTCTCAATTTATTTATTTATTTGTACATTACATGCGATGGTGGTGTCCTAGGCTTTTAAAAACATTATATTGATGTACCAGGTGCATTTATATACAATACATTATTGTAGGTATTGTTATTCACTAAATAAAGTCTTCCTAATATAAATAACTTAACTTATATACGAGTATAACAAAGGTTCTGCGACTGGTTGTAGTACTTGTAGTAGAAACAGTGTAGTGAAAGTAAACTTAAAATGGATCCTGTAGATACTACATTTTTATATAAAAGTACCTATAAGTAGTGCATTAAACTTTGTGGTATAATAACATAATGACACTGTATTTTGTTTCCCCTGAGTTATAGCCGAAAAGTAACCCATCGATAACCCACAAATAGTAAAAACAACTGGACGAATTCTCTGTAAAGTTTTTTTTTAATTAATCTTTTTCGTCCTACTGCTGGGCAAAGGTTTCCCCCAACATCTTCCACTTTTCTATCTCACTTTTATCTTTGTAAAGTAACCTTATGATTTAATTTTAGGGTCATCCATTTGTGCCACTTGCCGTCAGTAAACCTAGTAATTCTAAATCTAGTAGATTTAGAATTACTAGGTTTACTGACGTGTTTGGCTCTAGAAGTCTAGAGTACCGCTTTTTGGTACCTACACTACCTACGTAATGTAAGGCTATATCGACGCTAAGACTCATGTAGCATTATCCCTATAAACCTTGGCAAGTGTTTTGCGATTTGTGGGGGTAGAACTGTCGCTTTTTCGTTTCAACTTTCAAATCACAACGATGCTAAAGAAGTTTTTACTTCAAAATGTAAATACTGTATGCAAGTAAATACTAATAATAGGTACTTCGAATGGCGACTGTCTAGTTTCACGACTTTTATGGTAACAGACATGACCTTATTAATAAAACTACAATGAAGATATCGGTCTATTGTTCTATGCAAATCGCAAACCATCTTACCTGGCATCAGTTTTCAGTCTTTGTAGTTTTATGTCCGTGCTTAGATAGCACTTGTACGAATATAAACGCTGAAAATGAGAAATGATGAAGGCGACCAGACTAACATTTTTCTAGACCTAATTTGACAGCGCTACGGTACAATAGATATATACATTGTTGTTTTAATATACCTACCTACAACATACTATTTTTATCGTAGACTATACTTTAATTCATCCTTGGTGCGCAAAGTGGAATCATTTTTATTATTTAAAACCACAGATTATATTTAAAACTATTTCACTTTTGCGCACCAAACTTAAAATCGATTATTGCGCAAAAGTGGAATAGCGTAGTTCCAGAAGTTCTTGGTGCGCATCTTTTTGGTGTGCAAAAGTTGAATGCTTCTAAAATTATAGCTGTTGACGCTGTTGTTGTCGTTTCACTTTATGAGAAAGGGACAGCCATATTTTGAATACTGCCAAATTAGGTTAGTTTAGAAAATGGCAGCTACAAAATCGATACCACTGTCATGTCATGTCACTGACATGTTTCGTTCATAATAGCACGTGACGTGACCTCTGAAAGCACAAAGCGTCTGATGTACCTTTGATAACTAGGGGAGGAGAGATAAAGCAATACGTGGTTACAATTCAGTTTGAGGTACAGTCAACATCATTAGTAAATGACGATAAAATGAAACATGGTTTCATAAATGTTTTAGGTAAGTAACTACTGAAATCTAGCAACATTTCATTTTCAAAACTGTATGATTGCGAATGTACTTTCGGATTTTCCAATTTCACTTCTGTATATGCTTAGCGCGTTTTGCGTAATCGGCCACCATTTGCCTAACGGACATTCTTCAGGAAGTGAACATACCAGTGATTTACTACTGTTTTATGTGATTCAGATAAGGTCATGTCGGCCATGATGTACCCTTGTTATGTATTTTTAGCTTTTTGCTGGCACATAACCGCTTGCTGGTTGAATACTGATATTGTCGAGCGTACAACTACCTATAAGCGATTATGAATTCTGTATGGGTGTACGGAATTAGCGCTACAACCGAGACAACACAGAGCCTACCTGACAGAATACACACTACAAAATGAAAGAGATAATAAACTAGTGTTCTATGGTAGAATTTTCAGCTCAAAAGCTTCAAGTTGAAGCCTTCAGCTATGATTTTTACGGATTTTTACCGCTCTTACTTAGTTTTCGCAGTTTGTTTCTTTTGTCTTTTTCTCGAAGTCCTAAGTTTATCTCTCCTGGCTCTTTCACGCATTACAGTCGTGAGTTTTAAAAAAAAATACGAGATTTATTCATTACTAGCCCACTCTTAGTTGCTTTGAGCAAAGAACTCGTTATCTCCCGTTTCATAGACACGATTGCTGAAATTTCTTTGTGTAAAACAGAGACGAGACTTTTAAACAGACAAAGCATTCTCTCTCCGTTTACACATAACTTAACACATACAATTTGATAGAGCAGGGATAAAATGAACGCTAACACACGATGACAAAACCGCCCTGTGCCTTGTGCGCTGCCTCGCATTGTCATCGCGCAGTGTAACTCAAAACAGACCTTCGTCTATCATTTTGCGTGCACAGACCAAAAATCCTTCACCTTAAAAAAGTAATCCGTTGTCCTGTCGAGACAGAAGAGGTGCATTGACATCTACTGATTGGCCACGATGCACCGGCTCACGATGTGGTCATCTGTCCACCTTTTTATGTAAAGCACGTGTCTCATCCGAACTTCCTACTTCTTTGTATCTCCTGACCATAGGTGCTAGTCGTTTTAAGGCTATCATTGTAAAATCTGTATTGGCCGCACGTTTCATACCAATTGGCACATCATTTGGATTTGCATGTACCTCCTACTCTAAATGGTTTTTTTTCGGGGTACTCGGTTGTTGCTTTGGTACATTTGATTGGCGTAAAAAAACGGGATAAGAAAATTTTTGCCTTTCTTACTCCCCGACTCTAGCAATAAATAACCAATACTAGCAGGTCATCCCAAACCCATTACAAGAACTATCTCTACTTTGTATTCAACCCTGTGCGTCCTCCAAGGTGTTTTCTCAATCATTAGGTAATGTCGTCGACATCTGCGATTTCGGACAATGCGGATTTCTTCGTTACGATTTCAGCCATCTTTTGACAAAGGCGTTTTCACTGATGGTTATAAACTTGTGCGTACATAGACGATGCGCCACATCAACAGCCGCACGTTAAACTCACGGGTATTTTAACTAATTAAAATTAGTTGGCGCGAGCGGAACTTGTTTTGCTCGTGGATATGTTTTTGATTTTCTTAAAAAAAAACGGGGTCGATGTCTCTTGATCCTTTTCGTGGAATACTACAATGCGCATATAATGAGATGGTATAGTATTTACAGCCGCAATTGAAGACAGCTGACCAACTCGAGACTAACCAGTGTTACAACCAGCTATAGGCTCCATATATAAAAGCTCTGCTAACATACTACCGCTCTATCTGATGCGTTCGGGCTGTAGCTTGCTTGGTCAATCTTACGTTCTGCGCAGTCACTATTTGGATTATTTAGATGACCGTTAGTGGCATTTACATCTGTAGGGCTACTCTTGACCACCGACGTTCCAAATTGGATCCGGATTTTGACAGATTTTGTATCATTTTGTACTGAAAAATGACACAACTTCTGTCAAATCTATGGATCCGGATTGGAACTGTGGTCGAGAGTAACCTATGTAAGCACTTCCGTTTTGGTGGTCGTCTTCGGGCGGTTTCATTTTAATTTAATTTAATTATTTAACAATTCTTAACAATCGTATTTGAAATTAGGAAGATTGGGTTTATACAAACATACTCAGCTACTTATGCTACGGACTGCATAACCTAACTGTACCGAGGCAATAGGTATTCAAACATGAAGGTAATGCAGTCAGTGTACTAGGAAGCGCTGGATATGTGCCTATTGTATCCCATCCCTGGCTAGTGTCCAGATAATAAATACCTTTACATCTACTAGATTATGTAGGCAGAAATGGTGACACCATTGGCTGTAATTCTGACAGGCGTGGAAAGCCTTAAATAAGTAACATCCTATGTTTTTATTTATTCTTAGCAATACAAATAAAGTCGTTGTCAGAGATGATGTAAAATACTGTTTTTACACATTTTTTGTCTATCCATCCACAATTCCACCGGCAATCCCACAGTCTGAATTCGTCTAAAAGAGACGCTTAAATAGTATTAGGTACCTATACATTCACCATCGATCGCGAGACTTGTGTAATTACCAAACTTCTGTCTTGACTTTTACAACGGGTTATTCCCATCGAGCCCTCCGGCTGGCCCACTGGTGGGGCCGATGGGACAAAAACTTGAGGGCTATATTCGTTCATAAACTTTGGATTCATTTCATCACACAAATTATTTCTTGGTGGGGTTCGAACCCCGCGCAGTGGGTTATGAAAAGCTACTCGTATATCAACTGAGCTGAGTGAGACGCCCCGGTCCAAAAAGCTTGCAACGTGTCTCCTCTCTACATCAAAATAATGATGCTAAATGTTTTAGAGCTTTTGAGTCTTGTAAAAAAAAAAATAAGGAATGCCTACGTAACTGGGAGATCACAGTCGTAAGTTTTTTCAATTCACTGCAAGTGAATCCGTCGGAATAGCAAGTTTGCAATCATTTTATACAATTGCTGATGCACCGCAGGCTGCGGAAATAACATTAATTATAATAAAGTAGGTGTACCGTGTAGGTACACCGTTAGTTCCATCTGCCCTTGCCAATAAGTGAAGGCCCTAAGGTACCAACTAATCTTTGTTTTGCCCTTTGCCAAAGCATCTTATTATACCTTATCGGGGATTACAATCAACTTGTGGAATCATGCGTCATGATAATAACAATCTGCTGATGGAATCCCTAATGTTTGATTATAATCTTATTTGGAAATCGATTAGGGACAAGTAGGTATGATGAGGTATGTTCGTTATCTTGTAAACTCGCTGGGCTCAGGACATTGACTATATTACTCCCGACCCAACCGAAATGGAAGGGGTATTATAAGTTTGACGGCGTTGTGTGTCTGTCTGTTTGTCAGTTTGTCTGTGGCTGCGTAGCTCCAAAAGTAGGTCTACGATTTCAATGCGGCTTTCTTTGTAAGAAAGCTGGTTAATCTGAGATGCTTCTTAGCTATGTTTGGTGAAAATTGGTGCAACCGTTTCCCAGATATGAGGATATCCATCACCTCTGAAAACAAGTTTTGAGGAGTCTCAGTCATAATTTCAGCTTACACCATTTGGTGATGAACTAATGGTGGAGTAAACCTTACCTAGGTACCTATTCCTTTGGGTATTTACCAAATCGGAATAATTTTAACTTCCACCTTCCTCGTCAATTTCATGATTCATTAGTTCAATTATTAATTCTGAATCACATACAAATTACTTTCGTATTGACGCAAGTGTCAATTTACAGTTCAATCATTATTCTTCATAGCGGTTATTGGTGAGATTTGACCTACAAATCACCAGTCATTACACTTCGGCTTATAACCACAAAACGTAAATAAAATTAAACCCGAATAGCTTTTATGAGAGAATATTATTCATTTTAGTGGAGTTTATTCAATAAGGATAATTATCATGTCGCATCTTAATCGAACAATGGGTAAGAACTGCTTCCTTCCTTCCTCAGTGTGAGGTTTGTAGATTTGCGCTCCATTGGTATTGCCTATTGGAAACTGAATCTCTAGTCTGCCGGGCTAATGCGACTAACTACCAATTTTATAAGCGTCGAGTTAACTTTTCCCGAGCAAAGCTATTATTTTTGTATCAAACTCACCTTAGAATATTGAAACTCACGTGTAATGTCAGTCTCACTCTCGGATAAAGTTCACTGTAATCTAAACCAGTCTTCTCGTTTTGCCGTCACAAAATTCGTGAAAAAATTATATTATGATTTCGTAATGCTCTATTAGACTAGACACTAGACTAGAGGCACGCGCCATACGAGGCGTTGATGAGGCGCGGCGTTATTTTCACGACCACAAACCGCACTGACCACGTGCCCACTATGAACCTGCCTGTCAATTAAACTATCGAATGCTCATAAATCTGCGGTTGTTTATACTTTCGCATATTTTTGCGCTTTAGTTTATGATAGGCTTGCTTTCAAAAGTAAGAAACATAATTATGTCACATAGACATTGCAACGCCTTTTTTGCGCTTGCTTGGTTTGTAGCATTGTCATTTCAGCAATCGCCAGGAGACTATACCATCCTTTAATAATTAGGATTTGATTTAAGATTAGATTATAGTGTAAGTCCTGTAGCAGTGTAGGTACGAGTATGTAGATATGAGTAATACTCTGTCGCTACTGTTATCTTAGTTACAGCGGAGACAATATACCCAATTTGGAGCTCCGGGAATAGACACTTAAGATCCTGACAAGAAGAATCACCGTGCATGACTCATCGTGAGAGTTTTATAGAAACAGTTGGATGACTCATTGCCGTTATAAAATCTGGTTTTGATTTGATTTTGATTACAATTTTGTGTAGGTACCTAAACTATGTAACCTTTTCTTTGGAAACTGCTAACGTAAACATGCGTACTCCATGTACTTAATTAATATAATGTTTATAATACAGTGACTAATTGTAGTAACCGCAAACATGCTTGATTGTAAGTGCGTAAGTATTGTAAAAGAAAACCACGAATGAAACAATAAAGATAAGCTTCTGGTTAGCGAGTTCTGCGCTAGTTTTAGGAAAATAAACTATGTCGCTCAATATTTAGGACAGCTTATGAATCATTTTTATAAGAATTGGGCGAGATGAATATGTGGAGGCTTGAATAAGCTTCCTATGACTGTTTTATAACCCATATAGATACAACGATCCCACAACATATTTTGATAAGTGGGTGTCTAAAAAACTAAATAAGTGCAGCGCTCGATGGTTTGGAATAATGTATGTCTCCGTGTGATGGACGCAGTGCATTATTTAACAGAACACGTCCTCTATAGACTTGCTCTGTGAGGAAATGCATTTTAAAGCTGGTTCTAAAACTTAAAAAAAATTTAAAAGTTCTACTTATGATTTGAAAAAAGTCAAAGTCAAAAAACTTTTATTCAGTAAAATTGAAGTTTTATTTAGAATAGTCGTATTAGCTAAGTAAAGATGATTACGTCCTTACTTTTAAATAATTACTGCATCGGGTGTGTTTTTTTTTATCTTCCATAATTTTATGTGACTGGCGACCAATGTTCTTTAAATTTCTTGGGAGACCACAATGACAATGGATCCTGTAGATCCTGTTAGTAGATTGACACAACTTTTCCTTGTGACGTTCTCGGAAGGTGAGCTTTGGAGGAAAATCACATCGCTTATCAACGGTAGGTATACCACAGTATATCTATTCAAGACGATTTATACAGCGTTAGGAGGCAACCTATGCCTACGGGACACTGTAGTGCCTGGGACAATGTTTTTAGATGGAGTAAGCCCAGCATCTATACCATCCTCTCAGCCTATAGTCAGCCTATCCACAGGAAAAACAAGGTCAATACGTGCGGAGCTGACTAGGCCGTGGGTTTCCTCACGATGTTTTCCTTCACCTTTAAGCTCGTGTTAATGCGCATATAAATTTTCCTAACGAAAAATCTATTGATGCACGGCCGGTATTCGAACCCACGACCTTTGGATCGAAAGTCGAGGTGCAATCCCACTCGGCCAACACGGCTTCTACCACAGTAGGTACCTACTATTTGACCCAAGTGTATTCAGTACTAGATGTTCAACTTTGTTCACTGACTAATACATTAACAACGATGGACGCTCCATGGGATGTCAAGGGAAATCCCTGAAACATTATTAAAGTTTCGTCAACAGAATATTTCTAATGTTTGAGATATGAACTATGTAAAATTAGGATTCTTTTTTTTTAAATTATTGCACATCTGTGTTTAGTGGAATTCCTAAAACATTTTGTAAATTCTAGGATATTTGTGGATTCATAATAAAAAAAGCAACAATGAATGGTAGGTATTTGCGTGTTAAGTGTTTTATTAAGTGTGTTTAACATTTAAAAGAAATATGGCTTGATTCACAAACCGGAAATCATTATTAGCAAATACCTAATTCCCCAAAACGAAATAAAGTGAAGATGATGACCTATATTTTCCCCACCATTAGTCAGTGTGCAAAATAAGTGGCAAATTCACCTGATTGGTATTCCGTGTATCAAAACTAAGCTATGGAAATTCAGAGTTTATTATCATGTGGGCATGGTGGGCGACGACGTCAGTCTGGTTTTACCGCGACGTCTTGGTCAAATCGCTGTGCAAGCCCGGAAGGATATTCCTAGGCAGGTTAAGATCGAAAACAGGAAATTACTTTGGTACAACGTATCTAAAGTTCGTTGTGCCTACTTCCCCATAACGTTATTGCTACAGTCTTTTATTTTTCTGTTCCTTTCAACAATCTTTCCCTCAGTATTCCAACCAATGCATAAGTTTTGAGATATTTTGCACACTGGCCGCCTGGCCGGTCTTACTGACCATTTATTCCAATGAGTCATCGATATAATCGAAGTATTTGTTTCTTTCTAAGCTGCAACTTACTTTCTCTCAGAGTCAACGTACTTATTTTGTGTAGGTGTTAGTATTTACTAACGGTCGATGTGATTCACCGACTGGCCCAAAGTACCCAGATGCATTAATCGCTGTTTTATGTAATGCGACTGTTACAAAATTTACAGTTACTATTTGAAGCTTAAGCACAGTTTCATTGTTCATTGTTCATAGGAACAGTATCAGAAAAAACAGCATTTTGCTTTGAAAGTAAGAAGGTCCAGAATTTTCTTAGATGTAGTTAAGTGATCAAATAATTCTGTAGCGTGAACCCAAACAATGTTATGGATCAGGATACCTAAGAAGCGCTAGGTACCTACTACACAAAACATCTCATGGGAAACAATTTCGAGTAACCCGATTTATACCAAAACCTAATTCTAACCCACGAACAGAGACTGGACGGACAGTCCGCAAAACCGTTTCGACCAGCATTCGCCCAGTCCAGCGCCTGAATCTGCCTCTAGACTAGACAATCTACAATGTAGAGTCTACACATTAATTCCAAGCAAGTCAGATACCACACACGTTTATGGTACTTACATAGCTAAAAACTAATTAATGCGGATAGACACACGTGGTCTAGAAAAAATCTATTGATTATTTTATTTGTAAACAACAGTTTAGGTGACACACATAACACGTTCGTGGGTTTTTATCTCTCTTTACTGAAGGTGGATTTATTATATCCACGCGTGCGAGTACATACATATAAACAACAAGTATTACAATTATTACCTATTACGTATTCTAGTCTAGTATCTACTTACCTAGTAAATACTAGTACAAATTAACACTTAACACTTAGTAGACAAATAAAATCGGATATTAAAAACAAACCCTTTCAGATGGATCATGTTTTTATTGCCATGTAGATATGGGGAGAGGTACATGCCTAAAAAAACTGACAGAATTGACAAAAAAATGTTTAAAACAACATTAATTTGGGTAAGCAAGTAGTACATACAACCAAACATGTTGTAACTTAAAAAAATTAAGTATAGGTCTTATCTTACAAAAAAGTATTTGAAGAATCCACGAGCCCGATTAGAATTCGTATCGTAAGCCGCGGCGTTTATACTATCTGCAACCGCACATGCAACAAAATAATACACAGGCATTCGGAAAACGGCTGGAATGTCCCTGCACGTGATTTATTTCAATAAAATATTATCAATCAAGTTTATAGAAGAAGTAAAGAAGCGCTCGTGGCGTAGCTTGCTTAGTCAATCTTCACCGATATCTAAGTTAAGCGACGTTCTGCGCCGTCACTATTTTGATGGGTGTCCGTTAGTGGCATTTACATGAGCGCTTCCTTGCTTCGGAGGGCACGTGAAACTGTCGGTGAGCTTCGTGACGTGTTCTCATTGCTCGAACTGCATGATGGAATGCTGTGTGAATAAATCGAATGGATGCTTTTTAAGGTACCTACAGAGTTTTCTTTTCGTGCTTACACTGTTGGTTCCATAGGTAAAGTTGTTCATTACTAAGTATTTTTACTCCCTGAAGGTATCGGATGGTTTTAGGTACACCCTGTAAAGTATCGGGTCAGCAAGGACGGTAAGCTGAATTCGACATTTTTCGTTTACGATATAAGTATCTTGATTTATGGCTTGTACTTTTTATTGTTTGAAAACATTGTGAAGTCTGTGAGCATGCTACTCAATAGCAGTTTAGTAAAAAAACAGTTAGGTACTGCAAAGAATCGCTCTTTAAAAGGTCAATCGAATTGCACCAACGAATCGATAAATTGATTAAAACTTGTGTACAATAACTTAATTTAATACCTTCAGAATTGTATTATTGACGATATGAAGTCAATTCATATTACTGTTCTTTATGTGTTGTTTCAGTCGAATAAAAAATACTTCGGTACATATTAACCTTTTGGGATGTAATTTAGTATCAAATCATCATGAATATCTCTTTAGAACAAAAGACTCATTTCTCTTGTTTTCAACGATTCGCGGTTCTTGGCTCATCTCGATCAAAACTTAACAACTCGCTTTCGCATTCTTAGACTGGCATCTATAGCATGTCTTCGGGCAGTCGTCTCCATAAGAACCTATGATAAGTATTCAAATGGGCGGGTAAGATGTGTTTTAATTCAATTAAAAAAGTACAATTATCCCATTCGATTAACAATGCAACAGCAAGGCAATGTTTTCTTTGAGAATGGTTTCCTATCATTGAAGGATGTGTCTGCACAATTGACACGCGATTTGTCAATCTTAAAACACTGTTATTATCGACTTATGGTAACTCACAGTAATTATGAGCTTAACTTAATCGTTCAAACTAATTAATTGGGTAATAATAGTTTCTAGCAGTAAATCTGGGACGAAACTAGGTAGAAATAATTTGATCTAGGGAGTGTATTCATATTGGTCTTCTTGCTAGCGCTAGCTAAAATGGCTTCTATTGTCATCTCTTCGTTATCATGTAAGCCACAATAACAGAGCATTTCTAAAAAAAAGCGTTTGAGTAGCGTTTTGTTTTACATTTCATCATCTCTATCCCTCCAAAAACATTCTGTAAAAAATTAGCCAAGTCTCGATGGAGCTGCTTGTTTATCTCTAAAAAGTAATGAAATCTAGACAAGTCGTGCCAAGTCTAAGGTTCCTTACTGCGATTTCTTTATTATTATAGTTAATGTTGGCCGTTGAACATTCTTTATACGTAAGCTGAGACAAGTTGAGGGTTCTTCATCAGATACTTCAGACCTTCGATTTTTGACATCAAATGAAGAGGCAAACAAAGTTGAATATTTTTTGTAAAGGCGGTATGTCGATCTTTAATAGTTTGGTTGGGCTCTTGTGTTTCCAAATAAGGGTCATCAGGTACTCCAGATCTTCGATTATCCTAGTTTTTATAGTTTTCCCTCTATGTGGCCATTAAATCCTAACTCTGTACCAAATTTCAGCTCTCTGAGTTTATGGGAAGTACTAGTTCTATTCTGATGATCATGAGTGAGTGAGTGTCATAAATGCGAAACTTTGCTTTCGCTTAACTTCGGAACTAAATGACTTACAGACTTGATTTTTTTTATTTTAAGTATGGGCTTTATAGCTTACTAGATGACGAAAATTTCTGCGTTCTAGTCTTATCTCGAGGTTCTTAAATAGAGGCCTGAAAATGCGGTGAAATGGTTCCAGTAAAGGATGGTACGGCAGTGTTTACTTCGCGCTCGACTTGGCGGGGGCACTGCCGTGCGCCCAGACCCAGATTTATTTCACACTAGGTATTGCTCTTTCAACATAGAATCATTTTGGGGCCAGTACCGTACGATGAGTAAGGGTGGTTAGCTTATTCTAATATTTTTGTATTTTACGTATTCAAATATCATTAAGGCAGGTGATCACATAGTTTCATATCAGGCCCTTTCTGAGTAACCATTTAATAGGAAGGTAGCATTGTGAAATGAAATTAAAGGGTAGATATAGGGGTGGATTGAATCACCGACCTTCACCTACATGGTAGGTCGATGGTATAGTACCGTTTGCCAGGCAACGGATTTTGAAGAAAATCCACTACAAACTCTACTCGATCCAAATATTTTTATGAATTTTATGATTAGTCATAATAATGAGTTCTTATGAATAAGATAAAAATCAAAGAACAAGTCTACTTGTACCTACCTCTTTTATAATTTTAAACCATTATCTCGACGTTAGCGTACATTCTGATGGTTGACCATCAGAATGTACGCTAAGTAAGGCGTATGTATGTGGCTGATGTGGCAACCGGCAACGCAGTCTGAATCGATACTCAAGCATTAATTTTTCGACCCTTTCGACGGCAATGAAAATCTGTCAGAAAATAATAATCTTGATGCAATCTTGTAGTATACGAACCACAGCGTGCGGCAGCCCTGTAAACATTTTCATAAAAGCTTTCGGTTACCTAAACTTTTGCTGCCGTTATTCTTTCTCACTTACAAAGCAAATACAGGAAATTATTAACTTAAAAAATATGCTAAGTCTAATAAGTTGGCATGTCTTCAAGTTAGCACATGGCCACCGAAGGGCAGACGACTCATAAGCATAATACAGCTGACCTCGACCTCGTGGTGACCTCACTACCACGCTCATGCCACCACCACCTTGCTGTTACCAACTTTCTTACACTTTCGTTAGATCTAGCCTGGATTTTTTGTCAAAACTTGCCCGTAAAATGATTATTACTTTCTTTCGTTAGCATCTTCCTGTAATTAAAACAAGTGCTTGTGATTTTATTGAAAAAAGCTCAGTGACTCATGCATCAGTTCTCAGTGGTAGCTACAAAAGTCCATGACAGCTGGTAACACCAAACCAATGCCGTGTTCGGCTACTCAGGAAAGCCACCCTGAGCTTTAGTCACCAGAACCACAGTACACAGACAATGGCTTTGTCACTTGTTTCTACGAAGGCTAAAGCATGTTTGGCTCACAATGATTTTAAGTACCTACTTAGGTACCTACCTACTAAATTCTATACTACAGTCATGTGTGTACAATGACTGACAGTAAAAAAGGTTATGAGCAAAATTAGTGAATGAAATACAAATTCATTTATTTACCACAAGAGTACGGCAAAAATACGATTGCCTATACCAAAATGGTAGGCACGTGCAGGTAAAACTTGAACCCTCCGAGTGAAAGAATTATTGTGGAGGTAGGTAAGGTTAATTTAATAAGTATGCTCCTTAGAATATAATAGAAAATATTTTACTTGAAAAGTTTATGCATTAAATTGTTCTTAGAATATGTGTGTAGAGTTTCACGTCTACCCCCGAAAAAAAAACACTGCTCTAGCCATTTCGTTTCGAAGTTATAAGTGCTGCCCAATAAGTGGATGGACTTTTTCAAAATTTAAAACTAATACTTTGATCTGGAGAACCTGAACATAAATATTTAGAAATAATCTGAAAAATATAATGTCGGAAGATTCTACGAGGAAATATAATGCGTTATTGTTAGTTAATTATATGTAGGTAAACTACTACGAAGAAGCAAGAATGTGGTATCTAGTAACTAATGCACCTACGAACACCAGCCTGCATAACATAGATAATGGGTTGGATGAAGATTGTTTTAAACTATCGAACGTAATAACGATTTTCAGAAAACCATTACAAGTAATTTATTCACCCATTTGCCAATAGGTTCCTTGTTTGTCATATTGAAATTCATAGAATTATGTGGTGGAAATACCTTGGTAGGACGATCAAATATTTTCCGCTAGTTTAATATACCTAAAAATAGTATCTTTGCGAGACCATAATGAAAACCCAGGATTAAAGTTCATTCGATTACTTATCAGGGATAAAAATACTACTACGCTATCGGTATTTTAGATTGCTTTTGTTTTTTTCCTCAGTTCATAATGTGAACTAAAAAGTTTCATTATGAAACAAAAGGTATCTCGAAATCAAAAACACCTACTTCTGCGGAAACACGTTAAGTTGCCTGAGAGAAATCCCTTAACCATATTCTAAGGCCACCCATTGGTGTTTCTAGATTTAATAATCAAGTCTGATGAAATGATTCGTTAGATGTCCCTCTAAGATAAAAGTTTCCGGTGAAAAGTGCGTGTGTCAGGGCGGGCGGGCGCAGGCTTCTCGGGCCCAGTAGGTATCGGCTGGTGTGGGCGGCCGGAGGGGGCACGCGCGTTATTTATAAGCAGTGGTCGGCGGCGCGGCGCACACTCATCCAAACACGCGCACTGCGATAGGTCGCGCCACACGAGGGCGCAACGATCGCAGTCCCTTCCCGCCACGCGATCTAACACATTTTCTTTGAAATTTCGTGCAATTGCAAAGAAAAGTGAAACGCGGGACAATCGGTGACTGAAAGTGTCTGTGATTTACCAACCTTATACACATTGAACTCTATATTTACGAAAAATTTCAGTAGTTATAGATCCTCTTCGTGTTCCACTAGTGAGGCGTAAACGGCGTTTCAAGTAGTGAGGATTGCGTAAATTGACAACTGGAATACTTCAACAGGTGAGTGCTATCTCGAGACCATAGCTTACCATCAACCAAATAACTACCAACCAGCATGAAAAAATATCTTGAGTATCATCAAAAAAGCGAGTAGCTTATATCTAACCTCTAGACAGGTACCTATACTATGACACTATCATAGAATATACAAATTAGGTAAGTACCTAAGCATAGGTAAGTAACTAAAAAATGCGTCTCCTATTTTTTTCATATTATCTACCATAAAAATAAGGATAGCATGTTCTGTTCATTCGGATTTATTGATACCTACCTAACGCAATTTTCTTTTCATTGATTGCTGCGAAGATTTTCCTTCATTGTCTCATGCAGGAAAATTACATGTAATTCATACATTTCCTCATCTATAATCACGTCTCAATAAAAACAAACACTTTATTGTAATACCTACCACTTTATGATATATGACAATATTCACAATGGTTGTTTACTTGGTCTCTTATTGTTAACTAAACTGTCCCTAAAAGATATAATTCTAGTTCTAAAGTTGGGTCAGCGAAAGTTCAATGATAATTAACCAGTATAAAATTATGTAGGTACCTACATTGGAAAATCTGCGCAATAATCGAAATCTGCCAAGCTCATTGCTGGTTTGGTGTCATGGTCACCGTATTCTGACATTGTCGTAACCTGTTCCGGTAGACTAGTTCGGCGCGTTCTACCAAAACTAGGTACCTGCCATAGGCACTACTAACTATCTGCAAACTATATGCAAACTTATTATATACCTTCACAGGTATACTCATGTACTTTCAGTACTGAAATAATAGCAACGATGCATGTTCGAGTACAGCGTATTTAGTGAACATGCTTCAAAATACACTCGAGAGCAAAAATTCCAAGTCATCTATAAAAATTTGAATATCTTGGAATCCATGAATGCTCGCTTAGAGAAATTATCTAATAATGCAATTAAACAATTACTATAGTAAACTGTTTATCAAATACAACTTATTTCACTAAGCTATCGTTCATGGTTAACATGATATTCTAGTTTTTATACGACCTGGAATTTCTGCTCTTGACTGTACTTCGAAACATGTGAATAAAACTATTGTGTTTTAAAATAAAAGCGATGCCAATGTGTCGTATCCAGTTATCAGATAAAGTCGGATAAGAACATTATCTCACTGATAACGACTGATCTAGATGTGAACTCATTCTTTGTGAATTCCTTCGTTCTATCATAAACAATGTTTTAAGTTCTATTAAATATTACGAGTATTTCTTATGATCACATCAAAATCCACTGAAGTGCTTTAACATACCAGTATTTGTGGAATTTAACACATCTATCTTGGATTGCCCCGAAAACAGGCTCCAATAACAAGTTTTAAAGAATTAATTCAAATTGTTTATTCAATACAGAAGTTATATCAGTTAATGCTTGTGAAACTAATATACCTAAATATCCAATATTTAAAAATTAAACTACCAGAACACACGGGTCTGTTCGACGACATAGAACTGCTATAAAATTCCTGTCGTACACTTTTCCAAGGTAAGAGCAATCGTATATAGATCTTTAGTGGTTAATTTGTAATGCAAATATTAGTTGTCATGTCATAAGTAATAACGTAAACAAACAGAGGTGTGCTTTGACCACTAAAGTTCTATGAGTCACCCATGGCGTAGCGGACGCGTAGCCCGAACTTAAATTTTCTTGAACCATTGTTTGCGCTTCTACGGTTTTTTTTATGATAGTATGTAATAGAATAATCAGATGGCCCACCTGATGTCCAGTGGCAACCTCAGTTATGCGATGTACAAGAGAAATACCTTTTCTTGTCTTGAATCAGAGTATCGGTTGACGGAACCGCATGTCAACTAATTTAGTTTTAAAACCAACATGTTTCATAATTAACTATTTCATAGAAAAATCGTATTGTTGAAATGATTAATAAACACTACGTTTGAAACTACAATACAGAATTATAATGACGTCTAAAGAAACAACATAATTATTATTGTGTCTTCAAGATACAGTAGGCAAGCTTAGCTCACCGCAAAATTCAAGGAACAAACATAAATATTGAGACGATCGTAGTATGCAAAAACAATATACGTGAAGTAGTCACATCATACACGATGATCAAAATATGTAAAACCAAGTGAATATAGTCAGCTATGGTCGTCGCTAATGGTCATTATGTGTTAGACAAGCTGTTGATTAGTATTGCTCCCTCGGATCCGGAAGCAGGAAGGCAGTCCAGGGTCGCTGGCTGCGAAATAGTCTGCACACGTAACCCTCGCGAGAGCAGACGCTTCATTTGGATGCGTATCAGTGCCAAGCTCGACCACAGCATGGAAAATGAACGTATGGTGTCAGTCTACAAGTTTAAGGGCACCTGTGCTTTATGTAACTATATTAATCTTTTTGTAATTGACGTAATGAGATTTTAATCTTACGCACACATTATTCAAATTAGATTTAGGGTACACACCTACCTAAATACTCGTAGATGACATAAGTATTAATATTCGGTCTTATAATCGCTTCTTGATATAAACACTATTTTTCCCTGCCACTATTTTTAACTATCTAAACAAAACACGGTAATGTAGTTACTTTTGACAGAAGTTGGGAGGCGACTGTTATTATTTCAGAACTAAATTGTTAATGTTCAAACCAAATTAAAAGTAAGTACGTGTCAAGGGCAATCACTGTAAAATGGTAATGTATAGGTAATTCCAGTTCAGGTTGGTTTCTAGTTTGATCAATCAATTAATTGGCTAAAGCATTTTTGCAATAGAGTTTAGACATGCTGATATAAACAACAGCTTTACAAAATATGAGTAAATTGAAATAAGCTTGCAAATATAATCCCCACGGCAAGATAGACATGCCCTTAGATAATTTACCGAGCCCCTTCTCAAGATTATTTGAAGATTTGATTAAAGCTCAGGGAATCAGAGGCACGTCCAAACATTAAATGATTGATTTTGTTTCTAAATTTGTTACGAAAAAGCACTACTTATCGTAAGCTCATAAGTCAGTGTGCTATAAAGCTTACCCAAAGAAGAAGGCCACTCTTGAAAACAAATAGGTGCTTGCTCGAAACTCTGTACGTTTGGGAGGCCATACAATTTTTGGCGGCGGCGGTGGCACTTCGTTTGACTTGCAATTTCAATTTATCCGAGTAACTCTTTTTCACTACAAGCAGTTCTATAAAAATGTTAGATAACAATATGTTTACATTATTGTTTGTATAAAATATTTCGTAAAATCTGATGCAAAAATAAAATCTATTCTATAGATTATATTTAGTCAGCGGTGCGCTCGTAGCGTAGCTTGCTTAGTCAATCTTCACCGGTTATCTAAGTTAAGCACCGTTCTGCGCGGTCACTATTTGGATGGGTGAACGTTAGTGGCATTTACATCTGAGAGCTTCCGTGCTTCGGAGGGCACGTTAAACTGTCGGTCCTGGCCCTAGCAGTCGTTATGCCATGACGGAGGCCTTAAGGCGGCCTAAAAAGTCTGTCATCAGAGTTGGCCACTAACGCATACGAGCTTGCTTGCTTTATTTAGCGTGTATGCACTCACTGCTTAAATAAAATAAATAAATAAAATATTTCAGCATAAAATGTTAATTTATTCTGAATCAGTTCTTTGCCGACGTTGCTTTGTGTTGTGAAGTCCGTTAGTCGTAAAAAACAATTTTATCTATACTGATAGTATTGACAACGCGCACCTTACTCGCTAAAGTAGGTCACCACTCACTCATCGCTTGTTGCCGTACATCTGCGACTCAAATATTATTTCTAATTTATAAATAGGTTTTTAGAACAAATCTATTATGAAAATGGTATTCATAAAATTCAGATCAATTGTAGTTCAATTGCGAATTAATTAATTAGTTTGAATCTAAACAAGATGATATAAATTCACATGGGTGCCATGGGTAACTTTTCACCCATGGGACCATTCTATTTGTGTCTATAAAAAATCATCACTAGAACTAAAGAGCATTTCGTTAGACTACTTTGACTATGTGGAATAATGTGGATCCTCTGAATTGATTCCATTTTAATCATTGCCTTAACCTTGTTGTAGAATCTCAATTAAAACAGATGAATCTGCAGATGAATCATCAAAACAAAGATTTAGCAGATGATGTGTCAAGATGACCCCTCATATCTAAATGTAGGTAATTGACTCTAGATAACATTAAAAATACCATACAGGATTTCCAAATAAACAGTACCGACCAGAATTATGTAGCTATCTACTACAGTCACGACCAAAATTTCTGCATCATCTATAAAACATTGAGTATCGTGGAAAGTATGAATGCTAGCTTAGTGAAATAAATTGTCATTGAAATAAATTGAATCTATTCGGTAGCTTTATGGTCATCTGAAGCCAAAAAATAGTAGGTATTTCATAGATTAGCTACCTTCCTACCTAATCTATGTTGGCTGATGCCGGCTTCGGCTTTGTATTGACCGTCGTGATTACAGAGCCTTCTCGAACCTTATAATTTATAAGGTTCGAGTATATACAAATATAATGTTTCATTTATTGTTTAGTAAGACCTACTTTCTTAAGTCAAATATTCTGCTCTTAATTTTTTATAAAAATTGTATATTTTGTTTCAGATTTTGTATCTTCGTGGGTTGTGCCCGAACATATCAATGAAATCAATGTATATTCGCCAAGACTGCACCAGAATTGGTTAAGAGAAACAGTTGATTCAACTTAGAGTAATGATTAGTCCGTCCTTGAGATATTTTTGATATAAATATTTGGGAACATCAATGAGCTTAGTAAGAAGATCAGTATTATCATCAAGAAGCATGGCGTTCGTTAGTTTTAAAAGTACGTTAAGGATATTATGGACGACGGTGGCTGCTTTAGTTCTGCTGACGAGGAGCAGCGCTGCGCCAACCTTCGGTGGTACCGATAAAGCAATGGTGAGTGCACTTTATCTATCAGTATCAAATAGCAAATAATTCACTACGATAACAAGTAACATAAAATGTGTAAGCTGTATTTTTAAAAGTGTCATTGAGATGGATTTATCATTGTATCAACTATTTGTTCAATGTAGAGTTTCTGCAATACAATGATAAATAGTTTTATCACTTACCCGATTGATCAACGCTATCACAAGAGTCGGAAATGCCTTGTTCACGTAATAGTTCAAGAGCTGAGTCAGTATTTCTGAGAACTGGGCGTAGAGCGGAACCGAATTGAATACTATATCCGTCTGAAGTTGTAATCCGGCTCGTCATAGGTGCTACAGTATCGTTCATTCATAAACCCACTTTATATCCAGCCAAGATAAGTTACACTGTTTTCGCAATAACGCAAGAGCGTTTTGTTAGCCTTCTCGTTTAGTTTGCGTAACATATGAATCACACACTTTAATGAACATATGTTTACACCTTAGGTACCTAATATTGGTCATTATTAGTTCTTTCAATGGGCGTTATGTCATTTAAGTAGTAATTATTGAATGCGTACCTACGATAAATCGTAGATAATTCAGTAGAAGTTTTAACTAGTGTACTTACTGTAGGTACTTACATACTTTTATAATATAACCATTTGGTATAGTGGTTTAGATATGTGCCCATTATGTTTATTGTAAAAGTCGTATTAGAAACATATCAAATATGAATGAGTGAGTCATATACATCGTCTCCTAAGGGTTTTGAGAGGAAGCGCCTGCGCAGGCAATAAAATCCAACTGTTTCTTGGAATCCACCAATGATTCACAAACCAGTTGGTAGACTTGGTAGCTTGCCGTCAAGTTCTAGGTCATAGAGCTAAGTAGGTACCGAGGTAAGCCACTCGTATGCTAAATGCTTTGCTAAATGTCGTGTTATCAACTCAGAATATTGGTTTTGGTAATCAGTATTTAAACTCAAATATTATTTTATGACACCTACCTACTATTTTAAGGAAACTCCGAAAAATTACAAGAATTATTCATAAATTATCTGTGTAAAGCAACGTAAAGACAAAAGTTTGACCAAATTGCATGTCAAAGTATTTAAGATATTCAAACGAATATCTTTTTGCGACCAATCTGATTGATTGGATCCGTACTATAAAAACTTTGCACTGAAATAATAATTACTAAAATATACTTACAAAGTTTTTGCAATATGTTAGCCATTAGTTTCGCTATTGACTTTTTTAAACCTTTGACTATGTAATCTAAGATAAAAAACAAAAACCGGTCGGCTTGGGAATTACCACCAGTGACGGAGACCGGTTTAAAACCTATGATTAGGAAATGAACGGTGGCGAGAACTAATCGATGGAAAATGACAATACCTACATTATAAAGAAAAACCTCTGATTATTCTAGATCCTAGTAGAAATATGACAAAAACAAGATATAATATTGAAAAAATATAAGTCTTTTTAATCATGAAATCCAAGTGGAACCTTATCGTAAACTACAGAAGTATTGAAATGCTGAAAGCGTTACTAGGCTACGGTCGGTGGAAACGATTGTCGTGCGAAGCGCATTGGTTGCGGTCACGACATCATATTTTGTGCCTGCAACGGCATGGGGGCATACAGAACAAGTTTGTGGATACAGATTTATTTGTGGGTCATTGTACCTGCGAGTCACGTGACAAACATGTGTAAAGCATTGTCACTGGCCAGGCATTTCCTGCATTTCAAAACAGGCACTGTTATGATTTAACGAACCCTTAGTGGGGGTCACCCGACTCACAAAAATAACCGAAGAACAATAGGCAGCCAGAAAGCGCCTGTAAACTCTTTGTTTTCATCGCTGTTGATAATAAGTTATAAAAATTCTTCGCGTGTCCCATTAATCGGCAACGTACGGACATCTCTCGTAAAAATTTCCTCAGATTGTGAAGAACAATGAACCCGTGGATGTACTAGCCCTCGGGGTATTCACCCTTCAGTACACCTGCAAATAAATCAAATTAAATATTCACTTGGGGGCTCCAGATTGCCCGAGTTTTCTCAATGACACAAAGGTTAATAACATTTGTGTCAGGCCGTGTAATCTTTTCCACTTATTTGAATAGTAAGTAACTGCATTCATAACTGTCAACGAGAGCTGTTGTTGCTTTTGGGAAACTCGTATCTTCAGATCGCGGAAACCTGCCCGAGGCCCTGAGATGATCAACTACTCTTAATATTACGACAATGCGAATGACCGAGGCTCGTATCTTTAAACACTGGTCACGATTTGTAATCCTGGGAAATATTGTGTTTATGTAAAATTTCGGAGAAAATAAAATGTCAGGCCTTCAGACGTTTGATTGTATCTACAACAACGATAGAGTGACTCGTGCGCACAATTACAAGTAGTTGAACTATCTCTTCTAAGAAATATCTACGAACAAATCATACTTATAATTCTGATACGACTTATAAAAATGTTAAACCTGGGTGACTAGAACAGCATGGCGCTACAGTGTACTGAAGAAAAGTTTTCGAGTGCAGGGTACACTTAATTGTAAGTTGTTTTATACAGTCCCTTTTTACATGATTTTAGTTAAACAAGTCTATATTCTGTCGCGGTACGGTGTCGGTGATGGGTAGAGCAGCACTTTGCGTCGCATGCTCGTCACGCACGCAGGAAGTGCTGCCGAGTAGTGACCTTCAAACACGCGCGCCACGGCCGTCGTCCTCTGCTCATCGCCATTGCTTATTGTTCACCATAGCTCTCGGTCCTGTGTCAGAAACTGTAAAGCAGTAAAACCCTATTGTAACACATGTGATATGAGAAAAACAGAGCTTTACGCGCAACTTCATTTTGAACCAAATCGATTATGGGCATGTGCAATTAGCTACACAAATAAGTGTCTGCATTATTAAGTAGTCTACTATATGTATTTGGTGAATCATAGATAGAGTTGGTCCTGGGCATCGCGATAAGTTTAATTTTCCTGCAATATGAAGACGAGACAGATTTAATACGTCTTTATTGTTACGTCTCGACCGTATTATAAAAATGAATAGCTTGTTACACGTGTAATCCGTAGATCCATAGATGATTGGCAAGCAATCAGCAGGTCAAAGTCGATTATATCTGAAAGTTAAAGAAACAATGTGCTGCGGTGCACGTGACAAACGTGAGTGGCTGACAAAGGGCCGGCTCCACTCTAGATACTGCAAAAACATTTTTATACATTCTACTCTGGAAAAGTGGTGTTTCACACGCGATAGATTCTATTTTAATCTTTTGACAATCACAATATAATTGAAAATAATTACGAGAATAATTATCCTATCGCCCGTGAGTTCGCCATCCGACGCTAACGCGGGCTGCGATTAGCGGATTATCAACTACGTGGCACTATAAAGATTTATCGTAAATGAAAACATTAAAACAATTAGAAGAAAAACTGCAAAAACTAGTCAAATTGTTATTTAAAGTAATGCAAGTACTATGTGAAATAAAAATGCAAGACCGCACTTAAATGCAGACAGGTAACATAGAAGATGGTACTAGCAGACAGATAAACATGTTGATATAATTAATAGACGCCAGTAACGATTACCTATTCATTTTGTGTTTATATAGCAGCAATTTATGGGCATAGATTTATTTATTTTTATAAAAATGCATGCAGGCGTCTTTAAGTCGTATTGCATCGCATTCCTAAAACTTGTCACGTTCTAAGTTCATAAAAATCGATGTAATTAACATGGTGACGATCCACGGGATCGAGCTCAACTAAAGCAAATAGCCATAAAGAATTCAGTGTCTAATCAAAAACTTAGGAAGAGAGTTATCTAAACAGGTAATACGTGATTATTTCAGGTAACACCTGAAATAATCACGTAGGTAAATAATCACCTAACCAACCAAAACAAAATGTAAAAAAATTCAGTGTCGTATCAAAAACTTACGAAAAGAGTGATCTAAATAGGTTTTTAACACCTGGAAAAATCACGTAGGTAAATAATCACCTACCGAAGACGCTGTCCATAGTACCTCTTGCTCTTGTTTTACTTTAGACATGCAATTAGTAAAAAAAGTCACTCCACGTGTGCAATATTTACTTGCATATTTTGTTATATAGGTAATAGTTTTATGGAATAAAATAACACATGTTTACGAAAAAACTATGATCTCCTTATTTACCTTCCACGTTCTATGAATAATCAATGAACCAATTAAAATTTGATGTGCGCAGTACATAGCACGACTCCCGTGTAGATAAATAAGTATGGGCAGTAAATAACCATTGATATGTTCTAATTACATAAAATAAACTTTACAATAGTAATCTAGTCCACGCGTTGGGCGAGATGCATCAATTACATGTCAGTGCTATCGAGTCATCCCATTGGTATGTAGTATATGCAATATATTGGAACGTGCTAGTAATTTCTGGTGTACTATGCAACTGCGTGGTACAAATACCAAGAAGTTACTTGCTACAATTAAATCAAATTTGTAATCCAGATAAGTCTGGATCGACGATGCCTCACTCACTCCAATATTTGTCCATCGTCGTCATTGTCGTCAGTCCATTGCATTGGTACGACTGTATAGGTCCTTTCTAAAACTTATATGCACAGCCTGAGACAACTCAAAATCATTGGCGATACTATGACCTAATAAATACGCGGTACAGTTTATGCTACCTCCTTGTATTTTCTTTATCCACCCAAGAGTTTGGTTTTAGTTCTGGTTTGTCGTTTCCATTTGTAAAATTACATTGGCAGATGGACCGGATTTGCAAAAGTCGCGTGTGGGAGCACGGAGCGGATCATTATCAAGCATTGTACTCGCAAATATAAAACAAATGTGAAAAAGTTCATGTTTTATGTGTGAAAAAGTTCTCAAATTAAGTTTTTACAAATAATCAGGTTAGTAATGTTTAGCTTGATGAACCAGCAATTAAATAATGCTGTTTCTTCTAGTTTAAGCAGTGTTTATGAATAGTTGCACGTGATTGTTCCTAGTAAGGCATATCGGTGGGATCGAGGACAGATGCACTTCCTAGAAGCTAGCGTGACATCGCTCCAATCATTCTTCAAGACCTATTATGCACTCCAAAGATATGTTCACTGCTCAGCTGTAACGGTGATAAGCACACTGGTACACAAGTTACTGATGAAATTAAACATTAATTAAATATTCATGAACATTTCACTGTGACATTGACTGATGCTACTGTGCAATCAGACTTTAGAGCTTTTGTTAGCCAAGTATTTCAGTACAAAAAAAAACTGATTTTTTTTTCTGCAAAACAATTATTATGTAGGGCGCATTAAGTATGGCCGGAAGGCAAAATCAGATACTATTTCCAGGTAAACGTTCCAATGTCAGTTATTTAACAATGATGGTGAGCAATGCACCAACGCAATCATTCTAAGCTGCTATTAAATGACTGCATGGCTTGCATGTAATAGCTTAACTATTGATAATCGCCCCAAGGGGTATTATGGTATTATGCTACTTACACATGTGAATTTATTGCGCATTTTTTGTTACGCGTGGATGCATACCTAATAAGTAAATAAATAAATAAATAAAATAGCCTTTATTCCTTAAATTAATAGTACAATTTCAATAATTTTAATAATTCCTATAAATAATCATTTGATACCGATTATAATAATAAACTTTTTTAAAACTAAGATTTATAATAATAATAAAATTTGATTTTTTGTGTGTAAGTATTACCTAATTCTACCATTGTTCATTCTATTAATTTGTATTGTTAGTGTTTGTTTCTTTAAGGGCCCCTCTTTGGGTGAAGGCCTCCTCCAGAGCTTGCCATTCTTGTCTGTCTTGTGCTTTTTCTATCCATTTTTTCCCAGTTATCGCGATTACTTCGTCTATCCATCTTTCTTGCGGTCTGCCTCGGGCGCGCGTTCCGCTCGGCCCTGACCATTGGGTTACAGTTTTGGTCCATCTTTGGTCAGTGGTGCGTGCCAGGTGGCCGGCCCATTTCCATTTTTGTGTTTGAGCGTGTTGAAGAACGTCTATCGTCTTTGTTTTCTTGCGTATTTCCGAACTCTTGACTCTATCCTTTAGTTTTATGTTTAAAATACTCCTTTCCATTGCTCTTTGACATTTGCAGATCTTTTCCCTGTTATGTTTGTTAAATATCCAAGTTTGGCACCCATATGTTATACACGGTAGTATACATGTATCTAAAATAGTTTTCTTTAGTTGGTTTGGTAGAGTCGACTTCAAGATCTCTTTGTAGCTCCAGAACTTTCCCCAACTGGCTGTTATTCTTCTGTGTAGATCGTCACTGTGTCTTGAATTTTTGAACGATATAAGTTTTCCTAAGTAAATATATTCTTCTACGTATTGTAAGGGGGCTTGGTCAACCAGTATGGGCGTTTGGCTGCCGTTTGTCATGACTTTAGTTTTGGAGGTGTTGAGTTCGAGGCCGATAGCTTGGCTGGCGCAGCAGAGTTCGTTCACCATTGACTCTATCTGCTTCGCTGATTCCGAGAACAACACTATATCGTCCGCAAACCTGAGGTGGTTTAGAATTCCTGCTTTGATTGGTATGCCTTTTCGTGTCCAGTTTAAACCTTGAAATATCTGCTCAAGTACTGCAATAAAAATTTTTGGGGACAGCGGGTCTCCTTGTTTAACACCTTTACGTATCGGGAAGGCGGGGCCAATTTGGTCTAGTTTAACTCTGCTGGTGCTCTTGAAATATATGTCTTTAAGGATATTAAGGTAGACATTTGGGACTCCTTGCCTTTCTAGAGCGATCCATATGCTATCGTGAGAGATGGAATCAAAAGCTTTTGCATAGTCGATGAATATTAGGTAGAGTGGTCTTCTGAACTCTTCATATTTTTCAATTATTTGTTCAACGACCTGGATGTGATCGATAGTGCAATAGCCTTTTCGAAACCCAGCTTGTTCGATCGGCTGATGGTTTTCTATAGTCGAGCTAAGTCTTTCCTGTAAACACGATGCAAAAAGTTTATACATAGTAGGTAGCAGGCTTATAGGGCGGTAGTTTCCAACATCTTTAGGGTCACCTTTTTTGTATAAAAGTACTATATTTGATGTAGTCCAGCTATCTGGGACTTTTTGTTCGTGTAGTATTTTGTTAAATAGGCATGTTAGGGGGGTGGCTAGGATAGATCTTGCAATTTTTATTACTTCGTTCGGTATATTATCGGGTCCTGGGCTTTTGTTGTCTTTGAGTGTCTCTAGCTTTTTAATCAGTTGGTCTTCGCTGAACATAGTTATTTCGGTATTTGGCTGGGATTCTATCATTTTATAAGTGTTTGTAGAGGATGAGCCACTGTATAGTTTTTTATAAAAGTCAGTGGCGGTGGTAACTACTTCTGTTCTTGTTTGCGTCTTTTTAGGTTCCGTGTTTTGTAGACCAGAGATCCAGGCTTTACTTGTATTCAGCTGTCTATAGGCTCTTTTGGCGCTACCGGATGTTAAAAGATGTCTTTTTATAATATCCAGTCTATAGTTTTTGTTGTCTCTTTTAATATGTTTGTATGTTATTTTGTAGAGTCGTTTCAATTCTTTCTTGTCGTTGCTTGTTAAAGGTTTTTTTTTCTGTAGGATATAGCGTTTTTCTATCAGGTTTTTTGTTTCTTCACTTATTATGTTCTTCTGTTGTTTTTTGTTCGGATTAATATTTTTCAAGTTCGATTTTATATGCCTTTCAATTTTGTTGTAGTACGTGTTTGCGTCTTCACTTGGGTCAGAGCTAAGATTGCACCTATTTATATTATCAAGAAATCTATTTGTTTCCTCAGATGATTTCATTATTATAGGGGCCATGCAATAATTAGCTCTACTCTTCTTTATTCGCTTGATTTTAAACGTCCCTCTTACCAGTCTATGGTCGCTGGGATATTTAAGGTTGCTTATTACTTCTATGTTTGTGAATTGCCGAGGAGAATTGGAGAGGATAAAGTCGATCTCGTTCGTGGTTTTCTTATCGGGAGAGAGCCACGTCCATTTCGCTTTCGGGCATTTTTTAAATATTGTATTAATTATAGAAAGTTTATTCTGCAATGCGAACTCAATTAACTGCTGGCCTCTACGGTTTCTTTTCCCGTATCCAAATTTTCCCGATATAAGTCTTTCTGAAGCGGTTGTTTGGCCAATTTTTGCGTTGAAGTCGCCCATCAAAATGACGTGTTTCTTAGCGAGTCGATATGCTTCGTTTACTTGTTCGTAAAATGTTTCCACTTCTTCTGAGCTGGCATCTGATGTAGGGGCATATACTTGTATTAGTGAAATCATTATAGTATCAAATTGTAGGTCTAGTAAGCACACTCTATCTGAGATTCCCGTAAACTTTTCTATGTTGGATTTATATTTCTTTTTTACTAAGAAACCAACACCACGATGGCCTGGTGTCTCTCCTATGTGGCAGAAAATATGGTCTACATCTTCTGTTATCAGGGTACCTGTTCTTCGGATCTCTGCGATGCCTATTATATCGTATTTTAGGTGTTGAACCGCTTCTTTGAATTCAATCATTCTTTCATCTGATAGTAGAGTTCTTGCATTGTAAGTGCATATGTGAAGTTTGCACTCTGGAGGGTTGTAGTCGCTAATCCCCGCGGTGACAAGCCGTATTGGGGATGAAGGAGATTTTTTTGGTTTGGCTATAGGTTTTTGTGGGGGTGAGGGTGGCGGTCTACTACTCACCTAATAAGTAGGTGAACTTAATTACAACCATAAAATTAAGGTTGTATATGCAATGGAGCTGCGATATGTAAATCAATGCGAGGTATATCATGGAATTAAGATTGATGTTCAATTGTTACGATTAAAACGATACGCTATTGATGGAATCGTACCAACGTATAAATGATTCTTTATGATGAAGTGTTTCATACTTATCGTTCTCAAGATAAATCTACTGATTGATTCTAGCATTAATCATCGCGCAGTGTTAAACATTTAAATTGATACAAATAAGCACTGAGGTAAACGTTTTGCTTTGTATGTTTATGACCACACTATATTTGTCATTTATTAGCGACGCATTTACAACAATCCGCATTTTCTCCATTGTCAATGTAAAGTGTAGCACTGTCCGCATTTCTGAGAAACCAGTACAGCCCTGAAATCTCAGTGGACAGGTCATTGACAGGTGCCGTTAGTACTCTGACGTGATAAGTGCTAAGTTTTGATTCAGCGCTTAGTCGCTTACGCATCGAGTGCCAGGAAAACAATTAAAAATGAGAATAGTTATAACTTATATGGCACAAAGTAATTTATGTAGGTAACACGCTTTTCATAATATTACGACTGAGTAATTTGAAAGCAAATAGACACAGGTGTTCTTGTTGCAAGTTCACTATGTCATTAGACAAAGCATTGTGAATCTATTGTTAGTTCACTGCAGCTTTTGTTAGTTAAAGGAAATGTTCCGTTTAAGAAAATAGAGCAAAAAGTCATTTCACTTTTACGATTGTCGTTACACATCATGTAGGTTACCTGATTTTCACCTACGCTACGCTAGTTTAGTTTTATATCTCGATCGTGTGCACGATTTCAGTAAAATGCTCTATTTTTAAGTTATTTTTTAAGTTTAAGTTACTTTATTTTTAAAGTTTAGATGTATATTAGATGTTGTACTTATATTAGATGTTGTACCTTTGAGTGCAGTAGTTGATAAGTCATTTTCTTGTGACAAGTATATGAAAGATTAACATGCAAAATGTAGGGTCATTTGTAGAATTGACATATTCAGTGTTGTGACTTTCAGTTCAGCTCACCGTTTTATTCATCAATATATATAAAACTCTTTTGAAGCTGACTTAGAATCACCGCAAAGCCTAAACTATAAGTCCTAGAGGTATGAAATTTGGAGGGTAGTATCCTTATAGTCTAGGGATGCACTAAGAAAGGAATTTTGAAAAGTCACACTCTAAAGGGTCTAAACGCGAGCAACGCCGCGGGAGACGGATAGTTAACTATAGTTTTAATAGCTTCTGTTATAACAAAAAGAATATTATTATAATCTTACGTAGCTACCAAAAACATATTTATTTAGGTGAGTTTACTATAGAGTCAATAGTGAAAGAAGATTGTTCAAAACTATCAATACCTTGCAAGGATGTGCTAAATGTTCAAAGATCATCACCGGCTGTGTCACGCTGACTCACTGCCACCACGTGTGTTTGGAGCGTTTTCTTTCTTAGCGTGGCACATTTATGAGATTCTTTAGATTTTTTTGCATTTAATTGAATCACGTCTTTTACTACGCATACTATTATTGTTTAGACTTAGATATTTATACTAAATTAAATATTCATACCATTAAATGAAAAAGACGATTTTTTATCAGACTTACTAAGTTTGTTATTCAAAAATATTTGCTCTACGCAAGCTCTACGCGAAGCTTTTAAATACATATTTGCTGAAGGCATTATGCTGTGAAGAATCTGTGCAAGGATATTTTTTCCAATTAGCATTGTTTCTTTTAGCAATGATGCGTGATAATCTGTGCCGTTGGATGTCTTCAGGCGGTAAAATTTGCATGAAATGTGGGTCTTTAGAGCAAGCATCATCTCGCGCCTGCGGCCCGTGCCGTCTCCGACTGACGCCCGTTACTCACGGGACACACTGACCCCGATACGGTTGTACGAATTTATTACTTATCGCCCACCATAGTTCGACAAATCGCCTTCGTTTCGCTTTACGAGATGATTTTAGCTCATTCTCTTGCACTGTAACACGTCCCAGTTAATGCTTCTTTGTAAGACTCGCAAAAATTTGGTCGTCACAAAGTGTGCCCTTAAACGGTAATTTAAAGGAAGTCTCACCTATACGAGGAAAGTGATTGTATTTAAAGACATTGAAACTTGCTTATCTATGACTGTACTGGTAAAGTAGGTATACCTTCCGGGGTCGATGCGTTTCGGCATAGGCATGCCAAACAATGGCAATGTCAATGTCCGACTCTTGGCTTATAGAGGGTCCCAACACACCTCAATTCCGATTCTCATGCGGTTAGTCATTGAGAGGTTTGTTTATTTGTATTCATGTAACGTTGAACGCAGCATGCACAATATGCATATACATTCTTCGATAAACGCCCATTTTTGAGCGCCAGTTTGATTTAAATATTTTTTTGCATAAGATAGACTTTTATTTCTTTCGGAGTTTGTTGATATTTTAAGCTTTTTAGAGAAGCAAGTCAGTTAAATGCTTACTAAATATATTTATTATTTAATGTGCAAAACACATAGGTAATTATTATGAAAGCAGTAGGCATATAGATAATGTTGTAAAATTCTCCGAGTATACTTATTGTTGGGTGATAGGAAACAAAGAAGAGACTCCGTGTAACCGTTGGTGCCAGTCGGAGATTTGCGCTCGCGCATTTGAATGCCAGGCACGTTACCCGATGTTGCCACCATTCAAGGGCAAATATGTCCCCGTATCTTGTCTACACCGACCTACAACAAGTATATGACTATTATTTCAACTTTAACGGTAGCATTGCGTGATAAATACTAAATACATTGTAAGCATGGTAAAGACGGCGTATAGGAGAAACATTATTTTATTACATCTATATTTTAATACCTACCTTCGTGTCACACTAATATGTAGCTACGAAATTATTTTGATATATATTTAATACTTAGATAAAGAGTTTTAGATATGATTCTTGGGTCCACGTCTTTTATTATCCTTATCAGGCACGTTGACAATAAACAATGGGTGGGTAACCTTGTAGTCATACGAGATAATACTTATGATGTTAGCTGTGAATAAGATAAAGTAGAGCTCTGTAAGCAGAACCTTAAAGCTAGCCAGTAAATTAAAAAGAGTCAGATCCTATCGCGATGTTTGTATGCCTATGACTTTTGCGGAGAGATACGTACATACTGGTCTATGAGTTAATATGCTTATACCCTTTTACTGTGAAATAATCCATCTCAATGTACATTTTAATTATAAGAAACTAACATGCACTTTACCGGTTGTGTATCGAAAGTATTGTAGATATATTATAATTATACTATACAGTATACACCTTACTATATTAACAAAGATGTTGTACTATCAGTTTAGAACTGTTGCTTCTCACCACAAAAAAAAACTCAGAACCAGCATAGCTTACAATACTTTCAAAACACGACAGGTGCCTATACCCATAGCGGATATGGCAGTCTGATGAAGACCCTTACTTCCAGATGTATCTTGCCCAGTATGGATACTTGAGTCCATCAGTTCGGAACCCATCAAGTGGACATATAATGGACGAGAGCTCGTGGAGGCGAGCAATCGCTGAATTCCAGAGCTTTGCTGGTCTAAATGCTACAGGTAAGACATAACTGCGTGTTTCGGCTAAAAACATTCACAATAAAACTTTCACAACACAAACCTTACAAACGATTTATTTTTACTATCAAGAAAATCCATCAGCACAAGATTCAATTTGACGGTGGAAACGCAAATCGATATCTTCACAGAGTTGTGCATGTTTTATTGTGTATGTTTGCAGTGGAAACGCACAGTTACAGGGATCTTATATAGGATAAACTGTCTAATAAAATAATATAATAAAATAATAAATATTCACGGACACTTAACACAACGCCTTCTAGTCCCAAACTAAGCAAAGCTTGTACGATGGGAACTAGATGTCAATTGATCTGTTTCAATTGTTGTTATGCAGGTTGAACGCTCTGTTCAATTTTTACAACTGATAATATGGTTTACCTTATGACTCGAAAGAAACTCTTTCCAGGCCAAAAGATTTAAATTTTACGATGCTTTTGCTGTTTTTTTGATCTCATTTTAACGAAATGCTCATCCTTTATCGGTCACAAAAAATATTTTGAAATTTGACGTATTATATTGCTGTCGGAATTTCCCATCATAAAACTGATAGCATTTTAGATAAGTACTATGAGTAGGACGTTCCTTGAGTTTAACAAAATTTTCAGTCTGAGAAGTCAAATCACAATTTGTCCAACATAGCGTATTCTTAGAACAAAGCTTTTACTAAAGAATAAAAAAAACTATAGTGTGATGGTAATCTCGAAGTTATTTTGATTTTGCAAGATATTTACAGATCCGTTGGAAAATCGATTGCGGTTTGTGAAAGTAGCGATATTAATTCGATTATTTCGTGGTTGTTACAATTTCGTAATATCGTTGTAGATTGCATAAATAAATTTCAATTAAATGAATTATTAAAGTGTGGTATATTTCATTGTTTTTATAATGGATTATTAGATCACACAGAATGCAGTAGTAATTATAGATCAATAAGTTCACAATTTGAAATTATATTATAGTTCTTTATAAAATAAACCAAGAACTACACACCAATACAGACACACCATTGAAATAACGAATGTGGTGATAGTATTTCTTTCATGCTAGGTCAGCATAACATGCCCACATTATTTATACTACGTAGTATATGAAATACACTCGAGAGCAAATATTCCGGGTCATCTATAAAAACTTGAATATTTAGGAAACCATGAATGCTGACGCAGTGAAATTATGCAAGCTAATAATGCAAATAAACAATTACTTCTATTTATTCTCAAATGCCTTTGTTGCCTTAAAGATACCCCGGTATTTTTGCTCTTGACTGTAAATTACCAGTAATCATGTTACTATGTAGAGAAACCTTCGCAACGCCTAGATTCAAATGATGGTGCATTTCTTGGATTACGGGTTGACGTAATTAAAAGATTGCTGGCTACATCTATCAGGTCAAGTGTGACCTTGTCAGTAGTGATAACCTGTATAAAGATGACTGCTCACAGTGCTCACTTCTATCTAGATTTTAGTCCATAGATTGCTTTATATTTACATTGATATTATTATATGTAAATAGTCATACTTACCTATTACTTTTATCTGAATATGAATCAACTTCCGCTTACCGGTATTTATGTCCGGTTTATTATCGCTTATCTGTAAACTTGTCCCAAGCAATCCGGATGATAGAACCGATGAGCAGTATACATTTATGAGTCAAAGTTATAGGTAGGTACCTACTTTATCTAATAAAACGACCCAGTGACCGATCATTAGTTACACGCTCTGCAGACTAGTAGCCTTGATGCGTTCTCGTCACTCCCATTATGAAGCACACATCGACAAAGCAATTTATAAGGCTCCAACAGCCAACTATTTAAACACTGTAGAATTATGTGGGCAGAGCCTGAATCGTCTTCGTACACGTACGTGCCTTGACACAAGAAGTAGTTTATTGGACTCGGCTATGACTGAACGCAGTTATTATGTAAGCAAATAACGCATCGTGCTATACGCATTTATACATAATTCATTATCGGTCACTGCACGAGTTGGACTGAGCTTGTTGCGAGTTCGTACGACTTGATTAAGGCTCTAATACCAGAATTATAGCTACTTAAATTTTTGTCACGTGCTCATGTCTGCAGTATGGCTACAGATAAGGTGGAAAAGTTCACAGCTGTTTGTTATATCTTACTCCACAGAGACAAAGAGTTTCATTTGTTTCCCTCATTGTTACCGACTTTACAGAACGCAAAATGCATAATGTAGTTCTTTTTAATCTCTTGCATAATAATATTGTGGCAGTGGCACCGCTGTTTTATGAACAGAAAACTGACCACCGGGTCGGTGCTGTGCTCGATCCTACTGTTTGTTGTTTTCCGCGTGCGGTTTTAGTCGGTGTGATTGTGTAATTACTTCCTTGTCACGGTTTGAGACGAAAAACTGTTGTCGGTTGAATCTCAATAGTATTTGCCACCATTACAATGAAAACGCATTTTTGCGAAAATATTTGATCTTTTTAGCAACTTGATAGAGATCCAAGCTATTTGCCAAATAAAGTTAGAAATAAATTGAAACTAATAAGACGTATCTTGCAGGTGAACTGGACGACGAAACAACAAAAGTGATGTCATTGCCAAGATGTGGAGTGAGAGACAAAGTCGGCTTCGGGGAGAGCCGTGCCAAAAGATACGCTCTTCAGGGTAAGTTGAACCATTCATTTTATTTACTTGTTGAAATTGAATTTTTTTTCACTCTATAAGTTTATGCTGAAAACTTATAAGATAATTTGGTTTAAAAATAGTGTTCAGCGTGTCACATACTAATAACAGCTTAGTCGTGTTTAGAAAATATCTTACAGCTAAAGCTACTTACATAGTTAGGTATATTTCTCGTCTGCCAGTTCTTCATGCTACACTTTCATGTTTTTATTTTCAGTATAACCTTATATCCTTCTAACCTTCTAGTAAACCCATCAATCTCACGCTAAGCTATTCGTGCTATCTGAAAATAGACCTTATGTTATTCCAAAGGTTCAAGATGGCGTGTAAAGAACCTTACCTACAGGATCTCAAAGTATCCCTCAAGACTGGTAGGTGCCGAGGTAGATACTGAGCTTGCCAAAGCCTTCAACGTGTGGAGCGATTACACGGATCTAACTTTTACTCAGAAGAGGTCCGGACAGGTCCACATTGAAATCAGGTACGTATTTTGTTACAAATACACCCACAAAAGAGATTCTTATTCCGTGAATACACCCGTAGGAATTACATAAAAGATAAAAAAAAACTTTTGAAGTCGAAGTTACACGTATGTATACGATGATTCTAAATGATTCTTGTGATTTTACTGAATAAATAACAATTAATTTTGACATTGATTTCCATAAATCATGATAAATCTACCATATAATAGTGTTTATAAAATACCACCACAATTGGCCTTTGTGGTCCGACAAAATTTAAAATGGCTTAGAATCTATTTTATAATTTTCTGGCCTACTTGTAGATGACCATGTAATTTTAAATTTGACTTTACATACACAAAAGAATAATAAAATTCACCTGCGTAATCATAGCACACCAAAATCATTTGTGATTTGTCCCAACAATGGCTTCCGTCACAATCCATGGGTAATCTGTGTTGCGTAACTGAATGGTTGTCATTGAACTATTCATGATGATACTTGCCTGCTACTTTTGGTAGGTACTTAAGTATTAGAATAGGTACCTATTCATCGCATTAGCCTTTATTTCATTACATGCAGTAGAACTGTTTACTTACCTACCCAATTTATAATACTTATATTTACCAGCACTATGGTGTTATGGTATTGCTATAGGGTTATTTTATTAGTATGTAATGTAGTAGATATGCAAGTTTTATTTACATAACGCACCACTTACTTCTTCTTATTCTTATAAGACTGACTTCTTATTGCTTCTTATATTTATTCTATCCGTCATATTGTCAAAAAAAAAGTCGTTCATCATCAGCTGTCGATTGTCGTTTGTTTTGGAAGCAAAATGGTGGATTACCAAGTCGACAATCGCTAGATGATATAAAATGTCAAACATAGCCAATCAGGTGCTTTTCGTTTAACTATGCCATTTTGTATCCTCTAGCAAAAATATAACTCTAGCGATGTTGACAAAATACCTAGAGTTACACCTGTAGCGAGGAAATTCGCGATATAAAAATTCTTGCTACTGTTTTGTCAAGAAAATAAATGACTTGTTTTGTTTATAGGTTCGAGAAAGGAGAGCACGGAGATGGTGATCCTTTTGATGGACCTGGTGGCACCCTGGCCCATGCTTACTTCCCTGTAAGTACCTAGTTTTAGTAAGCTGCATTGTCCCACTGCTGGGCAAAAGTATTTACTACCTCGGAACTTTCACAATTCAATAAGCCTTGTCTAGAGTAGGTATTGAAAATAATTTTAAAACAGTTGTCTGTATAGAGTTGACCCTTTCAACTCCACACTAATCAACAAACAAATAATACACTCGAGAGCATAGAAATCGCACATAGAGGCATTTTCCTACATTTTAATTTCGACCCTTATTTTTTTTTTAAATTAATGTGATGTTGCAAATATAACTTAAATTAAATTGAAGTACACACTGTTAGCTTCCTAAAAACACAAAATGTCTAGCCTTGACCTTCGAAATCATAACAGTGGCAACTAAACAATAGAATGGCCTAAATTAGCTCGTTTCAGGTAGCGCGGTTTGTGGGACTTTGAGCAGGTATAAAAGGTTAAAAAAACAATAAATTTGTGAATGCATCGATTTATTAATACGAGGTATTGCCTCCCCTAGCCTGAATAACAGCTTCCATTCGGTGTTTCATTGAAAAAATCAATTTTTTGACGAAATCCTGCGGTATGCTGTCCCATTCTTCCTTGATCGCGGTTTGGAGCTCTCTGAGACTCGTAGGCGCTGCGTTTCTGGATCTTACTCGTTTCTTTAGTTCGTCCCATAAGTGCTCAATGGGATTGAGATCTGGGCTTCGAGCAGGCCACGCCATAACGAGTACTTCAACCTCCTCCAAGTACTGGCGTACTATAGCAGCGGTGTGTGGTCTAGCGTTATCCTGCATCAAAACGAAGTTTTCGCCGATAAATCCAGAAAAGGGTACAACATGTTCTTCCAGGATCTCCTCGACGTAACGTTGGGAAGTCAATCCACCCGATCGACGGTCGGTATCGGGCCCTGTGATGAAGACAAGTTCGGTTTTCGCTTCCAGAGAAATGCCTCCCCAGAACATACACGAACCACCGCCGTATGCGACCCGTTCGGAGATGCAACATTGAGCAAAACGCTCACCGGATCTTCGGTAGACTCTACCTCGTCCGTCGTTACCATGAAGGCACATCCTGCACTCGTCGGAGAAGAGGACGGCCTGCCATTGATCCATAGTCCAATTAACGTGATTTCGAGCAAACTGAAGGCGTGCTTGTCTGTGTGCTGGGGTCAATTTTGGGCCAGTTGCTGGTCTGTGCGCTGTCAGACCTCCTTCGGCTAGTCTTCTTCTAACAGTCCACCGACTGACTTCCACTTCTCTAACTTCCTGGAGCTGCTGTCCGAGTTGAACTGCATTCAACCGGCGATTTCGTAGTGATGTATTCACAAGGAAACGGTCATCGCGCTGTGTTGTCGCACGTTTTCGGCCTGTTCCTGGTCGCCTGGTATAGCCACCAGTTTGCTGATATCGCTGGTATACACGTCCAACAGCATATCTGCTCAAATTTAATTGACGAGCCACTTGACTTTGGTTCTGTCCAGCTTCGATAAGTGCAACCACTTGAGACGCTGCTTCTGGTGTGGTATCCATTTTCTTGTTTAGAGAGATGACGTATTCGTTAAAGGACCTTTCTGACTGGGAGTTGGTATGCAAATGATGTCATTTCAATCATCCCTTACCGTTTTATACCTGCTCAAAGTCCCACAAACCGCGCTACCTGAAACGAGCTAATTTAGGCCATTCTATTGTTTAGTTGCCACTGTTATGATTTCGAAGGTCAAGGCTAGACATTTTGTGTTTTTAGGAAGCTAACAGTGTGTACTTCAATTTAATTTAAGTTATATTTGCAACATCACATTAATATAAAAAAAAAATAAGGGTCGAAATTAAAATGTAGGAAAATGCCTCTATGTGCGATTTCTATGCTCTCGAGTGTAGTTGCGATGCATTGAACTAAAATTTATTATAGGTACATTTCATCTCGTGTACCTGCTAAATATATTCTTCGATCCTGTGATCTCGTTCACAATAAATAAACATTGAACCAAATACATTTTACCCTCGACAAATATAATTAAAAACAAATAATGTGTAGTTAAATAATGGGTTACAAATAAATGAACCCATATTTGCACACCGAATTAATTTTATTGTACGATTTATAAATAAAATAACTTTACATCTAAAGGAAAACACAAAATAACGGAAGCGCTATTGTCACCGAAATAGTGAAAGTATGGTAATGCGATAATCGTGCATTTAACAGTGGATGAAATATTATAATTTAGTTCCGAGTATTTAGTTACGCACCATTCTGAGCTTCAAATAAAAGTTACCTTTGTAAAATAGAACCAAGCCGCTTTTGTATTTTACCATGTAAATGGTGCACTTAAATGAATCGGACACGCGATCTTGACGTGAATATGATTTTATGGTTATTACTCGCCATTCAGGGAGCATAAGGTTGTTCTTTTCAGCTATATCGATTGAAAATAACTCGATCGTTATCAATCGAATGAATGTTATTCGATTTATTTAGGAAATATAAATAAATAAATAAGTATTCTTGGACATTACGTAATATGGTCGGAATAAAATATCTCAGCCCGATTCTGTTGGTGCATTTTCTACACTAAACTAATTTGACAGCACTAAGATAGTAACAATTGTAGTGTTGTCAACTATGGTTAGTTTAGGAAATTGTAATACCAGAATAGGGGGCAATACAATAGTGATATCAACAATCGTAATATCTATGTCATGCGTATTTTTTCAATGCCCAATTTTAACCATCTCGTTTATCTATGTTGAAATCGGGCTTTACTTTATTTTAAAAGTAATTGTTCATGTACTATAGTAATTTTTTTGGTATTGTATTCAAGGTTTATCTAAAACTAACAATCAAAGTTGACCAACCTTTCCGATCAGCTTTACGCAAGCCGTGGATAACCCGAGACTAATACAAGGTGATCATTGGAAACTTATTAGTGAAGGAAAAATTGTGAAGAAACCGCTTTAACGCAGTGTTGATGAGTTTGCAGCCTGTCATGTATAGAATGCTGACAGCAGATCCCGCATGTTTCAATATGCCAAAATGTATCTGTACTGTAATGTACCTGCTGTTTGAAGATCTCTTACTGTTTTCCGAGTTTTTGTGCTAAAATGTATTCAGAACTATACCCTAACAACAGATCCTAAGCTTCACAAGGCGCTAATGTCAAAACTCTTAATAATGTTGCCACATTCAGTCTGCAACTTGAAGAAACAAATGCGGTTTTCTAAGAGTAAGATTCACATCTCACAATTATTTGAAATTTTCAGGTTTACGGCGGTGATGCTCATTTCGACGACGCTGAGGTCTGGTCAATCAACTCGAGGAGGGGAACCAATCTTTTCCAGGTAAATATTTGACCACAGCAAAGTCTATATGCGTATGATATTTGTTGTGTACATATTCTTACGTGCAAACGTGTGGTTCGCACATGCACTACCTTTAACGTTCCTACAGTTTCTTGCACTACTTGCGGTCAATTTTTGTTTATGACTCTACACTGATGCAAAATTGACTCTACATTTTGGTAAATTCAGAACTATTTGAACTAGTCTTTTGTACTAATTTATAACGAGTCGCTAGCGTAATTGGGGACGGTTGCGGGTTCGAAACGCAATCAGATGTTATAAAAATCAGTAACAAAAATCATAATCTACTTTTTTCTTTATAAACGTTTACTTAGGTACCTAACAAATTTTTATGAAAATAAACGAAGAAAGTTCCATAAAACTTGTAAAACTAAAATGCACGGACGGGTGTTAATTTGTTTGTATAATGAATGAGCAAACAAGTTAGTGCAATGCAATTAAATTAGTAAAAGTTTATTGGCTGCTAGGTATAGGTCGTTGGTTATATGACGAGACTAACTTTGTAATGATGATTCACTGTGGTACTTAAGTTAAAGTAGGTATTTTATTAGTCACTTTTAGTCAGATTGTTGGTAAGGTAAAAATCACGTTCGCCAAGTACCACAAAGGACATTTACGCACATCCGACGTAACTTGATATATCTTACGTCAGTAGCTTTTATGATTTGATGTGCGATAGGCTTTTATTCTAAAATAAAATGAGGAGTACGAACGTCTTTCCAATGTGTTTCTCAGGATTAATTCATCGGGTCCAGGTAATTATTTTATCGTTGTATTTTAGGTGGCAGCTCACGAATTTGGACATTCATTAGGGTTGTCTCATAGTGATGTTCGCTCAGCGCTTATGGCTCCCTTCTATAGAGGATATGATCCAGCTTTCCAGCTCGACCAGGACGATGTACAAGGAATACAGGTATGAGATAAGATAAGATAATAAGATAAGATAATTTTTTATTTTCTTACATCTGTGCTAATATTGATGAATATTTTTTTATTTACATTTTTATGTGTGTGTTATTCAAATGGATCGCTATAATTTCTTTAAGCCTAAAAATACACCACAATAGATTTGTGTTATGATTTTCTTAATCAAAGTTCAAGTCCCGACACAGTTTAATAGCTCCGATCGAAATGTGTGAATAACATTTTATTCATTTTATTACATTTTATTTTTTATATTACATTTTATTTTTTATATTGTTTTTATATATTCTGTGCAATATTTAATGGATCAGATATTAAGCACCTAGTTTTTTTTTACCCATTTCAGGCTCTCTACGGTCACAAGACACAGACTGATATAGGCGGGTCTGTGCCACGTGCGACCACACAATCCACTCCTTCTGAGGATCCGGCGTTATGCGCTGATTCTAAGATCGACACCATCTTCAATTCTGCTGATGGCAACACTTTCATCTTCAAAGGTAATATTTGAACTATAAACAGCACAACTTTCTAATACAGAATGTGACAATACAAAACAAGACAAGACAAAACAATTGAAGTCTAGAAGCATCTCAAGGGGAACACGAAATATCTCCAATTATCTATGCTCTGAAACCCATCGCCTCATGGGGTTTAGGTAATAAAATTGTGAGAAATGCCCTAAAAACTTTATTTATCTGAATCATATATAAACAGGTTATTGCCAGTACATCGAAATAATAGTGAGCAGTATCCAATAGTTTGTTAACCCATCTTTGGTATTGGGTTCAAACCTCGGTCGATATTTTTCGATTGGTTTTAAAATCTTTGTAGGTATGATTCAGTTCTAGTGATTCAGACACTCGGGTCATTTATTTCTGTGGCATACATTTGACTCACTGTAGTGGGTGAATGTCACGACAGGTGTGCTCTAACTAAACCTTGTTTTTTACCTTTCACTGATGAATTTAACCTTTGTTTTTCACTAAAAAATTCTATACCACTGAATCACTGTCTGATGTCAACCAAAGAATGCCATAATATATTTTTTGTATGTAGGTATATACTTTACATCAGAATAATAACAGCAAGCTTATAGCCAGTGGCTTTTATGTTAGATTTCAGACTATTATCTAAGTCTTATAAACAACCTAGATGTCTTTAGTGAACTTCAACGCAAAAAAAAATCACTTGAGCTGAAATTCTTAGCCCGATGACATTTCAGAATAGTTACTAAGATAAATACTTACACCGTGTTTTGTTTTTTGCAAACAATTGCGATCGAAGATAAAAAGAAGCAAAACACGATGTAGGTTGAACGATTCAGTTTTGCGCTGTTAAAAAAAGTAAAAAAAAAAAAAAAAAAATTACTATTGCTTTTCCAGGTTATAGTGATTATTGAAACTACGGCTTAAAACTTTGTATTATAAGAATTAGTTTCGTAATAGTTTCGGTACATAAATTAAAGATTTTACAAAGAGTCGAAGAAAATGTTCACTAAGGCTGCAAAACTGTAGTTTCGAAGACCACTAAACCTGGAAAAACTGGAAAAATTAAAAATTGCATTTTTTAGCCTAGTTTTAACACGATCAATATTATTTTGACTAGGTGAAAACTACTGGAAGCTAACGGAAGACGGTGTAGCGTCTGGTTACCCAAGACTGATATCTCGCGCCTGGCCCGGCTTGCCTGGCAACATCGACGCAGCTTTCACGTACAAGAACGGAAAGACGTACTTCTTCAAGGGCTCTAAGTACTGGCGGTATAACGGACAGAAGGTCGACGGACAGTACCCTAAGGAAATAAGTGAAGGTGAGACTTTATTTTTATACTAGAAAACAAGTTTGTTTATTTTTTCAAGTACAAGATAGTTGGAAAAGGAAATGTAAACACTCAAGTTATGGCAATATTTTCTTTTGGTGAAAGTTATGTTCATAGATTCAAAAGTCCTAAATCTCTGCGCTATATTTGGCTTATTTTGATTAGAAATTTACAGTATTAGATCACCATCGTCTACAACTGTAAAAATCATAATCAAAATAAACCAAATAATGTACTTAGGGGCAGAGATATTACTAGGTAGGTACCTACCTACATACATTCACCGATTTGTTCTATCGAGCAGAAGGTCATCCTACTTGCAGATGTATCACGTGAGAAGCACTAGAGACCAAAAGCACTTGAGAAGTTGCGAAAAAAATAGTTTAATTTTTTTATGAGTAAGCATCAGGTTTTGATATGGATAGGATTTAGGTGTGCCAAATTCCTTGATAAGGTGAGCGCGTTAGAAAAACAAAACTAACCGTTATCCACTGACCAATACAAATGGAATCTCGTATAGCAGGTACTGAACATATTTAGCCACTAAGTGCCATTGCAAGGCAGATAAGCATTTGGCAACAATCTTACATGCTGTTAAATGACTTTATGAATTTTTCATTCTTTTTCCCGCACTTTATCACTGTTTAACTTTTTCAACTCATTTATTTATGTATACAAAAAATTAATGTGTACAATTAGGTGGGCTTAGTTTTAAAATCTTTTTCTGCCTGCCAATCTTACAGTTTGGGTGAATAGTTGGCGTGTTAACTTATCACTACATACCTAGTATAAAGCAAAGTCGCTTCCCGCGTCTGTCTTAATGTCTGTATGTATGTATGCTTAGATCTTTAAAACAACGGATTTTGATGCAGTTTTTTTTCATAGATAGAGTGATTCAAGAGGAAGGTTTATATGTATAATACATCATCATCATTACTGCATTGCACCCGTGCGAAGCCGGGGCGGGTCGCTAGTTTACACTAAACCTAACAAACACTATCGGAATGAACAGGAGACAAGAAACTCATCATATTTTTTCACAGGTTTCACTGGAATCCCCGATAACATCGACGCGGCCTTGGTCTGGTCTGGCAACGGCAAAATATACTTCTATAAAGGCTCAAAGTTCTGGCGATTTGACCCCGCCCAAAGGCCTCCAGTTAAAGCCACATACCCTAAACCTTTGTCAAACTGGGAAGGCATACCAGACAGTATAGACGCAGCTTTACAATACACGAATGGTTACACCTACTTCTTCAAAGGGGGATCGTACTGGCGGTTCAACGATAGAACGTTCAGTGTAAGTTTATTTTGTCATTATTTGATTTAGATAAGGCAACCTTGGTAAAGGATACCAATGCCCGAAATGACCGAGTCGACTTACCTACTTGTGACTAATAGCACTAATAGTAGGTACGTGTTTACTCAGTTCTGGTAAAAAAATAGTTGTATTTTTGATCGTGATCACTGCATTACAAAATTGTTGTCAAATACAAAAATCTTTATAGTCGTTGGAGATTGTAATTTAGTCATTTGTCTTCGTAATCCATATCATCAGTTTTCTTTTACAAACGAATAAAAAAGAATACAAGTCTCATTATTTTTTTTGGGCCATACTTCAGATTCTGATATAGACCAGCAAGGATGAAGTCTCTAGAGTTTTTCAAGGGGTTTTATTTTTTTATTATTAATTATGACAGGCGTCATGGCTCAGTCGGTAGTAGCTCTGCCTTCCGTGCTGTGAGTCGTGGGTTCGATCCCCACCGAGAACAAACATTTGTGTGTTGTAAACATAGATGTTGTTCTGTGTCTGGGTGTTTCTATGTATTATAAGTATGTATTTACAAAAAAAATGTATGTATGTATTCTATCAGCCATCTAGTTTCCATCGTAGAAGCTTTGCTTAGTTTGGGACTAGAAAGCGTTGTGTTAAGTGTCCGTGAATATTGGAACGAAGTTCCTTATCGCGCGTTGCGAAAGGGGCCTAGACGGAAAAAATTAAGACCAAAAGTTGTCGCGACACTTTTTTCAAACTTTGACAACGTCATTCGAATAAATTAGTGCTGGAAGTTTTTTTTTAATATCGTGTGCCTATACATTCTCAACCGAAACAAATGAATGTAGGTATTGTTGGAAGTTTTTGTTTTTAGGGTTCGTTAAGGTTCTTATAGAAAATATTATAATAAAACAACACCTCAAGGAACTTCGTTCCATCCGGGTGTCCTTTGACACCTCTGAAGTATTTTTTTATTTTATAATTGCAGGTGGACACAGACAACCCCGCATTCCCCCGTTCTTTAGCGTACTGGTGGCTCGGCTGCACGTCAGCGCCGCGCGGCTCTGTCGGAGGTAGCGCACGAATAGCCGCCGTCGACACAGACGATGTCGGCGATATTATGTTTGACGCAGGTATGTCCGGCGCCAGACTCTACGGAATTGGGAAAACGTCGGGGTAAAGTAATGGAGAGAGAACTTGGGCTTAGAGTAATGGGGAGAAAATGTGGGGCTAAAGTAATGGAGAGAAAAAGAGCTTAAAGTAATAGGGAGAAAATGTGGGGCTAAAGTAATAGAAAGAAAAAGAGCTTAAAGTAATGGGGAGAAAATGTGGGGCTAAAGTAATGGAAAGAAAAAGAGCTTAAAGTAATGGGGAGAAAATGTGGGGCTAAAGTAATAGAAAGAGAAAAATTTCCTAAAGTAATGGAAAAAAAATGTGGGGCTAAAGGGAGAGAGAAAAAATTCCTAAAGTAATGGGGAGAAAATTTGGGGCTATAGTAATGGGAAGAAAAATAAACTAAAGTATCCAATGGGGATCTAAATATCTAAGGGGCAGAGATGTAGTGGGGTTCAAGTACTAATAGGGAGAGAAAACATGGAGATCTGAACGTTATATTAAATTGGGTAACTCTCAAAAGTAAAGTACTCTCAATTTTTTTCTTCTTGAAAAAGCAATGCTCGTTCAAATTTCCTTATGGTGGGATAAATCAAGAGCTTACCTGTTAGGGATTCACCACCTGTCGGCAGCAAATCTGCGCCTACTCCATGTTTGTGACCTATTAGTTTGTTCTGTGTTCTATGTTCTCATAGTGTCTTGTGTTACCTGTTAGATTAGATTTTATTTCTTTCTCTTATTTTATTTCTTAGATTATATTTTACTCTTCCTACGTTTTGTACTCCATGTTGTTTCTGTGATTTTATGTTTTAGTGTTCTTTTACTTATTAATCATTCATAACATTACTAACAAAAAATCGATGATAATTCAAAATCTTTTACTACAATTTAACATTAAACCGTAGATTAACTAACCTTTTCCGGCGATACTAAACAAATAATATGCAAACTTACATTTTGAACTAACATTAAACGCTGGAAGCTTTAAAATAAAGTTGCTGACTCCTCATGGTGTTATGGTGGCTTATGGTTAAATGTGCGGCTTATGGAAAAATGTTGGCTCCTATGGAGAAATGGCGGCAGATGGTGAAAGGCTCCTAGCAAAGTAAACGACGTGGCTTCTGGGCGCCTCCGGACATACCTGCGTTGAAAAATGTGGTATAATATCACAATTAATGTAATAAACTTGAAATTATACCACATTTTTATTTAATATTAATACACAAAACACATCAAACCGTTTTAAAGTGCATTTTTTATATTTTAAAATTGAATGCACCAGCACTTTGCTAATGAGTTCTGAATTACAAAAATTTGGTTGAAACTATCAATCCAAAACTTTATTTGAAATCAATCTTCATCTGTTGAGGAGTTTCAGCCAGAATTTATAATTGAACTAATTAACTGTTTATCAATGTAACGTAGTGTAACGTCACATTTGCTCGATGCCGCACTGGTTGGCTAACTAGTTTGTAAACAGCAAAGTTGTCTTCCTACCCTAAACACTGTGACGTATTCCTACACAACCCAAACACTGCTGTGTGTCGGTGACTGGGCCATTTTCGCATTTCGATGTGTGTGTTTGTATTTTTCTAGGTGTAAAATCATCCGCTCCCAGATCATTCTTCTGGTTCAGGAAATAGCTTCGGAGGATTCCTGGTCGTTGTATATAGAAACAATTAAAGAAAAAAAGACTCAATTAAGTTACATAGACAATTTATAAGACCAGTGAGATTATAGAGTAAAGCGGTGATTTTAGAACCGGCGATATTGTCACGTCTTTCCTGTACGTTCTTTTCATTACACTTTGCATGTGCATGGTACATAGGCTTTTGCTTTTAGTGGCATGGTGGTAGATAGTTGTAAGGCAAAACGCTTTAAGATTGCATGGTTTATGTTTTGGGATAGTGTAACTTTTACAGTCAAACGTGAAATATCTTTATTGTAGTTACTCTAGATATTAATATATTCAAAATAAGTATAATTTATTGTAAAATACGATTCCAAGGTATTTCATGTTTATATTTAAAGCCTCTTTAGACCGTAATTATTTTATCCATGAAACATAAACTGCGAGGAAACTTCAAATATGTAGATTATTGTAGATAACAAAAATTACGGTATCGTAAGTATTTAGTAGATGTGATCGCAGTTTTATCACTTTATATAAAGTCATCATAATGTACATTCATTTTATTTTCCATAGTCAATATCTGCTCACTTTATATGTAGCTCGAAGAAAACTAGGTGTTTAAAACAATTTGATGGTTTACTTTACTTATCCGCAAGTATCTATGCGAGTATAAAATGAGTAGATATTTTTAATGCTATTATTCATATACGTAGGTACGCTATCATTAAAACATTTATTAGAAAACTTTAAATAACATGATTCACAATATCGTCGATTTATAGGTCAACTACAGAATGCTGTAGATTCGTGGAAGCAAAAAATAAAGGTTTTCGTGATGAGTTTCAAAGAACCATCTTCATAAAGAACCCCTGAATTTACACTGAAGTAAGAGTGAAATTCATAAAGCACTTTTGGTTTTTTTTAAGCACCACAATACAATTTTTAATCGGTGAAAGATTTGATCATAAACCGTCACGCGATTCGATTTTCATAAACCTAATAGTAATTCGAATAGTTTCAGTAATCTGTTACTAACATTATGCAATGCATGAAATTGACTGACTCCTTTGTATTTATAGAAATATACTGACACCATTAATAACTACGCAATAAAAAAAAACATAAAGAATTGAATGCGTAATCGTTTGAATTAGTCATATGACCTTTATTATGATAATAACAATTCCAACTAATCTAATTTGCATGTGTAAAATCACGTATTCAACAGTTAAAATAATTTGATTGGTTGTACAAAGTAGTGAGTGGTAGAGTAGTGGTGCACATTGGTCTCGGTTGCGGTAGTAAGAGTTGAAGCTAAAGAAAATTAATTTTTCAGTGATCAACGTTCAGTCGAATGGAGCTAGACTGTAGTATGTCTTATTCGTGGCTCCGAGCCGCTCCATACATTAGAGGGCCTCTCCTCGGCCGCGACACCACTCACCCGCATTCTGTAGGTTTCTTTTCATTTTTATTTGCCAACCTTAATTTCACCTAAAAACTCGGCTTTGCATTATTTGCATCACAAATTATGCATCTGAATATTCAAGAAGCTTGCAGTTGTTTCGGTGAAATCCACGTTAACATTCAAGTTCATTATGTTTTCGCTGTTTTCGTTTCATAAATCATTTTTTGTGCACTGTGTTGTGTATAATTATATTATGTAGTAACAGTGCACTGCACAGTTAGGTCGGCACGGTGGTGAGTTCGCGATAAGCACGCTTCTGTTTTGTCAGATGGTCCGGATTCATCGGGTGGGAACAGCGGCGGAGTTGCGAGGCTGTCGCCGGCGTCGGCCGCGCTGGCGGTGCTGGCTGCGCTGGCGGCGCTGGCGAGTGTGCGCGCCTAGCGATCCTATACCTCGTCGGCGATACCATCTCGCTGGCGGTGCTGGCCGCGCTGGCGGCGCTGGCGAGTGTGCGCGCCTAGCGATCCTATACCTCTTCGGCGATATCATCTCGCTGGCGGTGCTGGCCGCGCTGGCGGTGCTGGCGAGTGTGCGCGCCTAGCGATCCTATACCTCGTCGGCGATACCATCTCGCTGGCGGTGCTGGCCGCGCTGGCGGCGCTGGCGAGTGTGCGCGCCTAGCGATCCTATACCTCTTCGGCGATATCATCTCGCTGGCGGTGCTGGCCGCGCTGGCGGTGCTGGCGAGTGTGCGCGCCTAGCGATCCTATACCTCGTCGGCGATACCATCTCGCTGGCGTGGCGACCCTCCCTCGCCGACTCATCTCGGCCCGTAGTGATCGTGTGCTGTGTTACTGAACCTGGACGCGTTCGGTACACATTGTAAATATGGTGCGCCATTTTGTGGCATTTTTATACAGTTACAAGAACGATAATTTAAATCGAAGTCATAGTTTTTATACTATTATAAATAGATGATGTAAGTTCGAGTGTGATATTGAAGTAAGCGAAGATTTTGTATTAAAGTATTTAATGTGACTGCAGTGAAGTTTTTATTGAAACCCTCAAGCCAAGGCATCATCGCACTTGCCCTTGTGTAGTTTAGTTAAAGGAAGGAACGAAATGATACTCACATTTGTATTTTTTATCGGTTTATTTAACGTCTTTTTTGTTCTCCAATAATTCTTCTTAAGTTAATTACATGTTTATAAGACAATATTTTTCGTTTTTATTTCATTTTCATAAACATATTTTTAATAAACATCTCCACAATTCATCATAACAAGGTCGTGCGACCTACTTACTGTCTCAATCGTTCTAACTCTTAGGAAAATGCAAATAATATTAAACTTCAAAATCTGTCTACGAATATTAGAACGTGATTATTCTTACTTCGAGTGTAGACGACGTCTACATTACACGTGGCGCGCTGGCGCGACTTCGGTCGCGCGCTACCTGTCTACGCAGCCGCTACGCCGCAGCTACGTCGTTGCTATGCCAGCCTACGGCGTAGCGGCACACCCTAGTGCCATTCCGCCGAAGCATACACCGCGCCTCGCCAGCGAGCCCTCGTACTAACAGTTTAATCATTTAGAAGGCATAACATAAGACTTATTACACGATCACTACTCGAGAAACACCTACGACACATCCTAGATCATATCAATATATAAAAGCCTGCGTGGTGTGGCAGTGTTTGCCGGCGCCCTCGCCGTCTTGTTCTTACTGTCGTAATCATTATTAGATAACATTTTATTCTACGCTACCTCTCTCACTATGAATTAGGCATTTTAATGATATTTTAAATATATTAAAATTTATTAAGCGAACCTGTAGACAGGTCGAGAATAATTTTTATCATATTATTTGACAGTGCCAAAACCATATCATCGTACCAATATTTTAAATATAAAATACTTTGAACCCGAGATAGTGCTTTTCAACAAATATATTTATATGATCTAGAACTTATTAGGAATAATGAAATCGACGCGACATTTAGATAATGACGGCTTCAAATAGAATTATTTCCATGGCACAGTGTAAACGGTACAAAACGTACAAAAAAAACGTTGCTGGAGTAACTGTTCTATGTCTCGCGACAATAACAAAGACGATCTACCGTTTGTAACTAGATCAAATTAAGTAACGCTATTCAAACAAAAATATTTATATATTATTGGAAATAACACTAATTACATACATTATATTAGCTAACATATGAACAGCCATACAAATGGAAAAATAAATATTTCTACCTGTTGTTAACGTTAGACCTGACTGTACATGCCATAACAACTTCCAAATAAAACATTTTACTGAAGACTGTACGTTTTTAAGTCAACGTCATTAAAATATACTTGGATATGTACCCTGCTATTGCTAACATCATTGATTTTAAATTTATTATTTTATTAATATTGTAACCTTAAACCTTTTTGTAACTTCCGGAATTTTCTCTCTCACCTCAAATATTTATTTGATTATGAGGTTGACTAGCACATATTAATAAGATCGACTTTACGTATCTATCTAACTCATTATTTAATTTGCCACGTCACGTGTCACATTAAACATTCTTACAAGTAAACAAAACTGATGACAGTCATGAGCATCGTCACGATAAAAATGTGTGTTACAAAAATCACGACTTTAAATTTACCGCGATTTTGTGTTGTGATTGAACAAATAATAGAAAAAGTACCTACTTATACTAAACGTATCCTACCATTATGAGAATTGCACTCTTTAATACGCGCGTGTTAAACAACACCTTAAAAGAGAGACTTTCGGGGATGCAAAAAAATATGGACCTCTTAATGACTTGGCGCGTCAAATAACATACAAATTATTACAAATCTAGTAATTATACTTTAATTCTTCATAAGATTTTTTTATTTAATCTCAAGTGTACTCTTAAAGTTACTAATTTTCACCGACTATAAAATTGAAGGCCATGACGTACCATACTGTACGTTTCTAATCATCTCACACAGACCATCTAAATAAAGGAATCTTTCAACAACAAACTGAGAGAGAAAATACAATAGGTAAACAATACGCTGTAGACTAGTACACTTCAAGAGATAACATTGCTAACACTAGTTAAAATTAAGTATATAAAAATGATCAAAGCGCAATAAAATAAATGGATGTTGCATTCGTTGTAGTATTTGGTGTGATAGTTATATGTTGCTATAATTTTACAATACTCAGTTGCAAAATAATTACCACTGTTTTACGTTCAAAACTCGAAAGCATAAAAAAAAATTATTTTCTCATAGCTCCCGCACATTAACCACTCACAACCGCTACTTCAGACTCGTGATCATCGCGTCGTCGTCGTGTGAACGACCATTATTTTCAAAAACTTCCATACATTTTGGAAGTTTTGCTGCTAACATGTAGTCAAAGGCAGCCGCTATGGCAAGTGGCTCATGTGCAAAAAGCTTTAATTTCGTTTTATAAATAAACAGACATTTGTCTGCAAGCACAATATCACTCTATTTGATAATGCAATGAGTTTTTCCGACACACACACACTTAGTTGAAACTGTATTTCCGTATTAGTATGTACTCGTATATGTACCTATGTTAGATTGTATTTTGATTTTCGAGATTGGACTTTGAATGAAACTTAAAAAAACTGACAGTCAGCTAGATAATGACTTCATAGTCCCAACATTTGGATAGTTATTTAAGGTGTCTTGAAATCTGTAGCTGAGTATATTTCTTCTAAAGACAACGTGACATGGGTTATGGCCAATTCGTACCTTCCTTTGTTATGCAAATTTTGAGTTTTCTTTCCAGATCGTACCTTGGGTAGTACTGTTGTGTTATTCTGTGGCACAACGCAAGTCAGTACAGTCAAAGTAAAAAGTCATTTGTAAAGATAAATATGACATTAGTACTGTGTGAAATTTTCTTTATAGTCCATTTATCATTGCATCATCAGATAAATGTTTACCAAACTCCCAGTAATAGCAGGTAACTGCAAAAAAAATATTTGACATCATAAAATACATACCATGAGTGGTTTATGGATATCTGCATATAAAAATATCTACTATTAAATTGACATCTTGCATCAATTAAAGAATTAAGAAGAAGGAAAGGAGACAATACTTGTTCATATTTCATATCTTTCTTAAACCACATCTTAATATTAAAATCGTACTATCTAAACATAAGACTTCTATTGGCGATGATGAACAAATTATTTGATATTGTATTTTATAAATATGTAATGCCTGTATAAGTAATGCCTGTAACAAAATTTGTATTTTATAAATAGCTACAAACATATATTTTACATACCTACTATTATGTTTGCTTCTTAGATTTTGTTCATCATGTAATATTATGTTGTACGTATGTCAAGGCTACAAATTGGTGTTCTGCTTACATTATACTATTTTTGAAGGTGATAAAATAGAGTTTGAGTACATTAATGACCCCGAAAGCAACTTCTAAATAATTAGTTTGTGCGTGTGTGTTGACAGTCAAAAATAAACGTTCTCTCTTTTAACTGTATTGCTGAAGAAAATGTATAAAGCAAATAATAAAATACACTGTAAAGTTATTGCTTCCAAAGAACATCAATAATCAATAATACTTTTAAGATAAATAATAAAACAAAGAAAATATATAGAAATCGTTCTGAAAAATAATCCCCATAAATTAAAAAGATCATAGCAGACAGATCACAAAAGTACCTACGTTCATAACCCTAATCAAATTCCAGTTAACAGCTACCTATATAATTTCACCACTGCCTCACATAATCAGCAATCTTGTCTTTCATAGTAAGGTATTTGTGCGTTAAACATTTACTTTATTTATGTACATCAAAACATACGTATATTACTCAAACTCATAATGTACACGCTATCACCAAACATTAACAAAACATTGAAACATATAGTTTATGTTATACGTATACTAAACCTAGTGGAGCTCATAGTGCGGGTGCATCTGGTATTTCAGTTTCAATCTGGGATGCTCTGACTCATTGCTCGGATCGGACGACTCATGGATAATCTTGATAGTTCTATATGACTTTACCCCTACTTTTTATTGCTAAGTTTTTGACTTTATAATGATGGCATAAATCCTTACTAATATTATAAGTTATGAGAATCTCGCTCACTAGCTACATCAATTTTGTAACATTATACAAATAGTGGACCACAGGTCTTTCAAATCCATTTAAGTAATCGCATTTAGTGGTGATGAGACGGTGATACTGGCGCTTTTATTCATTCCAATTTAACTCGTCATTTTGGTCTTTAACTATCTACTCTAGTTAGAAAAGCGAACAAGATTTAGAGTAGGTAGCGACATTCAAGAGAAATGCACGGTCGATGTGTAAGTTTTAACGAGTGCTCAAAATTTGTTTCAATTAATTATGATCTAGTAATTCAATCACTATTCCTAAATTTACCTCGATAGTATTTTATTTTTACATAAAGTACAGTTAGATAATTAGTGTAAGAGCTCTACCTGGTAGAATAGTGTCATAGTTTGCGCTAAAATGTATTTGCAATATCAACTTAAGACATGGTGGGTCATTATCCAGCAAGATGAGCGGATACGCATTATGTAATTAACCGGTTCAATAATACCAAATAATATACATAATTAGCGTTTTATGATTATGATTTTATGTTTTTGCACTCCGCTCAAAATTGATAGATATTGGACTTAGTACAGCAATAAGCTTATCCATGAGTTTCAAAATGTCATATTAATCATCTATACGTCAACGGAAGATACGGCTACGATGCAATAAAATTACTTATGCAGAGTAAAAGTGATAGAGTTCATGAAATAAAATCAAAACAAAATACCCCGTATCATAAAAAGTAAAGTCCGCATTCTGAAAACCACGAAAAATATATCAGAATGCTATACATAACAAATAAAATAATGAGGGAATCACTTCTGAAAGTGCAGGCACTAAGGATCACGAACAAGGCTGACACAGTGACAGCCAATGTGCCGATAGCCTAATAGAGGATTTTTTTTAATCTAAAATTACTGGGCTGAAGAGCAATAAAATAAATACAAAAAACGCAGTCACATAGAGTTTTGAATTAACACACTTAGTTATGAATAAGAGTTCTACGGTACCACAACAACACCCAAGGCCGGAAATATTTGCACACAATGCAAATATTTCTTTCACCACTGGAATCGAACTCACACGTTCTGCTGGTTTCAACCGTTCAGTCATCGGTTGCGTTACAGAGGTTTAGGAAAAGTAACTGGATGAGAATGATTGTGGGCACAGAGAGAAGGCAAGGGGCCGCGTCTAGCGCAGTTTTGTTTCGTTGCACACAGCATACAAACAGACAGACCACATCAAAAGACAGCTACAAATGAAGCCCTTAGAAGCAATAATAGACCTTTAGCACCTTTGGTGGTTTGAAGTAGATGAGGAAGAGAAAATAATGGATCCGTAATGACGTCATCATATATACATTAAAAACGTAAAAAATTACTTACTTATATTATTATCATTCGAATACAACAACTACATCCCCGAACGAGGACAATATTCAACAAATGCTCATTAATAAAGTCTTCATAACTATTCATATTGAGGATTTCATCACAAAATGTTTAACGACACTTCTATAGTAATTCTTTTTATAAAAAACAAGACAAATCAACAAATTCAATGTACCTATAGCAATACAATGACTGTGACGTTACACTTTATATGGCGATTGCATTTTATAACAATATTCAATACGATATTATACGTATAATAATAAATATTAAAAATCAATTCATATAAAAATCATTTTCAACCATGTCATCTGCATAATATACGTTCATAAGACGGATATATTACATATAAATTTCATTATATGCATTAGTCACACTTTATTTCTTACAAAACAACAACTACCTTTATTTAGTTCTATCTGAATCTTTTATACATAGTAGTAGACCAACTATTTAGGCTTCGCTTCTCCATAGACTGGACATCCATCGTGTCGGTAGCGCACACCTTACTATTTACACAATCTCATACATGATGGTACAGCATTATGAAGATGGTGTTCTATTCAAGAAGTCAATTAGGGTGCGTTTTGAAACAAAATTATTATAGTGAATGCGTAAGAATGTTTGAGTTTTGCTATAGTAGCAGCGTGCCGCAATACCTCCCCATCCGCACCGTTTCACAATACAAAAATAAATACCTATCTAACAAACGATCCCCGTTCACTCGTACATCTATTGTCACCATGATCAAAAGAGGAAAGACTTCAGATCAAAGTTTAGTATAATATTTCCATCGCGGCTTGTGTGAAGCTGACATAGTCTAGCTTAACGATATGAAGTCTTCACTTTATCACATACCTAAAATGTAGTATTAATTAGTTCTGTTATGGTAGATACATAATTAACTTATTGCATTTGATGTTGTCTACATGATAGGTAATTATAATTAGTGTTATATGTAGAGAGAGTCATCACACTGTCATAACACAAATTGTACCTACGCGTATTTACACAATGGTATTTAATTTAACTGGCGAGATCTTAGGTAAAATACAATAATAATTTCAGATTGGTCTAAAATATTGCTTCTCTATATTCTAAACAGCAAAATCAACTCAAAATACGTGTCTTATCAATAATAAACAGTAAAACACTATTAAAAATATAAATACACATAACAACTCCACTTATAAAATCATAAGTGTTCGTAAATTTTGCATTATTTGGGTTCAAAATTACGATTCATACTATTAACATACTGGACAGAACGTCGGCTAACAGCGCTTACTATTATAACAATGTGAGTTGGTTTCTTCGGAACATCTTGGTGTTTTTATTTTGTAGCTGCATCAAACAATCAGATACAAATATCAACTTACAGTGTACACCGGCGAGATCGCGTCGGCCCGCATCGATGCCCGCCGCCGCGACCTGCAGATCATTGCATTCAACTTGCGAACTCGCGCTATTTATTATCATAAGTATAGTACTAATAGAAGTTCGGACCGCGGTTCGTCGGTCGCGGTTCCTGGGCCGCGGGACCCGTTAACGTAAAACTATAACCGTGAGTCGCGCACTTTCACTAGAGGCGTGGATGCGGTCCGTGGTAGCGCGCCTCGTGCTAGTAGGAGGAAGGTAAGGGTCACCGCGAGAAGCGCGGGCCGCGGCGGTGGTGCGGCGGCGGCTCGCGCCTGGTACGGCACGGAGCACGCAGGCACGCGCTCCTCTACAGGCGCACATGCTTCCGCATCCGGCCGCACCGTCTCCGACAGCCGCGCCTCGCACCGGTAGCACAGCCGCCCCTCGCAGTACCAGTAGCAGCACTCGTCCCAGCCGTAGTTTGACTTGTTGGCCTGCCCTCCCGTCTCCGGGATGCGTGAATCTGGAACATTTACACATACGGTTAAGGAGTCTCATTCTATAAGAACTCGCAGAAAATTGGCTTCTATTAGTAAAACAATCATGTTTTTTTCATAAGCCGAAAATATGGTGTGCAACAATTGGCTAAAGCATAGTGCCTAAAGTAAAACAAACGGGCCAGCCTGCAGCCAGCCAAGGAAGTATTTCTTTTGTTATATTTACTCTTGAACTTAGGCCAAGTGCTAGTGAAAGTAAATAATATGCGGCATTTTCTGTAAAGTTCTTTTTCAGTAGTCACAATTGCCTACTTACTTATAATCGTTGCATAATTTTATCCAGCTGTTTAAATTATTGCTGTCTCTTCCTAACAGTTAATGTCAAACAGTGACAGAACTAGAGCTTAGTGCACTGTTTAACAATAATTGTATTACTTACCTTAATTTCTATAATCTGACAAGCCTTTAGATACAAATCCTTACACCCGAAAGAACGAAACGCTATTGATGGTAAACATTTTAACTACATAAAAAAACTTCTACTTAATGAAAAAAACCCGAAAGTCAACATATTGGCAAAAATTCTGGATATAAAATACCACTGCACAGCGTTTCATTCTTGCCTCGTTTTTCTGCATAATTGGGCATTTGCGGACAGGCTTTTGGCGACGTTTTTACCACTGTATTTCTTTATTATATCGTTAAAAACGGATCAGTAAAACTGTTTGTTGTTTGCAACTTAACTCTGCCAAGATGCACCATAAAGGTTAATTTTAAAAGCGGCAACGAAACATATTGTCACATCAACCAGTTTAAATAATTAGTAAGCTTGAGTTTCTTTTCTGTATCATATAGTAACTGGCAAAAACATATTGGTAGTATCAGGGTGGAGACATAGTGGCTTTGAGAAAGGCTTAGTAACCCTAATAAAACTTAACCGATTTAGAAGACAGAACAGAAGATGAACAAAAAGAAGTTGTCTTACCGAGACAAAGGAACGTAGGTTCTCCTGCGTACTGCGTGGGGTATGCTGGCGCGCGGTCCGCGGGCAGGAAGTATGGGCAGTGTTGCTCGACCAGCTGGCAGACAGAGAGGCACGGCTTGAGACGTGCCAGGGGCCGGCCGGGACCAGCGGCTGCAGCCCGCACCCAGCGGCCGACAACACCGCCGCGCCGGCGGTCTAAGTGGCCGACACGCTCGAGGTGCCGCGCGTGCCAGCGCGCCGCGTGCTCGGCCGGAGCGCGACGCGACCGCACACCCTCCTCACCATCACCCTCGCTGTCACCATCACCCTCCTCCGCGCCTTCTTCCACCCACAGCGGCACCATGGTGCTGCACGCCCACCTTCTGTATGTTTCCTGAAATAAAAAATGTTTTGTTACGTTTTATTTTTTACGTTTACGTTACGTTTTGTGCGTTTTATTTCCATGGACGAACATGTTTTTGAAAGTTTTTGTATAGGCCAAAATCTGGTCTTAACAGTTTTCAATAGTACCTTGCTTTTAGCCTCGTATATACAAAACCAATGTGTGTTTACTTGGTGACGGATTTTTTATATATCGCAAGAAAGCACAACGAAGCAATCAGAATATCTATCTAAACTTTGTGTGCTCAATGAATATTTTATTACCCTAATGCTACCCTAAGAAAAATATAGGCGTCAAAGAAACCCCTTCAAAGATGATTAAAGGTCTCAAATCTAAGACATTACACATAAATGTACGCTGGAAGTGTCCTGTGCCCTGATATTAGGAAGTACTGGGAGCCTCGATTTAGCGTCAGCTGGCGTAGACCCTTCTCACTTTTATCGTTATTCAGCTTTTTTCACTCTGCGGAAATTACAGTGCTTACTGAGGCAGTGATTAATTAGTTATCAACCGTGAGGTCGCCACACCCGCAGCATTGCACTATATGCAAGAAATATAAGACATGCATTTTAATTAGAAACAAAACGTTTAGCTCAACTATACTGATGGATAGATAGAACCTCTCTATTAAGCTTATTAAAACAACACATTTCGGCATCCAAAACACTCTGAAAGTAAACTTCTTCCCCTAATAATTATCAATTAAACTGTTAAACTGTTCACGGTTAATTAAACACAATAACACTCAGTCAATGGGGTCAGTTATTATGAACAAAAGGTTTTGTAAAAATTTATTATATTGGTTATCAAGTGATTGGTAACGTGCTAATTAGGATACCCTTTGGTAGAGTCCTCTTGTGGAAAGAAACTTCTCAAAAATTGTGCCCTAGTCAAAAATAACTGACAAGAGCAATGCAAAATTCAGAGCACTCCTAGAAAATTTTAATACCTACAGTTAAAAATATTTGACGATAGTGGTTTTACCAACTGCAGAACGCAGTCGCTAAGTGTATTGTATATACTAAATTAATAACTGTAATAATTTATAAAAAACCGCATTAAAGAGGCAAGCTAACTAGCTTGTATACAGCGAAAAACATTTCGCACAAATTTTACCAGTGTTTTAGTAGTAGGTAGTAGATAGTAATTTCTTCATTAAATAAAGAAACTGCTTTAGACGTATAATACCTTACACCAAGAAATGTATGAAAATATATTTAGTAAAGAATAATTTATGTAATGATCCGGCTACGCTATTTGTAACCTAGAGAATGTTAGAATCATCTCTATTTCAATTAGTTGTATAAAAACAGAACTAGATGGCGCCACTAGTTGAATAAAACGCGATATCGATGTGTTTCGGCTTGAGAGGCTTCAGAGGCTTGTCAACTGTGCTATGTTTGTACAAGAAGTTGGAGTTGAAAATGGTATAAAACCATATGGTTTCCTCGTGATGTTTTATTTTTGTTTTAAATTCGTGTTTTTTTCCTTCAAAGGAATGCGCGGTTACATAATCTTGATAATATGTATCTGTATATTGAATACATTAAGTATGATATTATTATTTATGTATTTAGGTACATATAACTATAAAAATCAAATATTAATTTATTTGGCTTTTGTAGTTATGTATAGTCTCATTTACGATACGACGACGATTATGTAATCTTCTCTAAATCATATAGAGTCATGTTCTAAATGTTCCTTAATCTCGAGCAATTCAAACATTACTGTGTAGGTTGAAAATTGGTCATAAAAACGTGTAGGTACACACCACTCTATCACACTACATGCAATAAACTATATTATGGGCACATTTATTAGTTACCACATAACTAACCAACGAATGCTTTCTAATCACGTAATGTCGGGTGGTAGTGTGAGGTTGTCTAACAAATCAGAACAAATGAACGAACATCATGTCAAACAGGGTGTCTCAGCGGGCCGTTTGTGGGAGGCGGGTTTTGCAATACATCGAATCAATCATACCTACCGAGGCTAGAGGCGGTTCTATTAAGATATAAGAATACCTTGAAATTGACTATGTGGAACGTCTTTCATTACAACACTGGGTGTAAAAGAGACTACGTACAGAATTTTTAGTTATATCTACCTTACCAACGCCAGCGATGTCAGACTCAGGCACGACTCAGAGATCGACTATGAGGTCTTAGAACGAAATTGGTATTTTTTTATAAATATTTAGATGTCTTTAGATGAATCTGGAAATTTCAAGTAGTCTATAGGCTTACTAAATTCATCATTATTCAGATCAGTTTCACACTAGGTATATTTATATGCAAAATATTTTTTATAATGTTGCCACATTTGTAGCATCGTCGCATTTCGTAGCACAGCTACGGCCAAGCTACGGCGTAGTATTAGCGTAAACTGAAAAATACATAAAAATCATAAGAAAAACTACGTTGTCTTAGTTTAGCTGCACTTCTAATAAACTTAAAGAAATTCATTCACAAGTTTAACGTTATTACTTTCTGTAGAGATTAGCTAGTGCATCCACGAAGAAACCATAAACACAACTTGATACCTAGATCATTAGATATTCCAGTTTGAATGCGTAATATCCGCACTATGTTATCGGTTCGCTGACCTCGTGCAATAAGCCACAGCACACATATTGTAGCCAAAGCTAATATCGTTGTTTATGGTAGGTACTTATCGTACGAGTACATGTTCATGGTGTTAAATTATAGTACGCAATGACTATTTAATTGTTTGTGGGTTATGAATTAGTCAATAAAAAATTCTAAGTATATTATTTTATTAAAATGTAAACTTCAAAGGATTGGTATCCATTTCCAAATGGCTAACCTCAGAATACATACGCTCATACATAGAGACACTCGGTAGCACTCTGTGCGCCTAACAGCCATTCACGAAGACACTACATCTACCCCGTAGACACTAGGCACTTGTAGCTTTTAAGTATAAGTAGTAAGTGCCGGATTTAATGGTCTTACTCATAGCTATCATTGAACTTCATTTTTGATAAATCTGATAGGTACTATATACATATAGATAAAATAAACTGTTTTCCGTTTTTTGTAAGATTCAGACGCTGTTAGAGATTTAACGATCTTTCTTCATTAAACTAAATAAAAACATGCACCATATTTCAGCGGTTATTCAAAGTGCTGAAAAATAGGTAGTACAGTTAGTAATTTCGACGAGTTTGGGCTTATTTTTACGTCAAACAAGACACGCTCCAAAAAAACAGCTAATCTGTAAGCGCACTAATAAGACGTTAGCTAGAAAATGACCGCAGTTCTGACGCCTTTTGATGGATGAAGGTCGAACGTGCAAATGTCGACTCACGCCGATCAAATTATAGGTGAGTATCTCATAACGTGCCGAAAATATGCCTATTGTACCGACGGAGTTTCATTTTAGTTTGAAAAATCTTTGTACATCACAAATAGAAAATATTTTGAATCATTCGATTTTTAGGTAGGTACTTAAAGTGAGATAAAAGATGAATCACAAGCGTGCGTCGATTCTACTCACTTCTTTTTTGGCCGAGACAAGTCTTGTGGTTGTCTTGTTGTGAGCTAAATAAACGTATTAACCTCTAACTTGATTCTAAAGTTTCACGATATAGTTTTTTTTTGCAGCAACGCAAGCAGAATACTAGTGACTCTGCTAAATGTTATTCAATCATCATTCATGTCGAATTTCAATTTCAAAATCGTAAAAATCAAATAACAAAGCGCAGTAAATCAAAACGCACGCCAAATTAACTCCAACAGCTCAAACTGTTTGCAAAAATGCCACAACCCGTAAAAAAGTAAGCCTCGCCTAAACACAAACTACGCTCATAATCGTCTCAGAATAAAGAGCAAAATTAACAAAATAAATAGACGGCAGATGAAGGTAGGTGGCGAGTAATCCCCTTATCGCGTCATCCTGCGAGGGCTGATCGCGCCACCAGTTCCGGTAGAAAACTGTTTACAACAAATACTGCTGTTTACAACAATCCTATTAGTGTTGAGCTTATCGACTACTCTATAACTAACCAGAGCTCAATTGTTCATTCTGTTATTATTTATGCTATTTTATATATAGAGAGCAGTAATAGGCAGGGCGATGTCGCTCGTAGAACCGTCAACCGCTGGGATATTAAAGGTTCCCGAATTGCGACTGGAAGATGATACATTGGTTAAAATCGTGTAGGTCACAGTAAGTTAGATAGAGCAGGTTTAACCTTTTTTCTAGTAATTTATTGGAAAACTTATGTCCAGTAGTGATACCTAAGCCATCACATAAATTTACAAAAAATAAGTGGTCATCCATAATATACCTACTATCTGCTCTGTTCGTATAATAGTAGTAGTAATATAATCCCACTGCATACAAAGTTTTTACATCCGACATTATAACCCGGCCACGCGGATACTGCGGCAAACAAACAGCTTATAGCAAAACAAAAAGTTACTCCTTGAAGATGTTTATAAATGTCACATAATTTTTCTTAGTAAATATCTAAATGAAACATGATAAGAGGTATAACAATCTAAATGCACTTTACTGTTTTTTTCATTGATTTAGTAAACTTTTTTAATGAGGCTCGTAAATCTTTCATATATATTCTGATTTGCAAGGCAAGGAAGTCATTATTTATTTCAACACATTAAAACCACGCCGCAGGCTGCGACCGCTCTATGAACGATTCCACGCGAGGACACAATAATACGGCTCACCTCTAGATCACGACAAAAACATTTTACTGACGACATATTTATTGCAATCGTTAGATAGTTAAAATTATCAATTACATAGATAATATATTTTGAACTATTTAAAAATAAATACCAAGAACGAACTTGATCGCTTGTCTTTTATTTAATAGTAGATTATGCTTTATCCCCAAAATGCATACTCTACTTTATATAAACACTGCGAGGCAATAAAACATAATACAATTAAAAAGAGTTGCTTCAGATTGTATGCATTCCGGTATCACATCACTTTCGTCACTGTCAGTTGACATTTTTGTTAAAATACGCTATTTTGTTACAAAATAACACAAAGATTTGCAGTTTAGCGCCTTTTCGTTCTATTTGTTTTTTTTTTTGTAGTGGCAAATTCTTCTTCATGCAGGTTTCTATGAAAAGTTTCATTCTAATTTTGAATACATTCTTCTTGATTTAGGACTCTATGAAAAGTTTTCATTCTAATTTTGAATCAATTCTTTTTGGTGTAGGGCTCTATGAAAAGTTTATATTCTAATTTTGACGTTTGGTCATGGATTGCAAGGAGCTCGTATATTCAATGTTGATTGCATTCCAAATTCAAATGTCATAATTCCCTAGGGGATTATGAAATTCAGTACATTTATAATGACCCGGCTAGACCATAGGACACAAATGACTTGCTTTAAGTTGAGTTTGCATGACACATAATATGCCATTGACGAGCAGGTGCTATATAAATAACTTAAAAAACAGTAGGTTACACACCTTCAAAAATTTTCAACTCTAATTCCAACTCTTCAATCTATCGAATTCAGTTCTATAGCCCCCTCATTTTTTTTTTAAACCAAGTGGTATACATTCGTTCGCAGCATAGAGAGATACATCTTAGTTTTCATTTCAATCGCTTTATTGTGACTATGCTTTGAATGAATTCCCAGTTCCAGCCCGGCCTGTTACGCCATTTGTAACAATTTGTCGGCCGATCGGTCGACGCCGGAGGCAAGCTGTCTTCGGCAATCAATGCATGGAGAAACAGAATTGTTTGCTGCAAATATTCACAATGAAGACAGCTGCAAAGATATTTGATTAGATTGTTATTACCTAAGTATCAGTTTTTTTTACTCGAGTGATTTATAATAAAAGCAAGTGAACGTAAAATAATATTAAACAAAGTCAACCGTATAGATAAACAAGAAAGATGCAAAAAAGTAGGTGAAATAAAACATGACGAGTACATTTCGGCCCACTCTGAGTGTCAGTCTCCCAAGTCCCAACTTGAAGTTCCCTTGAATTAATTATAAAGAAAAGCTGGAAAACTGTGTCCTTCGTAAGTACATGTTTATGCGATGTCTACGTACGTAACGTAGCTCTGCTGAGTGTCAGAACTCTAACAGTGGGGCTTTATTAAAATTTCTCTTCCAACTTCAGACGACGTAGTTTAATAATGCATGAAATTATTTATCAACTCGAAGCTAACGAGTCGCTGCTATATTTTATTCGTAAGTGCAGTCAACTTTCTTAAACAGGAAATTTTGAGTTGTTTATTAGTTTCTTATATTATTTGATTCTACCCTAAGTAAATCATACTTAGGCAAATAAGTACGCTACATCGCTGAGATTTGCATTTTTATAGGCGGACGAAAAAGCCTTGATAAATAAAATCAGTTCCCACTTTTGTGTAAATCCAGATGATAAAAAGTGAATTGATCAATCATTTTATTATTTAGGTACGCAAATTTTAGGTTAAATACAGCCACAGCACTCGAGTAAAATGAAAATATTTGTAGATTCGAGTCGCGTGCTCGCTGGTATGAATGGGGACGTCTCATATTAGCGCAGATTTTCCTGCAAAACCTCTCCTACTCACCGATACCCATTCTGCCCTCTATTTATTCACAAAAGCTCAAGGGACCAAATTAGCCGATTATAATTAAACATAAACTCAGTAGTCCTTTCAAATAGTAGATTGTGGGATAAGGTAGAGCTTAGCCTTCTCTTATGATTTCGTATTGCGTTTGTTGTATTATATTGGTTTTGTTCATATTGACTGCTGAGGGTTTTACCAACGAAATTACCAAAAAGTCTGTTGAAAATGAAACGAATATTTATAGAGCCCTAATTTAGAAATATCAACAGCCCACCCATCAAATTAAGGCGACGAGGTGGACGGCCACATTGCAATGCATTGCGGGACCCAGTAATAGGTTAAGTCAGGGTGTGAATACCGACAAGTCAATGGCTCGAAAAATGTTTCTTACAGTGCCGCGGCACTGTAAAAAAACCTCTAGTACTAAATGTATGAGATAGGCTCCTCGTACATTTAGTACATCATATTGTATAGATGCCTGGCAGTGTGATAAGAAAGCAGCCATAGGCAGTGCTCCAAACCAATGCAACATTTCCTGCATGCAAAGGGTGTGTGTTCCATCGTGTGCATTAAAATCGTGCCCGCATTTAGACGTAGGATGCTCCTAGGATGCAACGGTAGGTATGTGCCTGGAAACTGATTGCATGTTTGTATATTGAAGCAAGCGGATGAGATCCCGCGGGCCGGGAAACAATGCGACAAGCACTTCCGCGAAGCAGCTTAATTCTGATTAAAACGGCAACATCGATCGGAACTTAGGCGTCGAGTAGTTAAGTACTACCACGGGCTCTGTTAGTGTACAGTCAGCATCTAAAGATAGTATTTTTTTTCCAAATCCAGTTTCTAAGATGCGTTTATCTCGGTCAGCTACTAATAGTGTGGTAATAGTACACACTATTAATAACCACGACTTTAATCACATCGGTAATTGATTAAAGTTATGGCATAAAAACATATGTTTGTAACCCGCGATATGAACTCGACCCTCAGCTGACCGATATAATTTTACCAAACTTGTACAAAATACTTCTAAAACCATCACCATCAACTTTTTGACGTTGACTGTATCTACCTAAGCGTTTGAGTAAATTGTTGATGCGCGCGCCTCGTCGGCTCACATCAAATATGTAGCACGGCTCCTAGAGTGGCCAACTCCGGCTTCTGTCCTATACACCCGAAATGGAATCTCGATGCTAGTTTGACAGCCTGACACGGCAGGCACAGCGAGACATGACAGCCACTCCGCTAACTCACCAACCATTTCGGTCTTCGATGCGCGATGTTGCGGTGTGACAAAATAAATACAGAAATACTTTAGAACGCAGGGATTTTAATTTAATTTCTACTAAAAAACCTTGCGTTTACTTTCTACCTATAAATTTCTACTGCGTCTACTTTTCGACTAAAGAACTACTGTTCATCCGACATTATACCACGTCTGTCCCATTAGAACCCTTCAAATGGGAACATATAAATGCGAGCATAACTGTTTAGTGCCAGAAATAGGTATATCTATCTGTACGTTTGCTGTACTTCCGCTAGCGGACCCATTCACAAAGAGGTCTACTACTGAAGCAGTTTTGTTTTCGATGATTCGCAAATAGCAGAAAAGTGAATACACTAGTGGTCCGTATAAGACAAGTGGAATGCGAATAATTTAACTACGAATTCCCGAAGACAAAAGCATTATTCAATGTCCAACCCTTAATTAAATTCGGTAGTAACCGCATTGTGTACGGTCGTATAGTAAACAATAAATGGAGTGGATCGATCGCTGCCACGTGCAGTCTGCAGCCCCAACCAGCAACGTGACAGCTAGCCACGTGTCTCACTCGCTACACCAATCCATGGACAAACGTACCTCACTCGTCTCAAAACCATCAACGGACGTCTTGCGAATGAGTAGCGCAGTGTAATAGCGAGCTAGTTTACATAGACTCTCAGCAAGTTTTAGAAAGTATTGAAAACAAAGCCTTGTGCTAAGAAGGCTCCAACAGCAAAAAGATTTTAATTGATGGCACTCAAAACTCAATAAATATACATATAAATATTCACGGACACGGATAAATATAAATATAAATATTCAGTTTGTCACCGCTTCCGGTAAATAACGGAATGGTGTCACATTTTTATCAATGGGTTATTAATGAAGGGTTATTTTATATTCCAGTGAAGAGAATTCCTGTAGAGTTTTAAACCTACTTCATAATAAGGAGGCTCAAGTCAGGTGTATTTTTATAAGTAAGTACTTACCTACAATGCTTAAAGGTTGGGATATGTTAAATTCAATGCATATTAGCATAAAACGCTGTTATTTTGGGTTGCCGGTAAATATTGGAAAACTTTTGTTTTCGTGTTAAATGTCACGGGTTTACCGAAGGTAAAGAAAATTAACGGTAATCCGTCCAAATTATTAAAATAGCGTTTATAGAATAAAACATAACTTTCTAGTAGTACTATTTACTTTATAGACCACAAAAAGACCACCATCGAAAAATTATACCTAACATTTCTAGCTTCTGCCCGCGACTTCGTCCGCGTTCCGTTTGATCCTGTTGATTTTCCAGGTAAAAAAGTAGCCTATGTGTTACAAACTATATATTTCAAGTCAAACTGGTTTCAAGTTGCAACGTGATAAAAACACAAATACCTAAACTTTGACATGTCATTACGAACGTGCAACGGTAACAAAAATTATGGAAACCAAACGGAGAAGTCATCGTCGAAAGGGAGATTAGGGCTTAGATGGAATAATTTTCACATAGTAAGTACGCGCAAATTGTAACAATTAGTTTGCATTGGGCCGAGCTGCCACTAACATCCGAATAGTGATGGCGAAATAATTACAATGCTATCCGTTCATTATATCACTTGGGATGTATCACATGCGACACGTCACTAGACGATGATTGATGCTCTCTCGTGCATGTCCACGGCAAGAAACATGTTGACATTGTATACAATTGAAAAATATAGGAAAATAGGCATGTCAGTTGTAAGATACACACACACACCCTGATGATTTGGACATTATTAACTATAGGTTAGGTATACTTGCCTAACTACAAATAGGTACCTACTTGATCAGAAACTACAAGCAGGTATGTAGTTCCTGAGACGGTAATTTTGCTGTGAGTATGAGGTATCTTACTTGACTATCTGTCTTGATATAAATTGCTTTGAAATATTAGTTTCAGTATGATTTGATGTCACGACATACATAATTTACTAGTCTCTTTACTTTCACTAACACACATAAGTGAACTACGTGAGAAACGTTTACAAACATGAAGATTACCTACCACTGAAGAGCACTCAACTTAGGTACTGCGGAATGCGGTACTTTCGCGCAGAATCCAATTCGACAAAAAGTCATCAGAATGAAGAGTTTATTTTCTGACAATAACAACACATTTTGCTGGCTCGGTTTTGTAGAGATAAGCCTGTTATAACTCCCTGTATATTTCAATATAATAACTCCCGTATAAAATGGCACCTCGCCAACGGAGTGCATGTATGTGTTGCAAATCCCTACTGACTGGGGCACGTCCAGACCAAATGATGTGATACTGCGCCCGTAATGCTGAGCGCTTTCTAGTAATCTTGGAAGGTTTTGTTTCTTTTAAAAGATAAATACGTGCATTTGCCAATTTTATTTTTTTAATCATCACCATTTCTGTCATTTTACAATTTGTGGATTTATAATTTGGCACAAAATAGTATTGAAATAATTATGGTGTATATTTACGCTAATAACATTTTACGCTATTGATACTGTTACGCTATATTTACCAAACGCTAACTTTAAGAGAATTAATATGTAAAAAAATCTGCTCTGTCGCCACATGCATACCTAATAGTCGATTAGCAACCAGCAAATTGTTTCGATCAGCCAAAGCGTGTGACGTGCACATACTGTACAATATAAGAAGATAGGAAAGATATGAAGATAGGTAGAGTCCACTGGTGGGCCAGATGGGAAAAAAAATCCCTACGAGCCCACTATGCAAATGAGTGGGCTCGATGGGAATAACCCGTAGATACCTACGAACGTCACACATGCCTCGCAGTATTACAGCATTTCTTTATTTGGAAGCACAGTGCTCCTCGTAAAATGTGGGAAACATAAAAAGATCCACGCTGAAGTTCAAGCTGGCAAATTGTGCCGCTACATTGTTACGATGTGCAGGAAAAAAGTTCGAAAGTACACTTGTGTTTTAAAATAGTTTTGCCTGAAACTGGGTTGGTGTATATATCAGGTTACTTTTACCGAAAGATTGGCTTGAAGAAATGGCTCACTGCGATAAGACTACCAACTGTAGGTGTTTGCGAGAATTATAAATACTGTTTATCTGATTTATGTTCTTGTAGTATACTACAAGAACATAAATCAGTAATTTTCTAAATCATATACCTACTCCTTACTATAGTATACAATAAGGAGTAGGTATATGATTTAGAAAATTCACGAATTCACATTAAAATTTTGACCATAATTAATAATTTTCTTACACATATATAAAAGTGCAAGCATAAAAGAGTTTCCTTTGGTCACTCACAAAGCGTAATTTTTATCACTTCCGTAATGGAAACACGTATCATTATTAAACATTCATATTAGAAACAGCGAAAAAATGAGTGACCGTAGCCACTCCTTGATTTTAAACAAAACAATTTACACCAAATTCACTTGAAATACGACTCCGAATGCCTTGAAACAGTTTTCTCAACCTCACTAGTGAAATGTAAGGGAAATGATATCTACGGTTTGGAGTTAAGGTTGATTTTGACGGGATATATTCCAGTACTGTGCGGAGTGTGGCGTGGGATGAGGGACGAAGGGTAGGTCAACGGCCCGTCCCCCGCGGCTCTGCCGCGACCGCACCGCGACCGCGCCGCGAGTGTCGCAGCCTCCAGTCGGCCAGCCGGGTTGCGGGACCATGTGTCGACACGTATTGAAAACTCACAGATATAACACTTTCTCATCGATATACAATTTCCATTCCTGAAACATTCTATCATCACGAAACGAAACTGTCTATACTGCCTAAGGAATTTGTAAGGTTTTATTGACAGGGGCACGCAAAAGGGCGCGGAAAATTGGAAATAATATTTTATGCCGAATACTACGACCCGTAAAGAACTGTGGTGAATATACCAATTCAATTCAATCGTAGCTTTATAAGTACGATAAACGCTACCGACATTGTATATCCACATAAAATTGGGAGTTCTACAATCTCGATTAGCTAATGGCATCGAGACGAACACGTAACAGTATCATATGAGGGTTATGGCAGGATCGTTTCCTTGTACTGCTTACTGATATATCAGCTTTATCCAGTTTTCACACTAAGTTAATGTAAACCGACCACTATGCTGTGGTTTTCCTCATTCTCTACCTTCCTTGAGAGCATTTACAACGTACTTCATTTTATCAGGGCTGCATACTTGCCTATCATCCCAAAGTAATAGAGACGATACAAGTACACAATCAGGCTCATAAATGCTCAACAACATTTACATAGTAACGGTGAGGTATTAGTTAATTGCTGCAAGTAACTGGAACAATGCCAGCTGTCCAGGACCGCGGTCCATGAGCACTGCTTTTTGGGCTATAAAACCTTGGTTTACTAGCTAAATACACTATTCTTTTCGACAAGTTCGTATACTGTAAATAGAGTTTTAGATTATTCTACCAACTGTAATTAGTGAACGCGCAATCATCATAATCATTGAACAACTTGTGTTTATATCTGAGTAATGTAGCTATGGGGCGTCAATTTCTGCATATTAGAATATCATGGTTCTCAGAGTTTCTTAAAGCCATGACATAGAAAGACCTTGTTCAGCCCACCCAAGGTCAAGGTGAGAGGATAGTGATAAGTGATGTCTATGCCTCCGGCTAAATCATGTCCTAGACACTGTAGAGTCCGTTCATCTGGGCATGGGTAAAAAGTAGCCCCTGTCACTGTATTTTGATTAGATGCAAAGGCCTACTTCTTATTATTATTATTTACTTTAGATTTTCCGTACTCCTAGACTAATATTTAACAGGTGATGTTCTTATTAACAAGAACGGTAAAATTATGCATGTTACTATTTTATGTCTGCTTTGTTCTTGACTGCACATCTTATTCGGGGCGAACCACTAGCTAAGCGATATCTCCTATCTGAGCGTGGGTCGACTCGAGGCTGGAGGTTGACACTGCGCTATCGACGCGATCGTTCCCGCGCGCCTCTTCACTTCTAGGTCAAGCAGCTGTGACCGGTGTAGTCACGGATCCACTCATCATCAGCTTGTAATGTTCTCAATACTGTTAACGCTAACCCATTAACTACTTAAACATCTCAAGCTCTTTGGAGATACGAACAAATCTAATTTGACAGTAATGACGGTGAAAATAACGGTAGAGATCAGTTGCGGAAAGGATTAATTACTGCTTTAATTTTAAGTCGTAACTCATCTTTTCCGCTGCCAAAGTGCCGTATTTAAAGACTTAAATACAGCTCCCGATAGAAATTTGTTTAAAGGTGGATCCATTACCTACATTGGACATCACAGTTTGTTATTATGTTTGGTTCGATGTGAATTGCTGCATGTTTTATTGCCATTTCTTTTCCTGAATTGCTTAAATTGTATTCAGCATGTTAGCATCATGGTGTCACAGGATAATAACCTAGAGCCGGGGTCTGCGTACTAGGCAACTGCGGGCACCACCGCAGTTTGTAGGTCAAGCGGATTGCAACCAGTGAGTGTAGCTTTCACGGATCATACCACTCGTTTGCACCAATTCATTGAATACCTAAATATTGAACAAACTAAATGTACTATTTCGATGCGCTTTTGTTCCTGTTGACTGGCTGGTTTCTATTTTATCGTCGTTTTACTGGGAGAAATTTAGTTTTACTGGCATGTGTGATGTTTTAATAAAATTTTGATTTGATCTATACATCTATACAAATATTATAAAGAGGAAAGGTTTGATTTTTTGTTTGTTTGTTTGTTTGTATGAATTGAATAGGCTCCGAAACTACTGGACCGATTAAAAAAATTCTTTTACCATTAGAATCCTACATTATCCCTGATGAACATAGGCTATATTTTATCCCGGAATTCCCACGGGAACGGGAATTACGCGGGTGAAACCGCGAGGCGCTGCTAGTTGTAAATAAAACTGAATCTCTATTTTGCAAATCATAAACTCAATTTCACCTAAAATATAATGAAGTAGTACAGTGGTGATGTCATCAGAGGTTAATTAGATACCTATGTACTTATATAAATTAAGACTTAAATAAAATAATATCGAGTGCATAATAATCTATGTTACCTTACCCATGAACTCCAACATTTATAAACAGCAAATACAATTTTCGTGTTGAACTAATGGTGAAGTAGGGTATAAACTAAATCTATATTTCAAACATTTTAATATACAAGAGATCATAGAAGGATCTCAGAGAGAACCTGCCTAGGCAGAGTCAGATACAAATTAAGCAAGCAAAATTGAAAACCAGTAAAACAAACGAACTAAAAACTGAATTTAGATCATCTTGAAGCACCAAAAGCCTGTAAATCAATTCAATAGGCTGTTGAGGAATGTTGCAAGCGACTCAAGGCTCGTATCAAAAAAGGTGAGTTTTACGAATTTCGCGTCGTCAAGTTGTTTGACAAGTAATCCGGACGCCGCGCGCATTGTTGCCGGCTGAAGTGAACTCCACGGTTATTACGAGCCGTGAGAGCCTCCCTGCTTATGCCATATTTTCAAAAGTACATTGACGTTACCTACAGCCCAAGTTGCCACTCGACTTTGATACGTTCTCTAGGGTATTTTTTATCTGCTTCTTTTATTTAGGACTCTAAGCTAGGTTACCAATGAAAGCTGCCAGTTTAGTTTTTTTACTGCAATATCTTGTTATTACTTTAAACAAAAGGTAAGTTCTGGCCTTTTCGCCATCGTCTACTAAATACATGACTAACTAAACCCATTTTAAGAGGTTTGTTTCGGAATAAGTGGGTCGCGAGAGGATTCTAAATATCTAATTGTAATCTTATTTGCATTTAAACCGTTGTTCCTCCATCCGCTCAGAGCTGCTCCGTTTTGCCGCAAATCACGCCTCCATGAATTTCTTGCTTTATTGAAATTGCGATTGATTCTATTATATCGACAGCGTTTACTTAAACAATGTGCCAGAAAATGATTGATTCAATTAATGGACGTGTATGTATTTAGTTTCACCTTTTCTACGGTGGACCACATACACACACTAGAACTACTTATCGAAAAATACCAAGAACGACAAAGACCTCTATACATAGCATTTATCGATTACCAGAAGGCCTTCGACACAGTATCACATGCTAGCATATGGCAAACCCTAAGAGACCAAGATGTGGAAAACCAGTACATAGAAGTCATCAAAAGTATATACAGCAACAGTACTAGCAGAGTGAAAATGGAAACAACGGGACCAAGTTTCCCCGTTCGAAGAGGCGTTAGACAAGGCGACCCACTATCCCCCATAATATTTATTGCTGTATTGGAATCTATTATTAGAAACCTAGACTGGAAAGGTCTGGGTATAAACATACAAGGCAAGCGTCTAAACCACTTACGTTTTGCAGATGACCTAGTATTACTGTCAGAAACAAGTACTCAGCTGCAACACATGATTGAATCTCTTCATGTAGCTAGCAAAAGGGTAGGACTTGAAATGAACCTTACAAAAACAATGGCAATGACCAATGGCTTAAAAAAGACAGTATCGGTTGGACACGAACTACTGAAGTACACAGATCAATATATCTACCTAGGAAAACAAATTGGTTTTGACAGAAAAAACAACGAGATGGAGATAGAACGAAGGACACAACTAACGTGGAACAAGTACTGGAGCCTAAAAGAAATATTTAAGAGCAACATGCCGATAGCTGTGAAAACTAAGGTAATGACGTCATGCCTGCTACCATGCTTGACGTACGCCTGCCAGACATGGAAATTTACCTCAAACATAAAAAACAAAATCACCACTTGCCAGCGAGGAATGGAACGCAGCATGCTAAATTTAAAGAAGTTACACAAAATACGTCACACAAAAATTAGTAGCATAACTAAAGCTAAAAACGCCCTTACCTTCGCTCGAAAACTAAAATGGAAATGGGCTGGGCATGTCGCGCGACTCCAAGATCATAGGTGGACAAAAGAAGTAACTACTTGGAAGGGCCCAGAAGGCAAACGCTGCAAAGGCAGACCTTACACACGCTGGGAAGACGACTTAAAACGGGTGGCGGGGCCGGACTGGCTCTTTACAGCTGGAAATCGGGACAAATGGCAATCTTTGGAGGAGGCCTTCACCTGCGAAAGGGTTCTTGCAAATAAAGAATAAAACCCAAACTAATATTAGATAATAATTAGGTACCTACTTAACTAAATACTTTTTTTAAGCACTATTTATTAACTACTTAATATAACTTACCTACCTTACTATACTTTAGCATTTGTAATATTTTGTTTTAGCAAGAAATAAAAGGCTTTTTATTTATTATTATGTATTTAGTTATACCACTGGTTATACGTGGGAGTAATATTATCTAAGTACGCCGATCTGAAGAACTATTTATTAAAATTTATCATGCTACATAGCATAACTTTGTGCATAGCTTTAAAAATATATGTGATTTAGCTAAAATATACGATGAACAAATAAAAACTGAACGGTGACAAGAACGTTAAATTGGCTATAACAAAAGCAATAGTCGTTAACCGCATTTGTGTTAGAAAAGAGATTTTAAAACTAAAGTCGTCAACTGATTCAAGAGAAAAACATCAATTTCAAAAGTTACACTGACTGATAAAAGTAAAGAACGGAAGCCATGCTTAAAGTTTAACGGTAAAGTGTTGGACATGAACAAGTTCGTATCTATAGCTTAGATAGGACTGCATGTTCTGTTTATAACATGAACGGGAAATAAAACTTTTTACTTTGTTTTTTTTTATTTATTTATTATTAGGATTGTCAAAGCAATAGGTAAAGTGAACAATTTACTTATGTGGTTAGCTTATTACTTGAAGCTGTTTGGAGCAGAGTGTGAAATTGGATTCAATTTTAATCCTAAACACTCCTATGTAATGCTACGATAGCTAATAATATGCGCTTACGCAGTGGAAATTCGCTAATTATAATTATCAAAATTGTATTTATTTATTTTTAACAAAACAGCATCAAAAACGCACAGTCACGTTGATACGACCCCGATAAACCATAAAGAAAAATGAACACTACGCTATTCGCAAGAATTTTAGAGTGCTACGAATACGTGCTACGGCGTAGCAAGTCTACGAACGCGGGGAAGCCGGAAAGTGAAGCGGTGCAGAATGGCTGATATTGCCCAAACTCAAAGCAAATATTCGCTTGACTTATCCTAATGCAAACAAAAGGATCAACAAAAAAGAAAACTATATATTATTATATTCAGCTAGCTACATTTTTTATACTTTTGTAAATGTCGAGTCATAGTTTGAATGGTTTGGGTGTTGCTCGTTAGGAATACATTCGAAAAAAATCTAGTTTTACGGGAAAATGTGTTTTGATTTTATATTAACCATGTGCTATAATATAGTTCTCGATCTGAAGAAGCATAGATTTTTATGTACAAGTTCAAATCGTTTTGAAAGTGTATAATTACTCCAGTGGGCTGGCTCACTTTGCCGAGACACAAACAAGGAATTACTAACGCTTGACTAGTCCAGTCAATAAAGCTAACACGTTACGGCATGGTTCTGCCTGGCCTTTACGTCACTTTAAATTAATTGATTTATAGTATAAAACGATTTTTTCTATGAAATTAGTTGCCACAACACAAACCTCACAAGAAATAAGTTTTCGCAGAAGGGTCTTACCACAGTGTTTAATTCATAATTCTGTCACAAAAATATGCGACGTTCAAAAACTTTTTTTTTACACTTATGCGCAACGTTTGACAACAATATCACCTGGGCTTCTACTGCGAATATTGATTTCCGAAGATTCGGTAGTGACATTTGTGTTACACTGCGCGGTCGCCTCGAGCGATAGTCCAGACTCTTTCGAAGTCACAGCGTTACTGCGCAGTGTAGCACAAACGTCACTACCAAATCTTCGGTAATCATTATTCACAGTAGAGGCCCTGATGCTAAGTAATGATGCGATCGACGGTGCAGCACATTTGCTTAGAAGAAACATATTCACTACCCTCTTGAAACATACAAATTATAAGCATTCCCAAACATATATGCCTGTCTGAAATTTGTTTTTACACTATTTCAAAGCGACCACAAGTTAACATCCAACGTCCATGGGTCAAGATCACAGATACTATCAGGACTGAGGAGCCTGACAGAATACCCATCAATTGGTTCTACCGGGTACGATGATCATAACACAGTTCCAAAGCAACTCACTGCTTACATAGTGACGTGGTAAACAGTTTCGCACATTGTAGACGCTCGGACAGGAAGTCAAAGTTTCAATAATCCGAGGTCAAAGTCAAAAAGTCCAGTAAAATCACAAGGATTATTTAAAATGGTTTATAGAGTCCTATTACAGTTGTTATTCAAAACTTTGTCATATAAGAAGATCCGAAAGGAAATAGTACAATGTATATATCAAAGCAACAATTAAAGGTTAACACCGTAACAGCTGCCCAGTAACAGTGAGCGTGTGTGAAACGCCTACTTATATAAAGGTAGCGCGTGGTTTACGAGGCTGCAGCCGCCCTGCCGACGACAACTTTTAATTAACCACACTTTTATAAACCGACCTTGTAATCGCCTTACGCTACAACGTTCATTCATAATTCAGACCCATCTTCAATGAAAAAACCTATACTTCAGCGAATAAATTATTGCTTATTTTACAAATATCGTTTTACCTTCTCTCTTAAAATACAATTACTTACAAAAAATGCCTAGGATTTCCTAATGAGAATTTTCGTCTTCGAATAAATCATTCAATTTTGGGATGAAAGTTCTCATGAAATTCAAATCAATAGTGTGTGTAATATTTGTACCTTCTTAGAATTTCTTGTCGTTTACTTAGCTTTTGTTTAGTCTGAATCTCAAAATAATCTGTGGAAACGTTTAATTACCCATCAGCGTACTTGAATCTTTATAGATTCCGTATTATATTTATCATTTTATTGTTTTTAACCAACTTCAAAAAAGGAGGAGGTTCTCAATTCGGTTGTATTTTTTTATGTTTGTTACTCCGTCATTTATGAACCGATTAGATTTTTTTTTTCATTTGAAAAGGCTTCCAGATTTGTTCCATAAATTTTTGATCAAAATCAGTTTGTTCGGCAGTTGAATAAGAATAACTCGAAAAAACACGTCGTTTACGTACACGACACTGCGTATTTGCTTTCCTGAGACGTTTCTGTGGTGCTTACGATCAATAGAATAGTCCCAATGAACTTTGACCATCATCATCATCATCATTTGATGATGAATGCGTATCAAATTGAAGTCGGTTTTTCCAGTTTTTTAAACTTATAAATTATATTGTGTTAACTATCCAGCTGTTAATTTTTCTAAAATTCTTAAAATGAAATAAATAGATGTGGGATAAAAAATGGTAGCTAGAATTCAACTAGAAGTTAAGATGGTACTAGAAAGCTGCTTTCGAAGACGATAAGAAACTAACTTTTGCCTCGATGAACAAACTTACCACGTCACAGTAAAGTAAAATAAGTATCATGTAATAGGATGATTACATGTACCGAGTGCAGTGGCCACTGACTATGCAGTCAGTAAAATGATACTCCACCAAAACAGTATTGTCGGTGACGTGTCGATGGCTCGTTTTTGGCTCGGTGATATGTCTAGACATACTGAGTACTCGGCCGAGAGCACTGACTCGCCACTGTACTCTGAGTAAAATAAATCAGCCCATAATCACTACAGTGTCAATAATGTTCACATTACTTGAACCGTAGAAACAGTTAATAGAAAAAAATAAAAAATAAACAAGATTCAAGCCTTTAATCCTTTGACTTAAATACAGAGCTAAGACGACACCAAAAGGTGCGATATCCTGCGAGTGAAAAACTACGCTGTATTTTTATAATTAACTGAACGAACCGCCGCCACTTCAGTTAACGAGAGCGGTCGGGATTAATAGTTTGATAAAACGATGGGCGTTTTAATAAAATATTATCCCAGACAAATCCATTTGTGTTTCATTCATTTTTCAGGTTGCATTTTTGAGCAAGTGAAATCATTGGACTCGGTGAATTTTCATTGATGAATGGTTTTAATCAAAGTTAACATTTTGATTATTATGTATAGGTAAGGAGTCATCTGACTTGATCAAAAAGAAGAAGGTAGGTCATCAAAAACTTCCAAAGTTTTATAATTTACTGAAATATGATAAAATTTTCGATCATACACATAAAAACTCGAGAAGATTACAAGCACGCCATAATCAGCCAGAAGAGTCGGAGATCGTCATGAGAAAACTTGGTTGAGAAGCGTCAAGTAAGCGGGTGTAAGGCGGAGGGGGTGTTGTGCGGGTGACGCGGGGAGGGGAGGTCACGGATCAGCTGGGCGGCGGCCATATTGATTCCCCGGCCTGTTTGATCGGCGCCGCGCCCGCGACCCGCCACCCTCCTGCCATGGATTAATAGACGAGAACAACTTTTATGATTTCAACTCAAACAGAACGATGGTCGAATGTATTTAATGTTGCCGGTGGAGTGGGGAACTAGACAATGAACGATGCATCTAGGTATTTTTGGTAAGGCATGTACTTTTCTTGTTGTTTCAATGTTGGGCGATACTTTTTCAGTCATACGATTGTTATAAGCAGTCTATGAGGACTCGCGTGATTTTTTTCAATAAACATTTGAGTATTCAGGTTTCTGTCAAATAGGCACCATATTTTAATTTTTGAGGGAAATATTGCGAAACAAAAATCTCAGATAATATGCAAATGAGTAGGCCTGATGCAATTTTATTTCCCATTTGGCCCACCAGTGGGCCAGCCGCTAGGCTCCATAGAATTAAACCATTTTTCCAGATCGGGTGACGAATATTCAATTGATATTACGCCTATGGATGGATGTGTATAACTCTGCACTTCATTTCACTCACATCCACACCACTCACTGCAACATTGCCTTTCAGATTACCTTTGCAAGATATTTTAGGTTACGAATGCATGATAAAAACCTACTAAGTAAGTAACTTTGTTGCGAATGAAATAAAACGCAGACAGCCAAAAAACTTTGCTTAAATAATCGTTATTTCTTTCGAATGTTGAACATTATGTTTACATAAAAGTTTGTGAATTCATCAACATTGTGTTTGGTTGGAATCAAAGCTTTTGTACAAAATCTGGGAGTGCGTTAAAATCTTTTGTACGGATACAATACTACGTTATTAGAGAGTAGCTAATAGAACCGTTCGAAACGTGACTAGCCAACTCCACTCGGCGCTAAATTGAACGAGGCCTAAAGTAAAGTAGGCAAGACGAGCTTGCGGCGTAGACGAATTTCAAGAGTTTCTTTTACGGTTAAGAAGTCGCGCGTGCATGAGTAGGGGTGGCCCACGAGCCATACTCCACTCAAATCGGGTCCGACCAACGGTATCTGTCACATAAAATATTATCCGTCTATACTTTACACTTGTCAAAAACAAAGACGTAAATAATAAAATTATTCGTAGTTAGTCGAACCCAGCCTCAATCCTATACTCACCCACTACTATAATTTAAAAAATCAAGTTTCCTTTCTTTAAACGAAACTAAACATCAAAGCGAAGCTTCGTAAAAGCTTGTCCTAGTACAGAAATCTTTGAAATATTTACTTGAACTTTTTATTGTTTATGAAACAAATGTAAGCTACTTAAGCATAACTTACAAACAAATTTGTAAACACTTACACAGGACTAACTTCCACCCGCGACTTCGTTCGGGTCCCTTTGGATCCCGTTGATTTTCTGGGATAAAAAGTAGCCTATGTGTTATTCCAGGCCACGGACATACATATATTCCAAGTTTCATCATTGTCACTTGCATGACAACGACAAGAAATGACAACAGATTTAGCAATCATTTTAGTTAGCTCAACTTTAGATGACTAATATAGGTAGTACGGGAGCCGACAGTAAAATATCAACGCTACAAGGAGAGACACAAGAATGAGACCTGGCAACAGATCCTTAAATATATGCTAACCTCCATAAAATCAGAAAGAACAATCAGATTTGGCCGAAAGCACCCGATAGTATAGGGTCAAAGAAGTGGTCGATTTACACCATCTGATAAAAGAATGTCATTGGTGGCTTCGAATAGCCCTTCATTAGACCTGTCGAAAAAACCCAAGTCTGCCGGTTCTCATTTAGCCGGAAGTGCTCGGCAGACAACTTCATCATCATCATCATCCACAGCCCGACTTTACCCACTGCTGGGCATAGGCCTCCCCAAGTTTGTGCCATCCACTGCGGTCCTGAGCTAGTATCTCCCATTTACGGCCTGCGATTTTGACGATGTCGTCTGCCCATCTCGCTGCCGGACGTCCTACGTTTCTGTAGCCGCATCTTGGCCACCATTCAGTGGCCGCCTTACTCCATCTTCAACAGACTACTTCAAAGATGAATATACTAATATGTATATAATTTGTAGAAGAGATGTTTTGTTTCATAATTCTTCAGGTGGTTGGTGAGGTATATGATATCAGAGTTATAAAATACGTGAATTGTTTAAATTCACCATAAAAGGACTCTGCAACCAAAACAAAAGTCAAATATCAGCGGCACATCATCGACAGGGAAGAGTAATAAATGTATCGAACAAAAAAGCCATTACACATGGTTTGTAACAATATAGGAGCCGGCAGTAAGCCGATCAGCGCCGCGCAATCAATTATTGGATTAATTGACTAATCGATCTATTGACTCACATAATACACTGTTTCAACGGGGTTTTGTTGCAATTGTGACGTCAGCTTCCACTGTGTGGTTTATTGCCACAAGTGTTAGTTTGAATTTAACACATTTTTTATTTTTAAATACTATTTTCTTGAGAGTTAGGCTCCTCTCTACCTCATTGCTTCTCTAAAGAATAGAGTTGAAAATAGTGTATCTATTTTCGCGGGATAATGAGCAACGGTTAGATATGCACAGTTTATTTAAATTAAATGTACCTATAAAAAAAATAACTTTCATATAATTTCATTGCAAATAAAATGGACATTATTTTAATTATTACATCATCTATCCATCTGTGTAAACAAACAAAATAAATACCTAACATAAACTTTAGGAGATGATTTTTTGATCTAGTAAATGCAACATAGCATTTCAAATGGATATTTTGAAAATAAAACCTTAGAGAATCATGTAGACTTTTTAGTTACTTTTCACTTACTTTAGTTATCAAGGGTATATGAAGCATATTTATATAGGGAAAAAACAGCTTAGGGCAAAATTGACTCGGGAAACCGCCTTAAAACAATATAAATAAGAACCATCAATAAGTCGATTAGCACCGCGCAATCGTTCATTGAATTAATTGACTAATCCGTATAACGCATTCACTTAGGTACACCTTGTACAATTTCGAAGAAATTTTATTTCAATCAGTGACGTTATATACCGATATACGTTTGCTTTCCACGTAAGTTCGTATGAAAACTAAAACACGTAACCCATGTTTTTATAGCTTTGGGCCGTAAGATCAATAGTGGTTTAAACTACGAGATAGAGTTTAACCTCCAGTCTCCGATTATTTCATAAGATCAATGGTAGTTAATCGACCATGGGTGGCACTTTGACACGCGACTTGACAGTAGATTAATCCATCGATCAAATAGTATAGTATTATATAATCTGTGTCGTAGTTAACGAAACCCATAGTTTAAACTGCTTTTGATCTTACGGCCCTTAGTTGAAAATATTTTTTTTTGCGTTTATCATCTTTTTTTGTACATCGCAAGATGTCAGTTCGGGGCGAATTACTACTAATTTATTTTATTTTTCAATTTTGGGAAAACTTACATGGGAGTAGGTATAGCTTTTGTTAAATAGTTACTATTCAATAGCTTATAGCGTGTAAAATAGTTAGTGTGAGTGTAAACTGATGAATGTTTATGTAACAGACGCTAGGTGATTGGAGCTCATAATTTTCTGCCTCGCAACTCCGCTGATATGAATCAGTGCAACAATAATTAGCTAAATTAGCTTATCACTACAAATTATCTGAGAGGCGTTGCTCGAGTTAAAATTAGTGGTTAGTGGTTAAAATACGAAATCATACTTGAATCTTAGTTCATAAATATAATACAGCAAGTACTTACGAATTATCGTTCCTTTTAATTGTGTAGGTATATATTCGGTTCTAAGTATATCCATGACTTCAAAAAATAATTGAATTCTAACATGACTGCCGTTCTGACTGCTGAGGCCTGAGTGAGTAAAGATTGAATATTACTATACAAACGATATATCATCGCGCTCGCAAAACAAACTATCATTCCATCAATATTCTCGTACCAAATACACTGTTAGGTTAGGTAGAGTTAAACTATGAAGAAAGATTGGCGGATATATAAAGACATCTGATTCTTGGTTTTTGTTCAAATGTATATCATTCGATACATTTCATGAACTGGGCCTTTAATACCCCCCCCCCCCCCCTACTTTACCCCCAACCATTCGCCTGCATTCGTGTGCACTTGGCGTGTAGCCAGCACAAGCACTAATTCGTTGACGTCGTTACATAATTGCTTCGTTTTTGCACTAACTGAGGATCCCGGAGCTCTCGGCCGAATAGCAGACAGTGATAGTGCCTGTGATATCTCGGATTTTTTGAAGAGATATCATTTTGAACTTGGAAATGAAAATGTTTCTAGCACTGTGTCATTTGCCGTGGCTTTGTGTAGGCTATGCAACAATAGATTTAATACGACGCTGGTATCTTTCAATGCAGAGTACGTAAAAATATAACTCTATCTTTTTTTTCTAAAATGTAAACAATTAAATAGGTACCTACCTAAATAAATAATAAAGAAATAAATATTCACGGACACTTAACACAACGCCTTCTAGTCCCAAACTAAGCAAAGCTTGTACAATGGGAACTAGATAACTGATAGAAAACAATTAATTGATGGAATACTTAATTGTTTACAATGGCCACTTACAAAATCTTTATGTAGTTTGTTCCTCTACGCCAAATATGATAAAATTCAATGCAAGGTCTAAGTTTTTACCGTCTCAAAACTCATGACAAGTTTATTTTTTCTTCATATAATTTCAGTGCAATATAAATACATATAACATATACTTTTAATAAATTTATTAAATGAACATTTCTACGGAATACTAGTAATGCTTTGGTCTCGCAATCGTAACGCACTACGCTGCGGTATGCGGCTCAACGCAGCGTACCGCGTTTGCTCTTCGTAACGCAAACTGCGACGGAACAAGAAAACATACTAGACGTTTTCCATACGATTTTGTGTCCGGCGCCGCATGTCGCACACCGCAACTTTGTGCGTTACGATCGCGAGACCAAAGCTTTAATCGTAATAGAAACTAAAAGTGCGTTTGGTATCAGAGACTCATGAGCACCTCGCGTATACAAACTCAACTGTAAAATGAAATAGGTAGACATTGAAGTCATTACCGAGCATACGAGCGTTATGAGCGCTCCGGCCGCCAGAAAGAGGTATTAATTTTCAAGCTACTGCCTTCTAATTATAACGAACAACTTTCGGTAACTAAGCTCGTGTTACATACAACCGTTAGTCTTTATTTTTGGTGTGCTTTATCTGAGTTCTCGCTTCAGTGTTAGAGTTTGATTTTTTGCGCATTTTTCTTTATGCCTTCTTAGTTTTTTTTGCAAGCGACTGAAATTAAGGCATATTATTTTGACTGATAGGACATATTTTTCACTATCCTCCCGGTACTAGTTTACCTTTTGGTTTGCGTGAAGAAGTACTTAATACTTTTTCGTAATCTAAGTCTATATAGTGTGCGAAATTATGACAACACACAATTTATGCTACAACCCGATTGCATATCCTATGTAACTAGTATGTATAGATCACTGGTAACTACCTAACCTTCGTGGGAAATACGCACAGGTCAATGACCCGCTTCAGCATTTGTAAACATCGATTTCCCGAGAATTGCAAATACCTATATCGCAATACCGAACTTGAACTATCGCACGTATATCAATGTAATACCTACCTACTGAAATCACTCTCAAAGCGTGTTTATGTCAGTAGTCATTTGCTTGGAATGCTTTGGCAGGTTTGAAAATGTTCAAAAGTTAAAAAAAGTAAAAGGTAGTTACCTAAACCTGAATTCCTACGTTTTTGTTCCATTTCAATTTTTGTTAACAAAAAAAATTGCAGGCGAATCCTTACTTAAAATTAACAATCAAAGAGTACGGCAGTACAAACGCGGTCTCATCTCAATATGGAAGCCTTCCAAGTATCCACTAAGAGTACGAGTAAGGTGCGGTAATTTCTCCGGCGCTAAACGAGCATTGCATAAAGTAATTTATGCACGGCATTAATAAAACATGAGTGTGGATGTGGACGCGTTGACGTGAACTTGTCCGGCTTCGACGCCAAATCACAACACACCAAAAGCATCATAAAACACCCATTGTACATATAATGTGCACAAGACTATTAGCGGAAGGCCTTTTCGCTTATACAATCTGCTAGGAGCCTTTTTGTAAAATCTGCGATTTTGTATCTTGGAAAAGTTCCATACAGAAGTGATTATAAGAAAGTCCATGCAAGTTACAAATACCCCTAGCTCAGACAGACGCCTCGGCGTAGTTAATGGGTTGCAATTTTAAAGTGCTACGCAGTTGCTACGCGCGTAGCGATGCCGCTACAGCGCGTAGCAAACGTTATTCCTGGTTTACACTTTGTTAAGTATCAAGCGCGAGTGACAAATGCAAGTGTAAAATCAGCGTGTAAACGCATACGCTGTTAAGTGATGAGTGCAACTAACAAGTGCAAGTGCAAAGAAAAGTGATTAGAAGCCGTGTCTATTTTTACCGTTAAGTAGCTTCCCCCGCACCCGCGCTTACCCCGCACTCGGAGCGAGGCCCGAACTTGGTGCGCTTATAAGTGCGATTTTTTGAGAAATAATTGCTCGGCAACACGTATGGATCAATCTGGAGTAATAATTAGCAGAATCAACTAAACACTGTGTGAACGTTCTGAATACACTTAACACTTGACACCAAAAACACGTTAACTAATCACTTATCACTTCGCACTTGCACTTAGCAAAGTGTACATCAGCTATTAGTCACTCAAACTTCACTACATAGTATAAAGCAAAGTCGCTTCCCGCGTCTGTCCTAATGTCTGTATGTATGCTTAGATCTTTAAAACTACACAACGGATTTTGATGCAGTTTTTTTAATAGAGTGATTCAAGAGGAAGGTTTATATGTATAATTCATCATCATCATCACTGCATTGCACCCGTGCGAAGCCGGGGCGGGTCGTTAGTTTACTATAAAATAAATATCCATAGACATTTCTCACCACGCTCAATAAAAATACGCCAATAGTTCCAAACTAAGTAAAGCTTAGTTTGCATAAGCTATGGGTATTAAATAGCTTAAAAATAGGTTATGTACCTTTTTTTATAAATACCTATAAAGAAACGTGATCAGCATAAAGCAATCACTATATGGGTCTTACCCACTAACTAAGTAATAATAATGATAATGTCTGTTTTATTTGTAAGTAGCTCGGTTATTTTTTACAAACTTTAGGTCAAAAACAACTTAAAAAAAGCTTTTTAATAATGAAATCACATTTGAATCTTGCAACCGTATTACACAGCGCCAGCACTCCGGTTTTCCGACGTTATATTGTACCGTTTGTTGAAAATGTTTGTTATTTAATAGCTTGAAAGCATTTAAAAGCCGTAATGTGCCGCTTCTGTTTGACATTGATCACCAACAATATTTTGTCAAAGTAAGAATGGAAAAGGACTTTTTTAACAATCTATACCTTGTTTTCTTCACAGTTGTAAAATTACATGAAATTGTAAGTGACTTTTAGTTATGAAAAAAGTTTAGATAACGTATAGTATACCATTAATAATTCATGTTTTTAAATAGCCAAATGGGACTTAAATTATTATTAATGTTAATTAATTATTATTAAAAACTTGAATCGGCCGATTTCAATTTCAAAGTCTAGGTAGACTATCGTGTTCCTACAAGATAACTAATTTGCGAAGTAGTCTTGTGCTCGTGTATGCAAACAAGCCCCAAGTGACTCTTCACTTTATCAAGGCAAAGCTCTACGCTACTTAGTCAGGTGCATAATATACGATTTTGTGTATTTTATAACTAGCTATTAAATGAGAAAGTATGAATTTGGCTGATTATGATTTTTTATTTGGACAATATCTAGGACCATAAGTAGGTAATCCTTATGAAAATTAATGAAACGAGCCCTAAGTCGATGGGCTTGCGTCGTTTCATTACAGAGTTCCCATGTCCACCTCAGATCTGAGTCCATCATCAGATCAGCTTTCTTTCACAATTATTATTGCATTGCCACTAATAAGTATGTCAAATTTCAGCTAAATTTGAAATCTAGCAATGAGTTCAATGTAACTTGCACGATTCAACATAAACAAACGTAAAAAATGCTTGAAAAAAATGGTGCACTTTTGGTCGCCTTTTACAAAACACATTTATTGAACTCATCAGCCATGAGACGACAAAATATTTTCGTTTTTCCTTTCTTCGCCTAGTGGGGATCGATATGGAGATCGAAATTATGTATACTATTTGGCATAAATGCGAGTAAGGGTAGGAAGTACCTTTCGAGTACTTCACCAAAATAAGAGACGGAAACCCAAACATAACATAAAATAAACCAATTTATTTGTCAGGTTGTAAGTGTCTAGACTCGGATCGACTATTACTTATGGCGCATTGGCCATCACGGAAAGGACTATGGGGTGAAGGGACATTGCCCAGAAAGTCTTTAGGACCGTCAATTTCCCTCTGCGGTTATCGAGGTATGGATTGAAATGCGAAAAGGACGCCTACTCACAAAAAATAAGTGGAAAGATCTCAGAGTAAATATCATGACATCCGTGGTTTGCTTTAACACAACTTGGTTTATAATTTACTGCATTTACGTAAAACTTGCAACCGTAAATAAATAAGCATTAAGTACACAATCCATTAAAATAGGTAGATTAGAAAAATAGGATTAGAGATATTAAACAAGACGAGCAGAGAATGGCATATCTGAAAACTAGGTACTTTAATCACTGAAAACCCCAGTGCCTCAGACTTTAAAAAATAAATGTTATCTTTTTCCAGATTTACTTTGTAGCATCTGTTTCAGTATGAAGAAAACACGGTGAATTGCCGAACCTACAGTAATATCACAGAATACATAATGATCTCAAGTAATATCATAAACACAGCTGCAACTGACCCAGAACCCACCGGCAGATGTTGTACTGGAACCTTTATGCTCCATATTACCGCCATAATACGAACTTGTTAGTCGTCCATCTCCGGAGGCTCTTCTGGCCAAGTTCCAATCGCGACCGCGCGCCACTGATATCATAAACCCATCGGCCTGCTAAAGCGAGTGTTACAATACATAAAGTTTACTAAACTACTGAATATGTCATAGTTACTGTAGAAGTGTGGTATCGATTAATATTTATTATATGTAGGTAACATACCTACTCGTACCTAGAGAGTTGAACAACTTCGTATCCGTGTAAAAGCCTAGGTTTCCGCATTAGTTTTACAAAATAAATAAGAATCTTACCTTGATAAACGAAAAAATTTTTACCATTATTGTCCCATAACGTCGATTTCTTCAAAAGGAAAAAACAAATTTGCACACAGAAATGGTTACAGCGGATATGTTAAAAAAACGGACCTAATATTGCGCGTCAACTGTTCCAGTAGCTAGCTAGTTTGTAGTGAAATATATTCGAGAAATCGCATTTCCCAGCAACGGAGCTTTCCCCGGTTCATGGAGTGTAAACGACTTGGATGCGGTAAATAAACGTCGAGCGCGTTCGGCACTTATGCGATATTTCGCAGGACTGATTTTCGTAGCAGTGTAGTTTATTTTTGCTATAGGCCCATTCAAAAAAGATCTGTTGTTACTTTTCTGATAAAGGACTATTTTTAAGACATAATTTTATTTTACAGATTATTTATTTTGTATATAAGTAGTTCTAAAACTAAAGAGTATTTAATTGTTTCGGCTTTGATAAAATTAAGGACATTTTATAGAAACTGCAATCAGTTTCGCGCAGCAGACCGATGTATTGGATGTAGGTGTGCTTTAGACGTTTTTATGGGAAAAACCTAACATTCCATCCTCATATCAAACAAGTTTTTCCAATATGGTCAGTATTCTGCAATATGTAAATACAGTTTACCGCTTAGTTAGCGCTTCCACGGTTGTCTCTACTCCGTGGTCTGGCTCGTCTGACTCGGGGCGACGGCGCCCTGACCTAGTTGCATTACGTACGACCCACATTCACACTTTCGGGAATTTTAATATCACTTGTCATTCAATGTGTGCGATGACAGAGTATCCATAGAGTGGGTTAGAATAAATACGGTATATATTATATACGCTTAAAATTATAGAATTATTTCAGCAAAAAAATTATTAGTTATGTGGTAGGTACCTAATATGGAAAAAGTAAATTGAGCTTTTTGTGGGAATTATCAAATGCTTCTTTCTTTTTAGTATTTAACACCTGTTCCGAAAATCATCCATTATTTAATGTATTTGTCGCCACAACAAAACAGAGCAAATTATTATTTACGAAACATGATTTGATAGTAGGTAACCTACCTATATCAATGTTCTGATTTTATTTTTCATTATAAAGCGAAAATTTCTTCTTAATTCAGTTTATGATCATCTTATTTTATCCTTCTTGTAAACACGCACGAATCTGAAATGAAAAATGATAGAAAGTTTACCTAATTACCCCAGCGCAGATTCTAACGAAGGATCCGCAAGAATTCTTGCCCTGAAAGGCTTGAGAGACCGTAATTCCCCTGCCTATTGTTTCCTTTGTTTCGCAGCACCACTCAGATCGGTACCTACGTTCTACTAATATTTTGGGACCTCTTTTATCCATGAATTCGTCATCTTCAGGTATCGGTTTCTTTAAAAAGCCTTTTGAGTGCGTCCATTCTTTATTTTTTAGGTCACCGACTGGACATAACGGCTCAACAGAGGAAAAAATTACGGAAGTTTCATAGCTTTGCAGCTTGCAGCTAAAAACTTGTACCACACCTGTGCTTTCCCTAGTGACATAATAGCTAGATGGTACAGATTTCGTTATTATTTTGGATCTTTCTATTAAATATATAAAGTAGAATTTTATAAGAAAAAATCGGCATCAGTTAAAATAGTGGACAAATGTTATTGTAGTAAAAAGTAGGTAAGTTCAAAATACTGAAAGGTGGATGAAATCATTGCGAGCCAGGAGTTCGGCAAGCGCATGCGTGATCCGCACGCCTGCGCACCGCCACTTAACCTCAATCCGAGGCGTGTTTTTGAATGAAACTTCATTGCGAGCCGGCCTCTGCTTCACAACCATACTTTGCTTTTAGCCAATTTCCACACTCGAACCGACTTATCTTACCTATTCGTGCAGATTTATGACTCGTTTGAAGTCGCCAGAATAATTAGATAATCACCATGAAGAATGAGAGTGAGACGAGAGTGAACCAAACTAAGAGGTTAGATTAAATATATATTTATTGGGGTTGTCGAAAAAAACTGTCGTTGAATGTCTTTTGTCATTTAGGCCCATACCAAAAACACAGTTGTTGAAATAATAATCTTCAGATAAATACTTAACAAGATTGTTTTAGAATTTCATCAGAACCATTCAACACAAAAATTGTTATTGCATAATTATACATAATAATATAATAATAATATAATTCATTTATTTTCTCATCACAAAAAAGGTTCTTATTTACACCATGTTTAACTTACACGAAAACTAATAGAGAACCTGTACTGTGAGAGACTGGTGCCTGAAATAGGTTTATGAAAAACCTGTGCTACAGGTCACCAGGACTTCACACCACTGATTACAGCCAAAGTTATGTAAGGAGGAGAACACGGAAGTATTGAAACAAGAAAAAAAAAAAAAATACATGAACTACAAAATTGTGGCAGTTAATTATAACTAAACTTACACTATAGATGTACAATATAGAAAAAAACTTGAATTACAGACAAAGTACCTAGGAAGAATGGAAATAATGGATGAGGTAGGTCGTGATTAGGACGGTTTGGAGAAGGGTGTGGATACCGTGTGGGAGAGGAATAGGGAGAGAAGCAGGAGGGTTTGTATGAAAGGTAACTATGTATCTACCTTTATGGAGGTAGATACGTAGCTATCAAGGGTGAGTGCATAAAGAAAATGGAGGTAGGGTATACTTTGCAGAACGGTACTGGTATAAATTTTATTCCTTGAAGACGTCAAATTACCGAGTAATGGAAAGTAACTGTAGCTGGCACAGCATAATTATCCTCATTGCTGTTCAGCGCGATAATATAGCCAGTGTCAACTAACTAATGCGTAATCCTAACAAAGTAGCAGAAGTAGAAAACAGTATCAGAGACGGGACGTGGACGAAGACGAAGCACCTACCGAACTTATTACGACGTATTAAGAAATCGAATGAAGCAGATTTTCGGATTTATCGTAGTCTAGGGTTTTTAGCCAAAGGACTGTGGTTCTCTTGCAACTAGAAGCTGGTAGATGGTAGATGGATATAAGAGTGTTAACCTTGTTGTAGAGGAACGGTCCAAGATAGCCATAGAATCCCTGCGCAAAGCTAGTGTGGTACAGTTGAGCAGGACACACTTTTCCTTTACGACGTTTATCCTTAACATGGTGTTTGTCGTAAGTCAGCTGTGAGTGTTGCTTCAAAACGGTACGGAGCAGGAAGCTCTGCCTTACTGTGAGTACATCCCATCTGATGTATAGATCAGTTGTGGGAAACCGGTAGGGCAGATTAGCACTAACCTTTAAAATCGCTCGCTGTGCTCTTTCTAGCTCGATAAAGTGCGTTTTGGCTGCTCCTCCCCACGAGGTAATGCAATATTCTACTACAGGTTGGCATAATGCGTAGTAAACCATTTTAACCGTCTTTCTGTCTGCAGCATGTCTAAGAATTTTGAAAATATAAATTAATTTCCTCAACCTGGAAACAAGGACTTGGATGTGTGGCTTAAAGGTCAGCGTCTGATCCATAGTTACACCCAGATATTTTATGGTGGAAGTCTTTAGAAGAGGAGTACAGGAGCAATTAGAGTTGGTTATAAGATCACACACGTGGGCGGTAATAGAAAAAGAAGCAGGCGGTAGGAGATTTGATCTGGCAGCAAAAGTCATATATTTAGTCTTAGAGACATTCAATGTTAAAATGTTGCTAGCGAGCCAAGAACAAACCCTAGTAAAACCTGTTTGTGCACTAGAGAAAACTTCCTCCCAACTGCTACCGCTGAAAAAGAGGGCTGTGTCGTCGGCAAAGGTGATGATTCTACCGTTGCTCAATTGTAAGTTACAAAGATCATTGATGTAGGCAAGAAAGAGCGTAGGGCCGAGTATACTCCCCTGCGGGACCCCGAAGCCTACGTTTATCTCCTCACTTATCCAGTGATCTATCTTAACTCTCTGCTTCCTGTGATTAAGATAGTCTGTAAGAAGCATGTGGGGAAGCCCTCTCACTCCCAGTCTCTCAAGTTTTCCTAAAAGGTGGGAAGTTGAAACCGTATCAAATGCTTTGGCCAAATCCAGGAATATAGTAATACACTTTCGTTTCCCATCAATATTCTTTACAATTGAGTTCGTGAGATCAAATACGGCGTCACTGGTAGATTTGCCTGCACGAAACCCATATTGGGAAGATGAGATGAGCTGGTTAGTCTCTAGGAAGCTGACAAGGCGTTTATTAATAAGGCGTTCAAGGATCTTAGACATCGTTGGGAGAATGGAAATTGGCCTAAAGTTATCGACACGGTCACTCTCACCACCCTTAAGAATGGGCTTAATCAGGGAGGTTTTAAAAGCACGCGGGAAAAAAAAAGTAATAATGCAATTATCTAAGAAAACGTTTAGTAACACAATGGATTGTCGCAAACAATGGTCACTCTACAGTCTACATGAAGGGATAAGACGCGATAGGTATACGTCATTAAATTAATCTGAGCACACCTGCTTTTGTACATTCATGTTTTCATTCGGACGGAAATCAATTTTCTTGTTGACGGTACCTTACAAAACGATAAAATCAATATTTTAACTTGAAAACAAGAAAACTATGTCTTACTAAGATTGAAATAAAGTTCAAAACTAAGACAACTCTGCAAGTAGGTAAGCTTCGTGAAAAATTAATGAATGGACTGAAATATAAGTGCTATCAATACATTTCTGGGAGATATGTACATTTGTTCTATACCTTGGGTCTTCAATAAAAATACTAAATAGTTAGAGCAAGTTCACATAACACTATTAAGACGACATATGGAAAATATTACACACATCCTAATGATGCTTTTATAAAAATTCTTCTCATCTTAACTCTCCACTTATTTTTTTTATTTGAGTGACGACTAACTCAAACTTGCATATAAATTTTGAATACCTATCAGTGTGTTATCCCAAAGCTCACACTACTTATATCCCTTAAATTTAATGGTTTTTCAGTCTATTTCTAGATTTTAGTAACTATGTTATCAAAATATAACTTTAGAGGTGGTTTCATTTTTTAATGAGCATTTTATTTAGATTGGTAGCATTTAATCTGTTGCAAATGCACCAGAAGGTTTAGAGACCTAAGAATTAAGAGCTGGAAATCTTGAAATATTTTACATAGTATTAGCAACCGTGCAAATACACTCGAGAGCAATGATTCCGGGTCACTTAAAGAATGTTAAAAATTACGGAAACTAAAAATGATAGGTTAATGCAATAAATTGTATTTAATAGACAATGTAATACTCCTTAAATGAAAGTAAAAAAATATGAGTCACCATACATTTTATTAACACAAAATTACATAAAGAAAAAAACTGCTGATCTCTCCTTAAAACAAAAATAGGAAACATGAAATTTTTGAACTTTATTACGATTTGACTTGAATTTTAATACTTCGTATTGCCTCCTCGTGCTTCCATTACTGCGTTTACGCGGTTTGGCATGCTGTACACCAAGTTCCTTATACGATTTTGGGGAATATTCTCCCATTCCTCTGTGAGAGCAATTTTGAGCTCACGAAGCGTGATTGGGGGAGGGTTTCGTTGTTTTACGCATCTGCCTAGCTCGTCCCAAGCATGCTCGATCGGGTTGATATCCGGGCTGCGCGCTGGCCACTCCATACGAGTAATGTTCATCTCTTGAAGGTAGTCATTCACAATCCTACCTGTATGAGGTCGGGCATTGTCATGCATAAATATAGCATCCTCACCTAAATTGACCATAAATGGACCAACATGATCATTGAGGATTTCTTCCACATATCTTACGCTAGTTAAAGAGCCGTTTTCTATGATCACCAGCTCTGTGCGACTTTCAGAAGAAATTCCGGCCCACACAAGTACAGACCCACCACCGTAGGCTACTTTTTCTTCGATGCATGCTTGCTTGAATCTTTCCCCTGGTCTTCGATACACTCTGTGTCTTCCATCGTGCTTGTAGAGCATAAATTTTGATTCGTCGGAGAACATAACTTTTGACCAATCTTCAATACTCCAATTTACGTGGCTCTGGGCATATCTTAGTCTTGAAATACGATGCCCACGCTCCAGTTTAGGGCCGTTTGCAGGTCTAAGGGGTTTTAAGTTAGATTCAGCAAGCCGACGTCTTACTGTCCATGCACTTGGGTTACTTCCTCCGAGGCGTCGAAACTGATTTGTGAGTTCAGTTCCTGTGAGAAAGCGATTTCGAAGCATGGTGTTCACCAAGTATCGGTCTTCTCGTGCTGTGGTACACCTGGTTCTGCCCGTTCCTGGTCTGCGTAGGTTAGAACCAGTTTCTTCGTAACGTCGGAGAACTCTTTGTACTGTTGACAGCGACACACCGACAGTCCTGGCTGTATCGCGCTGACTCCGGCCGGTTTCCAGCATTGTAAGTATTCTGGTGCATTCTTCAGGCGTAAGCGACATAATTTCAGCTTGAATAATGAATATAGAGCACTATCAACATGGTTTATATACCCACATAAATGACAGATTACAAACAAAAGCAAAACCAAATGCTGTAATTTCGTAGTTCCATCTTCGAAAGTGGCCCTTTTTCAAATTTGATTTTTTTAAGATATAACTTTACAATAACTAAGAAGTTTTAATACCTTCATTTAAGGAGTATTACATTGTCTATTAAATACAATTTATTGCATTAACCTATCATTTTTAGTTTCCGAGATTTTTAACATTCTTTAAGTGACCCGGAATCATTGCTCTCGCGTGTACATAGAGCACTTGCCATGGGACTCTATTAATTAGTACCATTATAATAAACGGAAAATACGCCAGTGATACCAATGATACTTCATTATTATAATTGTTACATATTTATATCGTATGAAAAAGTTATCAAAAGTTAGGAAAAAAATGGCCTTGTAAAAATCTTAGTACATAGGAACGTAGGTAGGTAGGTAACGAAACAACAATGTTAGGTACCTACCATAACAGTTTAAGTTAACGTTGTGGAAAACGGTTGAAAGCTTTCAGATGTTCAATTTAAACGCAGGTAAGTCCTCCAGAGCAGGAAATGCTTGTGGACACGCCACCCACTTTCCGGCTACTGTTGTACTTAGTGGAAACCTTTGGCCCTACGGAGCGCAATGACAACTAATAAATCGAAAACGCGTTACAGGAATACACATTAAAAATGTATGTGCCATTGCAAAAGCCGGAAGCTATATATTTATTGTTTTTTTTACGGTATAGTTGATAGGACGCAAAAACTAGTATCAATACTTAGTCAGTTAGTACCTGCTAAAAATATTTCGTACTTGCAAGTACACTCTAATAATAAATGACTTTTTTCGAAATATAAGTGTAAAAGTTTAGGTAGCTACCTTCACTTTTCATAGGATTTGTCTTTTGATAATCATCATTTAATCTAGATGATCGGTACAGCGTCGTCGGAGCCACTTTTTACCCATGCTCTACCCAAACTATGAACAGGACAGTGCCTGGGTTCTAGATGGAGTAGGTTTGCCCAGCACCTATACCATCCTCTCAACCTAGTCGGCCTTATTCACAGAATAAACAAGGTCAATACGTGTGGAGCTGACTAAGCCTCGGGTTTCGTCTCAATATTTTCCATCACTACCGTTTTAGAGCACAGGCATTGCATATACAAAAAACCTGTCTGTGATTTGAACCCCCGATCATAAGATCGGAAGGTGGGGTCACTACCACTGGGTCATCGGTGCTTCACCGGTTTACAACTTATTCTTTTAGACCCGGTATAAAAAAAAATACGGAGATCATGAAAAATACGATTCTATTCACGATATTCATAACCAACACTGAATAGAATACATACGAGTATTTGAGCAAAATTGAACACATTGAATTTAAAGAATTCTGCTTTATATTTTTCATTTCCTGGAGGTCTTGGCTTACTGCCTGCAAGGCTGTTATCTTGTATCTGCTAAAACATACTGTCATCACATGAACGTTACTGTCCAAAATATTACCGTCATTCATATAATGTTTACGTTCTGAACAGATTTCAGCTATAACTGGTTGTATGTATTGTATAATTTGTACATGTAATGTACAAAGTATGAAACTGAAAAAGTTAAATCCATAACTGTTTGCAAACACAACCTTATTTTAAATATTAAATTTAAATAAGTTACTTAACACGAGTAGTTGCTCTGACATAGTGACAAAAGTAGTAGTGACACCATGCACTAGTCCATTCACGATTCACACCTTGTTTAGTTCAGACATCAATGAGTCACGGTTATTGACAGTTTTCATAAAAAAAAGCATGAATGCAAAGCTTTTTATTTATGAAAGAAAGTAAGGGAGGTGTACTGATGTCATGTATCTGTGTATATATCATAACTTGGTCATTACTGACTTATTTCTCTTTACGCCGACCGACCCACTCTATATTAGTCTTTCTTTACTAACGTTTGAGTTTTGTTTTCGTGTGTGTTACTTTTACGATATTATCTTTCGTGTTATTAAGCGAGCGAATCAAATGTTTATTTTTTTCTTCCTCGATATTTTTTTAATCTGAAATCCATAAGGTAAAATTTACGAATTTCTTTAGTGACCAACAGACTGAAATTCAGGGTCAGAGGTTCTGTCAGAACCCTGGTCTAATTAATACCCCGCGCGCTCATAACCAACACGCTTCAAACTTTTCTTGCCTAACCACAAGCTGTCCCACAATAATTATTAGTTGTTTCTGTTTGAGGGCCAGAATACGTGCACAAGATCGAAAAAACTGACACTTTTGTACATGTAAATATAGGAAGTGACGTAAGCTGTGTTGTAATTATTTCCAAGCTACTACTGTACACGTAGTAACTAGGGACTATTGTCTAGAGTAATAAGTAATGAAGCAAGAGAGGTGTGCCAGAATCGCAACACTGAGTAATGGTCTCTAACGAACAGGGTGTGAGATAGTTATTAAACCATTACTGTTATCGTTCTACGTGGAACTCTGCCTGTTATTAGTAAGCTACCTAGGTAACCAGAATAAAGTTGTAATCAATTGAGTATTTGAATTTCAAAAATAAATGCTACCCTAGACCATTACACAGTCATAGAAACGTTGCTGTAGTTTACACTGTAGTTCCTCTACGAGTATTGCTACTATAAAAAATAAACATATTCCTTTGAAGATTTCTAAACGGTATCATAAAATTGTGGTTTTCAGAAGACTGTGTTTACTTTATTCAGGGTGACCTTTTTAGTACCTATTTATTAGTTTTACAATCTACCCACACTTCATTCCTACCTTTTCTTCTGACCTTTTGATTTTCTTTTACTCTTGTTATCTTTGTTTCATTTTCAGTAAAGGTTTTTTTTTTCAAATATAGATAGTTTAGGGATAGATCAATGCCACAGTCTATGCGCTACGAGGTTTCAATATATTGAGTGCGCTACTTAATTCGACTGTCAGTTTATTTTTGGCCTCGGGCAAAAAGGTAAACATTACATGAAAACTATTGCTAAGTAGTGATAAATACAAATAACTATGATTATCATGCCCATGCATATCGTGCCAAAAATGACCAGAATTTATTTGTACCGTTGCTAACTGAGCCGGGTAATCTAGAGTGCAGTAGCGTGGCTTGGAGCTTCTGTCACACACACTCCGCTCTGACAAGTCGTGGGGCGGTAGATTTGCGGGTGAGGGTCCATCACCCACACCTCGCCATCACCGCCTCACCAGCCACCGGGCTTCGCTCGCGGCCCATGCCACTGTCACTACACTAGGTTAAGAAACGTGTCTCACCCGCGACCGGATCAATACACGCAAATAATATAATCGCAAACCGGTGCGGGTTACGCAGCGGCTCTGAAGTGTATATACGGTTGTATTCAATTAAAACTGTACCTACACAGTAGGTACTCTTATTGCATTCATTTGTTTTTACATCTATATCACTGAGTTTGGTGTTTAGGGTAGAGTTCCAGGTCCAATTTGTACTCTCTAGAAGCACTCAGAGAACAGTCCGTCAATCTTAATCTACCTCGTATATACACTGACTTTCATCCAATTGAATTCGAACTAAACGTCCAACATAAGCACTAGGTATGAACCGGATCGGTATGAACTGCGCTCGGGTAAACAGCGTGCGCGTGCATATCGGTGGTGGGATGCACTAACCTGGCACTCGTCACAGGTGTGTATGGAGTAGGGCTGGTCGCAGTCGTAGCGCGTGAGGATGTCGACAAAGTCGCAGTGCACGCGCGCCACCATGGCGTCGAGCTGGAGCAGCGTGCGCAGCGTGTCCTGGCAGCGCTCGCCGCCGGCCTGCACGTCGGCGCGCGCGCTGCGGTCCAGCGCAGAGGCGGGTGAGCGCTCGCAGCAGGCGCGCAGCCGCAGCTCGGCGAGCCGGCGAGCGCGTGCACTGGCCGCCAGCGCGCACAGATGCGGCACGTCGCGACCCCTCAGTACATCGGGGAGGGCGCCGCCGCCGCCGCCGCTGCACGCCGCGCCCCCGCACTCGCGGTCGCCGCCCGCTCCCTCCTCTTCCAGGTCGCACGCGCTCAGCCAGGGGTTGAGGCTTGCGAGCGGACTCACGGCCAGGCCCGCGGCCGCCATCAGCAGCAGCAGCAGCAGCGGCGGCGCTCGCATGGCGGGGGCGGCGCCGCTAGCGGGGGCCGGCCCGCCGGGCGCGGCGCTGCCTCATACCGCATCGCGCATGGCGACCTACTCTCGCGGCCAGGGCCGCGGGGCCGCCGCGCGGTGTGGGCGCGCCGCCATGTCGCTCTCTCGCCGCTCGACTGACTCCCCCCGGGCGCGCATCGATCGCCCCGCACCCCGCACCCCACACGCCTCTCTCTGCGCGCGCCTCAACCCGACGCTATCGTTATGTAACGAGACGCGCGCATTTTCTGCTTTTCCAATAGCCGCCCTCTTGTGTCTCAACTGATTTACCGTTTAGCCGCTACAGCAAGCAACAAAACCTCCAAGAACCTTACGTAAAATTCTACTAAGAGAAGCCACCGACAGATGGCGTTAACTGCCACCTAGGTTCAAAAAAGCATGTTGTTTTGTGACGGTCTATAATAGATAGTATTATATAATCTGTGATAATAGTCAGTTCCTATACACATATGTACAATGTAGGTATGTAAAATAATTAGTATGAAGTATTGTAAACTGCATACCCAATTATGTAGTTTCCGGTAGGTACATCAAAAATAGTATGTTCATCCGCATTCATAAAAGACATACGACTCGGGATCATTGATGAATGAATACCTACGTACCCAGGTTTTTAAGCATAATATATTTTGAACGTTGATTCCAAATAATCGATCCACGGGAACCTTCAACTGAAGATTGGGCGTCGTCTGCTATTATGAACCAGCCTGTCTACAAATATCATACAAATTATCAATCAAGATTCTCGTAACTAACGACCTGCCATAAATTGAAAATTTATAGGTTATTCTTGAAATAGTTACAACTTGTGTGGTCCAAGAGGATCAATGGTACCTATCCACGTAACCCATATAAAGTTTTACGATCCATTTGGCGGCGACAATACTTCGAGCATAGACAATAGCCAAGAATACCTGTGCAGTTGCATGCCAAGTTCCAATCCTTACGTGCACTATGCAGGTAGTATGGTAGGTAGGCATTATAGACTTCATTCCGATTGTTACTCGAACGTTGTTGCATACTAAGTAATCGAAGCGAGAAGGGGGCAAACTGGTACAACGTAAACAACTCCAAGAGCCTGCACTTAGACTATTCCACAACTCTGATTATCTTGTTGTGGCAAAAAAAAATTCTTGTTCATGATCATAGTTAAAAATGGTTAACATTCCTGCATATTGCTCTCTCATTGCAAATTACTAAAGTTACACCTATATCTAACTAACAGCTGTCTAGGTTCACTAGTCTACCGGTCTTAGGATTAAGGTCATGAAACCTAACTACCTACATAATTGAATTTTTATATAGCATGTATCTATCTCAAACAAAACACAGTCGGAAAGTTTATCAAAACGGCTCTACATTTAGCCGGCCCAAGTGTTTGGGTACGAAATGATGTAAGTGCTACATGCCCAGCTCTCAACCTTAAATATCGTGACGTTGAATCATTTTCTTTGTCTTTATCGCTGTGACTTGAGCAACTTGGGTTGGAGGTCTCACTCGCTCTACCGTGTGACGCAAGCGCCGCCCGCGCACTCTCGAGTGCATTCACTCTCCGCGTAAACACCGAAAGAGAACGTAAAGTGGAACCATCACAATTTATTACTTCTTTATTTTAATAAGTTAAAATAGACAAAAGTGCGTGATAAAGTGCCTGTGCTAAATATTTAGCAAGTAATAAGAAATCGACCTAGAAGGTTGAATTTCATCATCAATAATGGACGCAACAAGTAAGAAAACTGGTTTTGAAATTGATAAAGCTACGTCATGATATTCATCTTGCTGGCACAACATTTACAATCGACAGATTGTTAGAAGCCATACAGCTTCTAACAATCTGTGGCAATTACAACACTAGTAATTCAGAAAAACACTAATCCAAAAGAAACTAGAGATCCTTGAAAAATCTCTCCTAAAATGTGTATATTTAGGTATTAACTAAACTCGGGTGCATATATTCTATAGTTTTTCAAAGAATCGATTAGATAGGTACATACTAAGAGAAAACCGTTGAATTTATTGAGCCTTGCTTGACTACTAATAGTTCTTGACCTAAGATAATGTGAAACGATTTTTTTATTATTTTAATAAAATCGAGTCATTGCCGCTCTCCGTTCATAAAGCCTTGTTTCACGCACTGAATATCACGCGTGTAATTACACGAACTACGTATGAACAAAAATGTTGTACCGCTCGCACAGTAATTGGTTCAAATTATCATTTTTTAAACTCCTCCAATCATCGACTTCCCGCGGTCCTAACAATGTCTTCGGTCCATCTAGTGGTTCAAATATTTGTTCATAATATAGTTATAGTAGATTAATAAAATAGGCAAAACATGACCAACTTGCTTGTTTATACTCATAATGGATTCCTATCTCGTGTGTTAAAACAGTCGTTGTTTATAGATAAACTATTCAATATTGATATCATTTAGTTATTCATCTCTGGCCTCACATTTATCAATGGAAAAAAACCTATGTCCAGAATGTGCCAAGTAAGATTTCGAATAAAAACATGTTAAGTAACAAGTTTCAATTTTACATAATGTATACATGAGGTATGATACTTCCTGATTCCTGGTAAAAGAAAACGTATATCTGTGATAAAATCGAGTTCTTACGTCGGCTATTGTTTGAATCTAATTATTTACGCCTTCATATGCTACTTAAATTCAATAAACTAAAATACGGGTTATTAAATTACGTCGTCATTATAAATACATACCTGTTACATTGTTATAAACTAATATTCCAATTTTGCTTTTAAAACAATAGATGAAGAGAAAATAACATTATCAAAACGACTTTCTACTTCTCAACTTGCCATCAATATCTCATACAAAATGTTTGAAACCCAGATGAGCCAACGCGTGGTAGGTTCGGCCGCAGAAGACGTCGTCGCCACCGTCACCGGCACCAATCAGAGTCTCCAACACCACCGTCACCACCAGAACGATCTGCGTCCTTACCAACGCGCTTTTGCGAATTTGGTAAACATAAACCATAATCACTAGCCTCATTCATCTGCAATCGAAACTGGCTTCGTTTCATTCGGTTGTGGAATAAAATATCCTCTTTGCACCAGTTTTGGTTTAGGCATAATCTACGGTTATTATGTGGTTAACTGTAGTAATTCCAGTCGGTCATTGTAAACAAATAATAAAGAATTAGGTACCTGGTGTACCTAACAACATGTTTTATTTATACTACTTACAAAACATGGCCGTCCTCACAATCCAAATCATCACACACATATATTTCGATCTACATTTTTATTTTACTTCATACCACAGAGCTACTAATAAATGACCCATCGTTCGCAGTTCTGGTATGTATCTTTGGTTTAAATTTTTAAAATGCGGTAAAAGTGATTGCGATAACTATTTAAATTCACGCAAGACACTACGGAATAATAACACGAATATGGCAAGGTTATCAGAGTCATTGAGCTCAAGAAGTTGGTAGGTATATTGCTAACTTTAGTATTATTTTTTATAAAATGCTGCCGTATTGTTTGGCCTACCGGTAATTCAATTCTTGGAACCTAAGTACGTCATCGGTTACAACCAAAATTGTTTTGCTTTATTTTTGGTTAGAACGTTGAAAAGATAGTGATTTATAACCACTTTGATGCGTAACGTGGATACCATTTTACATGTAGATTGTAGGTTGGTCGGTTGTTGCTTGGTCAAACTTCACAAACGGAACGGTCTTCAATAGTTATGTAAATTAGTATGCGTTGCATGACTGGCCTAGTAAGCAAAGCGATAGCGTTCAAATGAAAACTCAATAAGAGGTAAAAAAGCATGGCTTCCAGGTAATATTTAAAAATAACCAATAAACATAATATTATTTCTGTTTACGCGATAGACAATCATGTTTAAAATGCCTCTACTTATCATTGTTGGTGTGTGGTCAGAGGTTATGATGAGTCAGCGCTATTTAGCTAAACAACATACCTACGTGACAGAGGGCCTAAATTTTTATTAGTTATCCTAAACTGCATATTATATAGTTATTTGGAATGATATTACGTGAGCATCAGCTAGTGAGTGTAGAGCAGTGGAGTGAGAACATCGTCAGAAGTATGTGTTTCGCCATTTGCAAAAAGTGTTTACCGCTGCAGTGTCACTAGAACTTTCTTTATTTTCAGTGGAAAATAAAATGGGCCTGCCACCACCGTACGAGCAGACATCTCCGAACCCAGTGCCTCCTCCATCATACTTTGGGGATAACCCCCCACCAGTTGCTGGGTTCGTAGTCCCTGCTGCTGCACCTAGAACTACCGTCATCACGAATCCTCCAGCCACCACTGGGCCTGTCAAACTCGGTCCAGGTCGCACGGGCACAACTTGCACAAATTGCAATAAAACGATCGTGACAAGAATTGACTTCGTGCCGAACAATAGGACTCATATTGTCTCCGCAGCACTTTGTGTGCTCGCTGGGTAAGTTGATTACTCATTGGAATTTATTCTCAGATTTCACGCGCTGTAATATGCGGAATTGTAGAGCTAATTACCCGCTAGCAACTCATTGCACCTATCAACGTCTAAATATAACAACGTTCAGCATGCCATAATGTTTTATAATAGTTATGGAGATTAGAATCAGGTGGTCTCGAACGTCAGAAAAAAACACTGCGCTGATTCGAGCCTGTTTTATAAATTGCAATAGTACCTACCTTCTGCTCACTGGATTCACAGTACTTTTTGAGGATAAAAAGTTATGCATGCGAGGTTAAATTTAAACGATTTCTTATGATTCCTTTCAGTTGTTGCTGTGGCTGCATCATCCCATACTGCATGAAGTCTTGCAAAACAGCCAACCACTACTGCCCCCAGTGCAAAGCTTTTATAGGATCTTACACGCCTTCGTAATGTGATCTACCAGTAGAACTGATACTTGGGGGTCTGTCTGTGGATACCCTTTGCATGCCAGCTTCGAGACTTCACCAGCCACTGTATTTTCATCCACATAAAACGTGAAATGAAGAGTTTGAAGCCCGTATGCTGATAAAGAAATCGGTACTCAAGTATAGATTTGAGTAGATATTTTCATACAAAAATCTATGCTTGAGTCCGGATCAGTGTTTGAGCAGTAAATAAATCAGCATACAGGCCTAGGATTGTGTAATTTACCTCTCTGTGCTTTACCAAACACTAGGTGCTCAACTATTTTGCTGCAGCGACTTACAATCAAATAAGATATCAAACCAAGTCGAATGTACCTTCAAGCAGATCATGCATTTTTTTTTTATCTATTCGTACTTGGCCTCATGGTGATAATGAAACCAGCCCCTATTATCAGTTACACCACAAAGGTTGTACTTTATTAGATACCTACTTCAATTATGCTAATTCAAACACAAGTTTTGCAGTTGGTGGGTACCTACCTACTGACAAAAAAAGTGTGATGTTGTTTCATTTTCCGTAAACAATCTTTTTATAGTTTATTTATTACGTCACAAACATCGGTTTTGCTGTGATAAGTTCTTTGTACAAAACTGATCTATTAAAAATCTCGACGAAATCTTAACAATGTATTTACAAATTAATGAAGCATAATATAATATATTTGTATGTTAATATTTAAAACATTCAGGTATTTTTAAGCAAAATACTTCGGTTAGTCTGGCTGGCCTGACCCCGATGTTGATTACCGAATAATTACCTACTACGTCGTCAATGGACGGTACAACAGCAGACAAAAGTATTACTTATGCTAAATGGCTTTCAATGTTTGGTGCGCAGAGACAATTGCCAATAATTTACTGACTGTATTTTTTTATATCTGCTATGGTGGTGTTGTATATTATTTACGAATTTATTATGTGAAAAGATGTTTTTGGTACGGTAAGGTACTTATTTTAAGTCAGTAAATAGTTTTATGGATGAATACTTAGATCTAACTAAAGTAATATGATGAAATATTGTGTTCTTAGCTCTGATAAACTAAGGTTACATACGTAAGCTAATATTCTTCTATAAACTCTGTGATAGATTTGTATAATAATTTTATAAGCATTTGGAAATAAATAGTTCTTATTTACCTACACACCACACCGAGAATTATTAATAATTGAAATAAAATATGGCGTATCAATTAAATGTAAATATTTTATAGGTACTAACCAGCTTACTTATAACTTAGTTATAACCATTGAATAACTGTTGCTGTCTCTTATCTCTATCTAACGTAGGTACCTAATGTCAAACAGTACCTAACAGAGCTAAATTTTAATCATCTGTTTAACTATACAGCGTTTATAGGTGTGTCCTAAATTATAAAAAACGGCAGATAAGTACTCACAAAGTATTTTATACTCTACTTATGTCTAACTTTATAATATGTAATATTATTGATACTGCATACGAATACAATTGATTACGTAGACCAAGTATGTAGGTCTAAGATGAAATCAGTTTACAAGTTACATAGCTAATAGCTACTTCTTAAAATTACTTAGAAGTTCTTACCTTTAAAACAGGTTTTTCTTATTTTAAATCTTATTGTAGATACCAGTGGTGATCATATCCAAGATTTTTTGGCATACACGCCCAAAAACCGACGGCAGTTAGGGCAGTAGTGCTCCACATTCTTCCATCTTTTTACGAAGTAAGGTACTAAACAGCAACATATCCACCTGGAATAAACCATAATTTATAATGAATGAATGAAAACGCTTTATTGTACATAAATAACACCGAAACATATTCCTATGATATAAACAAAACAGGTTGCATTAAATGTACAATGGGCGGCCTTATCGCTCAATAGCGATCTCTTCCAGGCATAAGGCTTTATAAGTTCAAAACCTGTGGGCCTAGGATGCGCACCGCGAGATATTTGTCATGTCGTTCTGTCAAAATGTAAGCATTTTGCACCAGTTTCTGAACCACGAACTATTGCATTATCTGTGGTAATGCTGTCGACAAAACGCGCCTTCATATTGTACACTTTTGACACTTCTTTAGTCGTCGTACCATAGATGTTCGGTGGTCGTACCTCTCTGAGGACGAGATAATAATCATGCAGAAATGTCAAAAGTTGAAGATTCAAAGGCGCGGTTTCTCGACGACATTACCACAGCTGGAAAAACCGACTTTAATTTGACTACGTTTCGGCTTCATCACCAGATGATAATGATAACAGTTCATTGGAATTATTCTGTTGATCGTAAACACCACTGGAAAGTAACAGGAAAGCGAAATACGTAATGTCGTGCAGTGTTTTTTCCAGTTAACTGCCAAACTGAACCTATTTTGATATTTTGATAAAATTTATATAGGACCAATCTGAAAGTATAACGTTTCAAATGGTTTCATAAATGACGAAGTTCTAAGGTAATTATTTTAGGAGAAAACGATTGGAGTGTTGCTATTTTTATGGGAAAATAAATATTCATTTGTGTTGAAAAGTAAGAGGTGGGAATAACCTAAAAACTGCATTTAAACTTTTTTAATTTCCTTGAAAATAAGTAATTGCTTTGTTTGTACGTAGGTGCTACTTGCTACCATTTTCTTTATTTGACATCATTGCTACGCGAGAGCTACATTCCTGCTACGAGCCTACGCCATGTAAAAGACATCAACGCGCTCTACACTTCTGTGTCCTGTTTTTCAACATGCTACGTTTAAATACTTTAAAAAGTAATCGAAAAGAAAGTAAAAAGTTCGTTGATGTGCTTTAATTACAGTACTTATTTTAAATTAGCTTCCGCCTGCGACTTCGTTAACGTCCCGTTGGATACCGTTGATTTTCCGGCATAAAGAAGCCTATGTGTTAATCCAGGTGATAATATATTCCAATTTTCATCCAAATCAGATCAGTAAATTTTGCGTGAAAGAGTAACAATATAGGTACAATCAATCCATACAATCTAACAAACTTTTGCGTTTATAATATTAGTAGGAAGTAGAATAAGTTACCTATCTATAGTGTACCGTGGGCAATCTTGTAGCCAAGTCGTAGAAACATCAATACAGAAATTCGAAAACGTAAAATTAGGATTTGCACCCTCTGGCGCCAAGCTAGTCTAGGCCGTGGTAGAACAGGGTTCTGCCCGATTGACCATCCCCACATTTCTTTACGAGGACCCTACTGTTTAATCTTGACTTACCAGAACAATATTCCGAGTATAATAGCGACGATGTGCGTACGTGAAGTGTTGGTATACATCGCCCTCGTCATGATGTCTTCCGTGCAATACGGACACCGGATCCCGACGGGCTCCGATCCCACGTTCAGCAAATCCATTTCTATGCACACAGAGTTGTCGGTGCTTTGATTTATCTGACGATAGGCGTTTGCGTCCACTGAAAAAGTATTATTTTTAATTCCAGCTGTTTTGTATAGGTAACTATAGATTGCATGTTGTCCACTAATTAATATTGTGGTATTATGCTAAAAGTAGCCAAGTCCTTGAATTTATGCATAGGTAAAGTAGGTTAGGTAGTTAGGTAACCCACTTGCCGCTAAAGAACAATCGGCACTTTCTTCTAAATATTACATTACTGGAAAATTGCCTATGAAATGAATGAAAATATCAATAAGACATAGGTATATAAAATACTTGCTTACTTGTTTTCAGTCGGATCGAAACTGATAAGCTATGCACTTATCTAAAAAAGTAGAATTCTCCAGGCACTAGTTGAATGAAACTAGGTATGTAATAAAAGAAAACAATAACTTTCTCAAACACACACGTAGGTATATCTATGATACCCACTGAAACCTTCACGATAAAAACAATGCAGGTAAGTAAGTATTTATTTGTTTATCGTAACTTATGTTTTCACAATATTATAGGTGATTAAATAGCTCACACACAGCTGCAACAAGTACTGAAATACTACTGTGAGTGATAATGATTGTACCTACCTAGTCTAGTATCATCTACGTAAGTACTGAGATAGATACCTACAGTGTAACCAAACCAATAGGTAGGTACCTACGTATTTACTATTATTGGTTATCGAACAAAGATAAGACACTAGGTCATATCACACTACACTATTTCATAGGTCTTCGTGTTACATTGTGTTAGTAGGTACCTAGCCTACCCATAACCGTAAGTACACCTACTTATATAAGTAGACTAGCGACCCGCCCCGGCTTCGCACGGGTGCAATGCAGTGATGATGATGATGTATTGTATAAAATATATAAACCTTCCTTTTGAATCACTATTAAAAAAAACGGCATCAAAATGCGTAGTGTAGTTTTAAAGATCTAAGCATACATACATACAGACAGACATTAGGACAGACGCGGGAAGCGACTTTGCTTTATACTATGTAGTGATATTCCATCAGCTAGCGGTCTCGGTATTGGTATTGGTTGGACTCCCGTTTCCGCATTCAGACTCAAGATTGGTCCAATAAAAATTATTTATCAATAATAGCCTAAGACCCCGCTATACAACCACCTTCACCGAGCTGGTTATTGGATGAAAACTATTTTATTATCAATTATTAGCTTGGGACTAGGTTGTGTGAAAGGTCCATGAATATAGATTGGATTTGTGTCACAATGACAACCCAATGCCCTCACCACTCACTGGGTTAAGCCGGTGGATGATGGGCAAAATCAAAATACCTTTTTGAATAAATGCCTAGGTAGGTATATTGACTGCAAATAAAATAAAATTCGCAAACAAATTATTTTATTAAATTTAATAATTAAGTTGGCAATTAATTTGAAGGAACCATACCATTAAAGAAACGTCGGTCGACCAGCAGCGAGATGGTTAGACGATGTTGCGAACATCGCGGGCAGGACATGAATGAGATCAGCACAGGACCGCGAGGAGTGGCACAAACAAAGGGAGGCCTATATCCAGCAGTGGGTGAAGTCGGGCTGTGGATGATGATAATGATGATACCAATAAAGTACCAGTAGGCAGAACTGATGATTCTCCATACAAAATTATAATTTACAGTAAACGTCGAACGTACACACTGGGCCTGATGAAGAGCGCAGGTATCGGTATTGGTATTGGTTGGACTCCCGTTTCCGCATTTAGACTCAAGATTGATCCATTATGCGTGAGGTATGATATGGCTAGGAATGTAGCCAGCCTAACTCCTTCCAGAAGGATTCATAGTTAGTTCTACTGTACCGCCTCTGACAAGTCGCAACCTCTTCGTTGTCTTTTCTCCTTCATGCAATTATAATTTTTTGCAAGCAGTGTACAGTCAATTTAACAGGCAGTGGTTCAGTTGGTGGGCTGAGATAAGAATTGCTCATCTCCATTACATAGTTGTACAAGTAGATGCACGGCCGAGTTCCACCCCTTCCTTGTATATACCACCCATTCGTTCGTACCAAGCGTTTCGGATCCACCTTCAAGCGCTAAAGAATGAAACACATTACCGGCGTCTGTCTTTCCTGATCACTATAATTTGGATGGCTTCAAGAAACAACAGAAAGAAACAGTAGAGCATGTCTTGCTACATTTCTCTGCCTCAGCCGAAGCCAGATCCAAACCAAGACTGCAGGAGCTGATCGGGTCTCACTCCTCGGCATCCATAACACCATCGGAGATGCTGGAACATTGCTGTCATCAACCCAAAGTCATTTTCTGTTACTTCAAGGAGTTGGGCTGGTTGGGGTGAGGTCAGCAGGGGGACAATGCACAATACACCCCAACGCGGGACGTCAGTGCAGATCTTATTCCCCCACGACGAATTAGAATTAGAATTAGATGCTGGAACATTGCTGTCATCTACCCAAAGTCCTTCTCCGTTACTTTAACCTGTTCAATCCCGCTGGCTCCTGTGGGAGCCATTTATGGATGGGAATTTTTTTTCTGGGTTTGGACAGGTTAAGGAGTTAAGTCATAAGTCATAAGCATTTATTGGTAATTTTTAGTTACAGGTCACATACAAATTAATTTAAATAAGAATAAAATAATAATAATAATTAATTACCTCAAGTATTCAAAGAACAATAAAAAATGTAAATGCTTAGGTGCAGAGTATTATATGTCACAAGAATACATTGCAGTAATGCAAATGCATAATAATGTCAAAATATTTCATTAGGTCAAACAAAATAATTAAAATAAATAACGATAATTAGACAGGACTGTAGAAAATCTAACAACTCAGTTAAGTAACCACGAAAGAGCTTTATCCAGTAAGCATGAAGAAAAGATAGAAGCTCTAGTAGTGAGAGACAGCAAAGTTACGACAAATAAGAAGAGTAAGGTGAGTAAGTATTCTGAAGAGAGTAAGGTGGAAGCGAGCACAGACAAATGTCATTATTGTCATAGAATATGAGGATGCTTTAAATGGATATCCGATGGACGACCACCTAAGCCAAACCATCAACATCTAAGTCAAAAGGACCTACTGCGAGTGTGAATATGCATATTATGGCAGTGAATCCAAATGATTCTGCTGATAAAGATCACTGGTATGTGGACAACGGAGCTACTAGCCACGTCACGAACAGGGAGGATCTATTCCAGACAATTGAGAAGTTTCACACTTCACACACCGTTACGACAGCTAATGGAGATACAGTCAAGGCAGTTGGGAAAGGAACTGCATACATAGAAGCTGGTGTAAAGGGTCGTAATGAACAAATAGCACTTAATGATGTATGGTATGTGCCTACAATACAGAAAAACCTATTTTCAGTACTGTCAGCTCAAGACAAGATGTCAAACAGCCTTTTCATGTCTACAACCGAAGAATGCAAACTGTTACAGCATGAAAAAGTGTTACTCCTTGGAGAAAGAGAAAAATATGGAGGTCTTTTTAAGCTGAAAGTCAGAAATATCAGACCTGAATGTCCAATTGAGGTAAACAACATTTCAAAAGAGGATCAGTTGCAGTTATACCACGAGAGGTTGGCTCATCAGAGCAAATCACAAGTGAAGAAGGTGTTAGAGAGAGAACTTGGCATTAAGATGAAGCTAGACAAAGAACTATGTGAGAGTTGTGTATATGGGAAGGCACATAAGTTGAAATTTGGAAGAAGAGAAAGAGCTACTGAACCAGGAGAGCTAATACATGCAGATGTATGCGGGCCGTTCACCAACTCTTTATCCAAATACAAGTATTTTGTACTCTTCAAAGACGATTTCAGCAAATTCCGCTATATCTACTTTCTGAGAGAGAAATCAGAGGTTCATAAGAAGCTTGAAGTGATGTTAGCTGAAGCAAAGACTGCAGGACATAGTAAGAGAGCTATTAAGTGATAATGGAGGAGAATTTGATAACGGAAATGTGAGAAGAATACTGGAGTCGTATGGCATAAAGCAAAGATTGACAATGCCACACATGCCAAACCAGAACGGATGCGTAGAAAGAGATAATAGAACCGTTGTGGAAGCAATGAGGACGATGATGCATGCAAATGACTTACCGAAAAGTCTATGGGCTGAGTTAGTGGATACCGCAGTGTAAGTAAATACTGAATAGAATGGGCCCTACTCCACTAGACAAGTCACCGTACGAGATCTGGTACAACAAGAAGCCCAGGATTAAGCATTTGAGAGTAATTGGTGGTATTTGCTATGCACACGTTCCTAAAATAACTAGAAAGAAGCTGGACAAGAAAGCTATCAAAGGAGTGCTGGTTGGTTACGATAATGACGAGGGTTATAAAATTTGGGTTAAAGAGAAGAACAAAATAGTTCGATTCAGAGATGTAACGTTTAAAGAAAAGCCTTTGAAGTCTAAGGATGAGACGAAGGAGAGTATTCAAGAACCAAATGTTCAGAAAGGTCTTATCGGTAAAATAGAAATCCCAGGAGCGATAGTTAAACTTGTGAAACCAGATACAGCTGATTGAGTTAATGATGAAGAAGAGCCCAGTGATGATGAAAGATTCGACGATTGTGGTTCTGAACTTAGAGAAAGTGAGATTAAAAATGAAGAAGTCTTACCAGAGGTGCAGCAAGAGGTAGAACCAGAAATAGAGATGGATCTAAATGCAGAACCAGAGGAAGAGCGAGGTATGAGACTAAGAGATCGTTCAACGTTGAGAGCACCTGCAAAATTTGATACCGCTACGGTATACCGGAACTGAAGGCTTGTGCAAGTATACCGGAGCGTGTGTGTGACAAAACTTCCACAAGTTTCCTGACTTGCACAAGTCTGGTAGGCAGATCAAAACTGCGATCTGTATACCTGCGCAAACTAGTTTGTGCAAGTATGCAAGAGCGCGTGTGTCGGAACGCTATCAGTCGCACGCGCGCCAGTGCTTCGGTCGGTTTGTGTGTTTATTTTCGCGCCAAAATGTTGGTGTGGGAATACTTATTTCTTTTCAGTAACCATTCTTTACACCATACAGAACGTTTCTTCTTACACTTCTCTTTTTTCTTAATAGCTAGCACCAAAACAATAGCCAAAACGTCATCAATTTTGTGGGTGCCGGTGGCATATTTCACAAAATACTTATTGCACAACACGACTTCTTCGGTTTGTCACCGGCGCAGAACTGAGACTGCACAGGTATACTTGAATCGTGTGTGGTCACTATGGACGTTAGGTATACTTGCACAAGCCTTCAGTTCCGGTATACCGTTCAGGTATACCGCTACGTATGTGGCCGGCATAAGGGAAGAAAGGCTATACATGGATTTACAAAGTAAAGACAAATCCAGATGGAAGCATAAAGAAGATCTTCATCATAAAGAAGAATTAGAATTCTTGTGTGAGCTGAAAGAAAGATTCAAGATCAAATCTTGGTTTAGAGATAACAAGAAGAGAAGATGGATCGATTGAGTTAAATCAGACTGCCTACCTACACAATGGAAAAAATTGGAATGCTCAGTGGAAGAGAAGACACTGGCTGAACTTGACAAAGAGAGAAGATGTTGAAATAGAAACTGCTTGCTTTGTGAAGTTCTTATACCTACGTGTCTATGATTGAGTTTAAATTTAGTTGACAGATGTTTGTTCTTTGTCACTGTGAAAATTGGTGAAAATTCTTTTACATTATAATACAAGTATTGTATATGTATTTCTATTAATTAGACTTCGAAGATCCTGAAATAATCCTCTAACTTTAACACAATTATGTTGGATACACGTACCCCGTAGATTTCAGCAATTCAGCAGCCGGAGAAAAAATGTTTGCTAATGTGGTTTGCTAACATCATAGACTAAAGTTTTTTTAATATTATAAAAACGTTTTTTTTTTTCATCCAAAAAATGTTGTTCGGTAGAGCTGCGTCAATTGTATCAGTAACTGATATGATTTCTACATAAAAAAAAAATATTTACGCAAGACATACAACTAAACAAACTAACTTATGAGAAAAACATAACGTAAGACTAGGCGGTATGGTTCTAAACTATAGCCTGCTCCGAGGAGCGAAAAAAAAAAAAAAAAAAAAGAGCTGCGTCAAAAAATATTGGAAAAATGGAAACTGGAAGAAATAGATCTAAATGCCACTAAATGCTGTACTGTACATAATATTGTGGTGCGTGTTTAACTAAACCTTGGAAGAATAACGAAACTATCAGCTCTACAATTACCGCTTTCGCGAGGTTTGGATTGAACACTTTACTGCACTGTACCTACCTGTACTGTTTCTATTTACTGTTTCTCATAATTCCACGTGAATCCATCATATTATTGATAGAAGCACCACACTGATAATGGATGTGGATTTACTGCGACCGGGTACCGTGCCCTTATCTCCGGACACCATTCTCTGGTTTGAATTCCTTCTTGATCCTGATCTTCTCAAGAAACATCTCGCAAAGGATAATCCAGGTATGCACCATCAATTAGTTTCTTGCAAATGTTTACAAACAGTCATTGATTAAAAGTTGAAAATAATGGTATGAACAACAGGCGGCTTGCTTCGCTCGCGCCGTATAAATAGTATGAGCAATATCTATTTCAAGTTTCATCCAAAACAATTTATAGCAATTTTAATTATTCTGGCCACAAATATTCTATTTATCTTCACTATTTTCTCGGTCTCAGTAAAAGTGGAAGGGAACATCTATACCTCTTTGAAGAGTGCTTTTTTTCCCTCCGTTTAAGCCCAGAGCTAATAAACTGTGTCAGAACCTTAACTATTATTTCAACAATGATGTGTATTTACAGAGCCATCAGCTTGTGAGCTCATAGAAGAATTTTTGTCTGTTGACAACAAAAATTCAAACTCAAAGCCCGCAAGTGAGTGTGTTGTGGATATTGATGCTCCGCCCACACCCCCTGCATTGGGGACACCAGCTCAACTGCAGTATACCAAGAAACAGCTAGCATTGAAGATACTTGCTCTAAAAGTTGCTGCATCACTGCACTGGAATTTAGGTATAAAAATATATTAAAATTTATTTTTGGACATATCACACAACACTCTAGTCCAAAACTAAGAAAATATTGTTCTATGGGAACTAGATTGCTAATAGAATACTTATATACATTTTTTTGCACATAAGTACATACTTATTATACATAGTACCAACCTATGGTCTCACTGCTGGGAAAATGTTATGTACATGTACACTGTTTTTTTTTTCCAGATATATTTGAAGAGAAGCTGGCACCTCAAACACAACAGCAGCTTATGCAAGATCTAGTCTACATGGCTACAGATACTGCCTTTGCTATACCTCCTCAGGTAATTGAATGTTTTGCTAAAACAATTTTAGCAATATATCATTTTGATTTTGCTGATAAAACTCAGTCGAACCATCTCTAGTAAATTATTTATTACAGCATTACTTTTACATACATACTAATCGTTTTTATATTTTCAGGAAATACCCCCAGAATTACTGAAACTACCACAAGTGCAGTTTGCATTGATTCTTTACCACAGATGGATGATTCGTTTCTCCGTAAAGACAGCACTGTATGCTAAAGTTACTAAAATGTCATTTATGCACATGTAAGTTATATTTATCAAACTATTTGTCACTTTGTACCTAGTCCAAAATACAACTAACTGGCTAAACTAAACTATTTGAAATCATCATGCAGTAAGACAAGTATTTATCTATTTATCAGGAACTATTAGTTGTGTGTTAAATTACAATAGGTCCAAGAAATGAATCATTTTGGCCTATCTTCACCAGCATTCAAACAACGGTTAAACACAAATAGTTATTTTGACTGTACACATAATTAAATGGTTGTTTAGTGTATAGTGCACAAGGCCCCTTACATAATTGTTGCCATTGCAGGCCAGGTATGCCAGGAGATTCTACTTACACCCCAATAAATCAAAATTATGAAAAAATATTGCGTCTATGTGAAGCCAATCGCATGTATAGCCTGAAGTTTTTAGAAGACATACTGACCTATCATGATTCTTCTACTAATATGGGGCGCAAAGAACCAAGAAAAATCCAAATCCCTGTCATGGATACCTTTATCCATCTCTCTGAAGACTCTGATGATATGAACCACAATTGGAACATTGGTGACACTGCAATTAATCAGTATGAACTTGCAATGCAGATACATTTTGATCTCTGCTACAACTATTTCTTCTATGGTCAACATGAGCAAGCTAAGAAAAACATTCTTGGCTGCAGGGAGAATTCAAATCTATTAGAAAGAGAGGTTTCTATTTCTGGATATGGAAACAAGAGAGAGATGCCTTGGGGTGACTTTTATTATGCAAGCATGGCAAATGAGGATATTCTAGGATACATCAGGGCATTGAATTTGGGTTCTGAATTGTTGAATGAAGAACCATCACTGCTGCAGAAATTACAAGAGTCAATTGCCAATCATTATGCGGGAATCATAGCAGTGCTACAGGCTGACAATCTGAAACGAGAGATTCCTATGATACACAGGCAAGTAGCAGAGTTGGATATACAAGGTTCTGCCTCCAGTGGTGCCTTTACTGTTGCAAGGGATCTTTTGAACCGTGTATCAGCGTTGAATGCCGTAAGATATGCCCTTGAAGGCGGGATTCCCTCTACCCAACCAGACTTCCTTAACAAGTTCAAAACTGTGGGGAGTAAATTCTTTGATCTTCTCTTCTGGGCATTAGCGCCGGTTCTCACATCAAAATTATCAGAAGCCGATTGGGATAACCTTAGAATGTTTTTCTTACATCTAGCAACATCCCAATCTCGACTACCGATCGCTAAAATCGACGAGTACTTGAGGAAGCACGTCGGCGAATCAGCTCTGAAGATCCGAAAGCAGTTGATTACTGATGAGCAACAGCAAGTTATCATGAATGATCCAATCAACATGGATGATGAGAGCATGGACATACCAAAGGAACTACTGACTGACGATTGGGAAATAGCTGAATTTGAGGAAACAACTGTGCCAGAACTAGATATGGGTAGACTGAAGAAGCGTCTTATTGAAGCATCGACAGCTGATGATGTAAGAATGTGTTTGGTGAAGTTAGCGATGACGGCACCGGCTTTGCCTATGTGGAAGCTTAGTCCGTCTTGGAAGCCAGCAGGGGGGTTGGGCGGTGCTTTTATATCATTACCTAGAGGTTTCTTACAAGACTTTGGGTTTATCGTATCTGGGGCGGCAAGAGCTAGAGCCGAATCAGGTTGTTCTCGTACTGCCGTAAATCTCCTTTCAGTATTAGAAGTAGAAGCTCGAAATCAGTTGGGCGGGGGCAATGATCCTAACTTGTACCGGCTATGCCGCCTACTCTCCTGGGAAGTGTTGTTGCTACAAGTCAATGTGATGCTAACTGAATGGCCCCATCATAGACTGAATTTGAAGGTGTTGGCCAATAAATGCAAAGCTTGTATAGCGGCAGTTACTTCGGGCGATGGCATCATTCCTAGGCCCCAGGTGAGAATCTAATCTAGTAAATTTCATTGAGTTTACTGTGCTATTTTACAATATCAATCACATATCTTATCTATTTCGCAGGTGGTAGAAGCCTGCTGGTGTGGTCTTATAAACTCGTGTGAGTGGGAAGGCGCAGTGACCGTTGTGAATGGTCCCGGTGAACTAGCCTCTGCATTGTGTATCGCCTGCTATGACTTGCAAAGAGGAAAGGGTGCGAGAAAGTTTCCTCGACCTCTGTGGGACTATGGTATGTTAAACATATACACACACTTTTCTAGACCCCATATATAATAGGCCTTTACATCTGTTCAAGATGATTTATACAGCGTCAGGAGGCAACCTATGCCTACTACTTAACGGGACGCTGTAGTGCCTGGGATAATGTTTTAGATGGAGTAGGCTTGTCCAGCACCTATACCAGCCTCTCAGCCTCTCAGCCTAGTCAGCCATATCCACAGGAAAGACGAGGTCAATACGTGCGGAGCTGTCTAAGCCAAGGGTTTCCTCACGATGTTTTCCTTCACCGTTAAGCTCGTGTTAATGCGCATATCAATTTTCGTAACGAAAAATACATTGATGCACGGTCGGGATTCGAACACACGACCTTCGGATCGAAAGTCGAGGTGCAATCCCACTCGGCCAACACGGCTTGACTAGACTTTACTTTAGCTTTCTAGACCCCAACGTGGCTCCATTTAAGTATTCGTGTTATGTCTCAATAATGTATAATTTTCGTGATCTTTTCAGCACTTTCAGTCTACAACACTATACCGACCGGCGGCACAAAACGCAACGCCAGTGGCATGCCTTACGGACGCGACCGGGACGGCCCCAACGCTTCCGAAGCGAGAAACTTCTTCAACGCATTTCTTGCAACATTACGCGAACCAATTGCAATCGGCGTGATGTTATCACTTCTCGCTAGAATACACAACTTACTCATAGACGATGCTTCGCTGGAATTAGTAGTGGAACATACGGGGCTTTGGCCTGCTACGATATCGAATATGAATAACTATAATGTGAAAAATGTACTGGAATCTCTAACGGATCTTTTGGAAAGGAGTTTGAAACTGTATCCTTATAATACGCCTTGGTAAGTTTTGACTTTTGCGAAGCATTCAATATGATCGTTTTAGTCCTATTTTTGTTCATTAGCTGTGTAATGACAGATTAGATAAAACTATATGTATTTCGGATGGTTTTCTAACTGTTACAAATAATAATCCTTTCTGAAACGCACGTTTTTGAATTGCTGTAAAGACTAAAATCACCTAATATTGAAGTTTTCTGCAAGGCTCTATCTTCGGTCCCACTCTCTTTCAATTTAACCTTTATTATTCTTGTATGTTATTTGACAATTGAATTAAATCATTTTTTTGTTTTTTTTTTCACTAGCTTACTTTGATATTTCAGGTTGCGATTATACGGCGACGTCGAGATGGTAGAAAGTCGTTGGGGCGGCGCTCTGCGTAGATACCTTTGTGCATTAGCCGCAGGCTCTTGGCATTTCAGTAAACGAGCGCCTGACGAAGCCGGGATAGCTCGTCGAGCAGCGAGGTGCTGTTTGGCTTTGAACTCGCCGACGCAAGCTGCAGCGTTGTGTCAGTTACCTGATGACCCAGACTATACTACCGCCTTCAAATGCTTGGCTGAGAAGGTAATGAAAGTCTTATTTTTTGGAATTTGAAACATAAAAGCCAATGAAAAAGTTAGAATTGAACTTTGTACCCAGACAGGCGTCATAGCTCAGTCGGTAATAACTCTGCCTTCCGTGCTTCATTGTAAGGATTGCGGGAAGTCGGTAGATGGTGATAGACAAATGTACTTGGGACTTTGGGAGGTCAATTACCAGCGGTTGACTTCTTCACATCTATTGAGCACCAATAACCAAACAAGTCCTGGGTATTGCCTGCAAGCAGGATCTTTCGTTCATTCTTTAGATAGATAGATAGATAATACTTTATTGTAGACAAGGATAAGGTAAGGTAGGTACAAATCTTAAAACTAACTTTGCATAGTACAATGGGCGGCCTTATCGCTGAAAGCGATTTCTTCCAGGCAACCGTAGCATAGAAAGTAATGAGCTTCTTTATAAAATTTTTCATAATTTTTTAGACGAGTAACGCTGCTGATGCAATGGACGGTTATTACGGCTGCCTCTGGGATGGGACATTACTAGAAGTAGCTGTTGCATTACACGCGAGGCGCGGCGAAGGCGGCCGCAGAGCGCGCGCGGTCAAAGCAGCTGGGGCGCTTGAACTAAACGCGAACAATAGCGAAGAAATACAGAGAGAAGCGGCTGCGACTAGGCGGGCTAGACTGTTGAGAGCACTGACCAACCAATACGTCGCTTGAGAAAGTAAGACATTTCATTATTAAACTAGGGTGTTTAGCTGAATGCTAATAATAGCGAAGAAATACAAAAGCCGCCGCCAAGAAACGGCCTAGGCGCTTACTAACCAATGCGTCGCTTGAGAAAGTAAGATATATTTTCAATGTAGTTTCAAAGCTTCCGCGGACGCTTGAAGTAAAGGGAACGATAGCGTAGATATATCGAGATAAACAGCTGTCACTAGGTTTGTTAGACTGAACAAAAAAAAAACAGAGTTATAACTTCGCTTAATTTTCAGTAAAGATACAGACGATAAAAAGTGAGGTAATGTGCTTTTAAAAAATTAAATAATCTCGAAGGTGTGTTGGGTAGCCAAGAACTTTATGAACAATTAAATAAATAAGTGTCCTTACGAAGTAGGATAAATTGTCGTATAGAAATGTAAATATTTTATAGAAATGTACTTACGATGATTGTGTACAATATGTATTTTATAATGTAAGTTATAATGTAGATCTAGACACCTCAAATAAATTAATAGAATCAAAAATCTATTTTATCAATATTACCACAGATCATATTATTATATTACTATACTATCCACAAATCTTACAATAAAACAACTATATTATGCCAGTTACACATTTTATTCGAATAAAACATTGAAAAGGGGAAGGTATAATAGTCATAAACTTATGCTATGTTATAAATTCATGTAAATGAACGTTTAAATACGAATATTATACTTATATTTATCAAAAAACGCTGTTGATTGATGGGACAATAAGGTAGATCTGAGTAAGCACCAGTGGAATAGTTGCACACACAGTCTGTATACAGTATATTCACAAAATATAACGCACCTTTACTATAAAGTAACCTATAAAATATATTTAGGTTGACTATTAAGTCCTTATTGGGGGTCAGAATTATAATAAGGAACCAATTAAGTTATATCTGTGGTTATATGAAGTAACATTGTTGACTACTTTTAAAAGGCAAGTCTAGACCACAGAATACCTAAAGTACTGTTAGACAACGATCATAATAATTATGACCAAATTGAAACAATGCTTGGACACTATTTAGCTGTCATTCATATTTTATGAACCCTATTTTGGGAAGCTAGATAAGACCCCGGTTGGATACTTATGTATCACATAGGGGTATGATTTCACATTGTTGACGCTAAGGAAAACTAACTATTGTTTTCTTCGGAAAAATTAACGCCTGTTAGTGACTTCAACTTTACGATTTTATTACCAGAGTAATGAAACAGAAAGAGTTACAGGCGAAGGCTCTAGTAACAGCTAGTTTGTATAAATGCATCAGCTGGGGAAAGAAGTGGAACATTTCTTTGTAATGTAACTCGTTAGTTACTTATGGTATGTGCCCAAGTACCGTTGACAGTTAGGGCAGTAGTGGTCCGCATTCTTGGCTGACTCCGACGAGTACGGAACGCAGCACAAGCAGCTGTAAAAAAAATGAAATTAATTAAAAAAATAAAAATACCTAAATTGTTCCTCTCGATTACACTACAGGATGGGTTTTTTTAATAGGGCACATGGCAATAGAAAATCCCAGAATAAGGACAGCGCGAAACCGCGATATCCCACCGGGTATTTTGTATGGAGTTCCAAACTATATTTAATTCAAATATAGTTTGAGGAAAATCCTGTTTAAATAATTTGAACATGATTTTCCTTGATTTGACTAGTCAATACTGCGTATGTCAGAACTGACCTTTAAACAAACATACTATGGGTTCTCAATCAATTTCGAAATAAGATAAAATTGGTACTATCACGACATGAAGGTGTGAACATGAAGTTTCAATGATAGCAAAACTAAAAGAACTATGGAGTGTCTTATTGGTAAACGAGTCTTACCAAGCCATGCACCACAGCGCTCCTGCAATATGAGTGCGCGTATTACTGGTGTATTTGACAGCTGTCTTGATGGAAGCGTGGCAGAACACGCATGTAGTCACGGTGTTTTCTGGCCCCAGAAGTATATGGCCCTAAAATAGTAAAAAGATCATGTGATAGTTATTATGAAAGGTGTATGTTCTGCATTACTACATATTTTATATATTTTATTGTATTATCATATTGTGTTACTTAGCACACATACAGCCGAATACTCAAACGTCATTCAAATTTGAGCACCACTTAAGATTGCTCTGCCTCTGTTTTACATTTGTAAGAGATGGCAATAATATAAGCGGGACTTAAATTGAGTGGGGTTTGAGTCGCGTTTGAGTATTCGGCTGTTAGTGTGTAACTACTTACCAGATATCAATTGATCATAGAAACATGTGTGGGGGCAGCCTATCTTGTAGTGTAGATGAAGTGCGCAACAGCGCATATTGTAACGGTTTTGACAATGTAGGTACTTTTCAAGTTCGTTTAAAGAGAAGAGTAGGTAGAGTGTAGAGTACCTAGTGGGTCAATTATTCGCTTAATTCCTTGGACATGCTTTATAAAATTCCGAATAATCTCCAAATTTTTTGATTGAAAATATATGGGCTTTTTACATATTTTCTCACGACATCTCACCAAGGAGACAGGGGTGGTCGAAAAATCGTCAAAATTACCTCATTATTTATGGACGCCCCCCAAGCAGGATAAAGAATGAAATACGCATAAGTAGTAATAAATAACTGGTTACTAGTAAGTTCAAACTTGCCTGATTCTGGGGTAGTGGCGGCGCGACGTGCTGTCCTGATCTCTCCGTGTTATCCTTCGACATGACCTGGGCTTGCGGGTATACTTGTGGATACAGAGGAAGCTGATCGCGATCCATTCCTCTGTCGGAAAATAAAGCTTTAGATGATAGTGATACGAGAGGCGGAACCAAGAGGTATCGAGCAGGGGAAGACAATATCAACTGATATGTTGTTCTAAAATTGTGTTACTTGACGTCACAAAAATAATACCAATACCAAACAGACCCCTGCTCTCAAACCCTCTACTGCTGGGAATCGATGATCAGGGCATTACTCTCCAGCTTACGTCATTGTTAATACATATTTAAATATGTAAATACGTCTAGATGAAATAATATAGTGTCTGGCTGGCAATGGCAACCAAGGTCATTGCCAGTGTTTTGAAATATTAAAAATCAAATCACCTATCAACCATTGGCAAAAACTAAAAAACACTTATTATACTTCGATACTTTTACTAAGTAATCATAAAAGTATGAGGTAGAACTCAAAACACAACGCAATTGTTTGATTTCTAGAGAATTATAAATTATAAACACCACATACCAGGCGGCTGAATCACAATTCCTCAGCTACAGAGCGACGGACACTTGTAGACTCGTCGGAAAGCTCACGAGAATGAAACGAATACTGCGTCGTCGGCGAGGCGCGGGGCGGCGCCGGCCGGTTGTTTGGTTAGTTATATAGACTAGGTATAGGTAGATAGATGAAGCAAGAAACGGGTAGCGGGTGTGGCGCCGCCCCGGGTAGGTATAGTATAGGTACTTCTTCGTAGCAACCTGGGTTACTAACCGTAGAATCAACAGAGTGCATGTAAGTGGATGACCTGGGGCAAAATGGCGTTTTCGTTTATTTTAATTTTCGTATATTTTGTTTCACGGAACGGTTGGTAAAAGTTTATTTTCAAAGTTATGCATAAATGTATCCCTTAGGTAACAGAACCCTAAAATGGAAACGGTCTAAATTAATTAAAATAAATTTCTTGTTTTTTCAACTACCTTTATTCAACAATGTCTTAAATGCCACATTTCAAGGATCCTAAAGGTATATTAAAAAGATCTGAAAATTGGCCCAAAGACTCGTAGTAGATTCTATAAAGCATGTATACTATCTATACTATTATTAAAACTGTAAAAAAGCCAAAAGCTAAAATTAAAAATACGGATAAAATATGCAGATCTACTAAATAAACGATTCTGATTCCGAAAATCGAGTTTGTCTGTTTATCTGTTTGTTTGTTCGCGGATCACGCCTACCAATTTCAATGAAACTTATACCATTCATAAGCCCTTTTTACGGATTGAAACATAGTCTATATTTTATTGAAATCGAAGACGTGGATTCTTAGATACAGCTTTAACTCTAAACCAAAAGCAGCCATTTGCTACGAGGTTTATCGTATGCTGGTTGACAGATATTTTGGTGGAAAGTTACGCACGTGTACGAAGTCGCGGTTATCAGCTAGTGTAATATATTGTTAGACGCGCCACAAAACAACAAAAGCTCGAGCAAAAAAAATTACGTCATACGCAACTTGTGCCACACACGAGCAGAATAATCAACAGTACTTCCAGTATGCCATGAATGTCGATTGCTCAGTCAGGGTTATTGAGGAGCTTCGAAATAGAGACGATCGGCCTCTCGTGTTTATTTTCGAAATGGATGTTTAGTTCGAAGATATTCGGTGGGTAATAAGTACGACGTTAGGTTGTAAAGTTGTAACCTTGATCTTTATATATTTGGAAATACAGTTCATTTTCTATATAAAGCATTTGTCCTAGTAGTTACAAAAGACACATACCTATCAACCAGTAGGATTGATGTTAATTAAAATAATGTCGCCTATAAAAATTAGACCATTAATTGATGTGTGTCGTAAGAATTAACTGAGCGATCTTCTTAATTTTTACAGCTTTAAATCATCTACATAGTGAACTTTGGACCAACAAGATAGTGTCATGCTAGTAGTTTCCCTAACATAGTAATTGAGATCAGATGACAAACGCCTCTAAGGCCAACATTGAGAGAGCTGCTATGCCTGCCACAACTGGCAAAGTCACCACCCACGCGAATATTATATTCCTGAAACAAAACACTACAATGAATTTCTTACAAACGAAATTATAAAAAATTCATACAAGTTTCCATACACGGCGGTTTCTAGATCTTGACTAATAATGCGAACATAAAACAATGGAGTATGCTATTGTAAGATTTCTAAGGTATTATTCTACGTCAGAAATTTGTCTTCGGTCTCATGACTTGCCTGTAGTGTCTAGGAATACCAGCTACCTATGCATTTATTTTACCTACCTGCATAGAAATATAAAACTAAAGCTGAGACTAATTTAGGTCATCATTTTTCGCCCATACGGGATCGGCACAACAGTCTGATATTCTCCTGCATTTTCATTCACATAATCTTATAGCTGATTTACACTTTGTTAAGTGCAAGTGCGAAGTGCTAAATGGTTAGTTAACGTGTTTTTCGGTGTCAAGTTTTAAGTGTATTCAGAACGTTCACACAGTGTTTAGTTGATTCTGCTATTTATTACTCCAGATTGATCCATTCGTGTTGCCGAGCAATTATTGCTCAAAAAATTGCCCGTAATAGGTATAAGGGCACCAAGTTCGGGCGACGCTCCGAGTGCGGGGTGAGCGCGGGTGTGCGGGGGAAGCTACTTAACAGTACAAATAGACACGGTTTCTAATCACTTTACTTCGCACTTGCACTTGTTACCTGCACTTGTTACCTGCACTCATCACTTAGGCTAGGCGTTTAACAGGTATGCGTTTACACGCTGATTTTACTTATCGCTTAACACTTGCACTTGTCACTCGCGCTTGATACTTAACAAAGTGTAAACCAGGTATTAGATCATCAATCAGTCATAGAATGTAAAACAAGTAGACTCGTTTCTACACAAAGGCATGGTAACATACCGAAACAAGCTCCAATCCACGGCTTTCTCGGAGAAGTAGCCGACACAAACCACGGAGCCCACCTTGCAGTGCGTGGTCGACACCGGCAGGCCTGCCTTACTCGCAACGAGCACCGTCAGAGCCGCTCCAAGCTCGATTGTAAACCCGCTTTTGGAACAAACAACACATTACAAAATAAGTTAGATTTTGTGAAATTCAGTATATTTTATGTAGGAACCACGTGGGCCACGGCATTCTACTACCTATTTATCCATTGAGAAGTTCCACTGTTTATCTTTTGATTAATCGTACGGCCGTGCTCACTTTGGACACGAATTTATTCGTAAACGTACGAGTACCTACCTACTGTTCGTACGAATTGAGTGCTCACACTGAATACGTTTTTCTCCGTCAAATAGACAGTGCACCGGTGATATCGCGTAACTGAACGTACGACTGCGTGATAAATCCCAACAAGTTCGGTTTGTATTCGGACGTCGTAAGTAAACGTACGTATACGTACGACTGATCGCATGCAGTGTGAGCGCTCCCATAGTGCTTGGAAGGTCGGGATCATTCGGGCGTAGTCCTACGTTTACGCGCGAATCAAATTCGGATGAAATCGTATCCAAAGTGAGCACGGCCTACAATGGGAATGATAGCGTTCATTCGTTGGTGAAAGCTTCAGATGAGCTTAATGTTCAATCATAAAATCAATGCACTCCTGGTCGTAATCTCTCCTAAAACGCTCCCTTGAGTTTAGAAAATATACTTAATTCCCCTAAACTTCATTACATGAAATATGTGTTATTTACGTGTCAGGAGTAATGCTGGTAAGGTCTTCCCCAACTGTGCGTATGACTCTCCGCCCCCATAGCCACAAGCCAAGCGCGATACCCACTCCTCCAAACACGAGAATCGCAAGTGGAGTCTCCGCTTTGGCGTGGGCTCCTCCTTCAGAGTAAAGCAACCAGAGCGCCACTAGAGGTCCAATTGCGTTGCTGTAAATAAGTTCAATATAAATTATGCATTAAACAGCAATGCTTGGACCTACAACAACTACCTACAGAGGTAATAGATGTGGCCGTTTCATTTAAGTACTTCTTCCACCAGCCCAAAAAAAAGATGAAAAATTGAAAACGTCGTATCGTGGAACTTAAAAAATCCTAGTAATCATGCTAATATTATAAATGTGAATGTAAGTTTGTTTGTTAGGTACGCTTTCACGCGAAAACTACTTAACCGATCTTCATGAAACTTTGTATACATATTCTTTGAGGTATAAGAAGTAACATAGGATACTTTTTATCCCGGAAAATTAACGGGATCCAACGGGACGCGAATGAAGTCGCGGGCGGAAGCTAGTAAATTATAAACGCGAAAGTTTGTGAGTATCGATGGACGTTTGTTACTCTTTCACGTAAAGACTACTGATCCGATTTGGATGAAACTTGGAATATATATTGTACTTTTTATCCCGAAAGATCAACGGGACGCGAACGAAGTTGCGGGCGGCACCTAGTAGGTCATTAATTCCTCACCTAACATCGTTACCCCCATGTGCAAAAGCACCAAACGTCGCAGTGAGGACTTGCAGGAATGAGAAGAGCCTATATGTGTCCGGTGGTGGCGGCGCTGGCGGTGCCGGCGGCGGTGACGGGGCGCGCAGTAGCGGCGCCGCGCTAGAGTTAGGCGTCATACCGACCGGCCGGCCGGTAGAGTCGCGGTCGGTGCTCCACGCGGGACATTTAATAGCCTGGAAAGATGACGGAAACATTTTAAAGACACGCACCTATATGTATAATATGACCTGATCGAGTTTTTACCCAAAATTTGCAACGGTAAAACAGGACAGAAAGTCTTTACAAGTTTGATACCTTCTCAATTCTCGGTGGTGGCGTCTCAAAGTCCACCGCAGGCAATGCCCTCGTCGCTGCCAGTTTGTCGAACTCGCCTCTTGCTATTGTATCACACGATCCTCCAAAAAACCCATTCCTTGAGTCGTAGCTCTCGCCCATCCCCATCAGTTGCGCGGAATCCAAGCTTTTGCAGCAGCTCAAAGTCTCATCGATATATTTCAAGGTGTTGATCTGTGGATCTGCGTCAATGAGCTGAAGCCTGGACTTGTTTGGGGGGCTTAGGCTTCGCGATAGTATACTGCAGTCGTCCATTGTTGCAAGCAGAGCTCGATTTCTAGCGTTCATGAGTCCAACAGAGACTTTATCTGCATCACTAAGGGTGACCATCTCAGCGCACTCTTCAATGGCTTCCAGCACCTTGCCGTCTTCTGAAAGGAGGGATGTCGGTCGTTGTGGGACACTACTCTTATTTGAATGGGTTGGAGTATTGGCCGGAGTCGTTTCTGAAAGGATACACAAACTGATTAGTTTACGAAAACTGATTGTCTGATTGTGAATCATTGCTATTGCTCACTTACCGTTGGAAACCCCCAAGGAGAAGTTGACTGGTGGTTGTTTGAGTTTCTTGCGGTAATGTGGCACAAGAAACAATCGCACGCAAGTTGCCACCACTGCGCCAAGAGCCACTGAACCCGCCAACGCTGCCCATAGCGGTATATTGTCCATCGCTAGCACTGCGAAAAATCCATATATACCTACTATTGTTCTTTTAATTCTTAGATATTCTCTAGTGAACCCTGTGAACCCTGTGAACCCGCTGTCGAAAGATGTTAAAATAGACCTTTTGAAATAAATCTTTTTCGCTAGGTATCATGATAATATAATGAGCATAATGAAAGATTTGTAGAGTTTGCCTCAACTCACATTTCGGTCCATCATGCATAACACTCAGCACGTTCACCGCGAGAGTAGCTCCGTAGAAGTACGGCAACGCCTTCAAGCCTGCCTTCAGCGGATCTTTCGCGCGGAGTATGAACCGACGCACCACCCAGTAGATGAGAGCTGATGCCGTGCCGCTCAGGACTGGAGAGATGAACCAGGATGCCACTATAAACGTAAAAGATTGATTGAACCGGTGTTTAGTATGTTCATGTCTTAGATCCATAAGCGTGCTGGGCACTACGCAATAAGTAGGTACCTACTACCTACCTATTTATGTTTTACGATTCATAAAACCTAAATATAAAAGCAGCTTGCGATTGTTGTACGATGACTCCTATCTGCCAATAAATTAAATGGTTTTTACAGAAGGAACTGGGTGGGTATGTTTATGCCCGCGAGTTCGTATACGAGGTGTTATTTATCTCGTGGACTTTTACGAGTATAATTACGTAGATATAAATTACCTACAAAGTGGATAGAGTGGAAGATTGACTGAGTACTCTAGAGAATAGAATGAAGATTTAGTAGGTATACCTAAAGCTATAAGTATTATTATTACCTATGGCTCCAAGTGTTGACCACCTCACGCCAACTGGTCCTTTAGCTGTCAGTGTAAAGCCGACCGTAGCTCCAACGACTGAGTGAGTTCCAGAGACCGGCAAGCGCAAGGCAGTAGCTACTATCAGCCAAGTCGCACCAGCTATCAACGCGGCAAGGCAGCCGGCCGCCAAAAGCTTTTCACCACCATCGGCGTACAACGATACGTCTAAGATACCCTTACGCATCGTATCTGATACCTTGTAACCTAAGAACAAAATAAATTACTCAGATACCTACATAATTATACAATACAATTGCTTAGGTACCTACCTAGTAGGTACTTCATTATTGAAAAGGTCTCGCTTACCAATAAGAACAGCGCCAGCTATCTCAAAGATCGTCGCAAGAATGCAGGCCTGGGTGAGAGTCAGCACCTTGGATCCAACACTGGTCCCAAAAGAGTTTGCCACATCGTTGGCTCCAATTCCAAAAGCCAATATAAATGCCACCAAGAACCCACAAACTACCAGCCATAATAATTCGTCAGAGTACGGTTCCATTGCAAAGCTTGAATATTATTTTCCCCTACGACATTTTATCCGTTTTTTTTTTATAGCACCGATTCCAGATTTTTATAACTTTCAACAACAAGCTTTGCTTACTGACATATTTTTTTAAACAATCAGATATTTATCACGTTCTAAAATTCTAAACTATTTTTTTAAACACTCGTAGAGACACATACAAAAATAACTCGAGGAGAAAATATTTGCATTTAAGTATATAGTATCAAACTAGGTACGATAGTAACCGTGTAAACCAGCTTTTTTAAATGGGATAATGAAAATAATGGAAATTATCGTGTCCTAGCTTATATACGTCACAAGACGGAGTCTCTTAATGATGTTTCGTAGAGGCAACGATGTCTTGTTAGCTTCGGCTTCATCATTCCTGGAAGATAAAAGTTTATTTCCATAGTCTCATAAATTTTAGTTAATATATTATAGAATTTATCTCCTGTCTTATTATTGTACTCACGTTCATTATAATAATTTATCGATAATGTTTGTAGGTAGGTAGAGCTATCTATATGGCCATTTAATATTTCTATATCCAAACTCGAGCAAACTTTGTTTAATCGTAAAACTCCACATCCACAATTCACATGGTCGCAGTTATTGATCCGCCGAATCCGTCATTTGACTAACTTTCGCGGTTAAATCCGCTCAGCACATTTTCGGAATACTTATACAGATTCCTAACGAAGCACAGATATGATTACCCACCAGAAATTAGATTGACCTGTTATGAATGTAACGCTATCAATATTGTAGGCCAAAAATACGTAGTTATTTTTTAATAGATCGTCTAATTAGACCACGTGTCAGTAACGATGAGCCTTGAACGTCTAATCCTACGCTTATTAGGATAAGTACACACATAATGGTCCATTTTTACACATTGTAAAATGAATACTCACTTTGATTAGGTGTAGGATTTTGAAGTCCTAAATTCTGCTAGGGTTAAATACACGGTATGCCCTGAGCTCCTTAGCCGTACACTGAAGTTGGCAAGGATCAAGCTGGCCTCAGACTGAATGGAGCATGCGCAATCCAAGGGCAAAGGCACCCCACTTCGCAGCAACCCTCCTAATAAGACGCGATTGTCAATAGTATAGTAGGTACCTACATATCTATGGCTTGTATAAAATAACCCTTCCTTTATGATTAACGGTCGCATATTGAAAAGAGTACCTAGGCCACATTCACTAATGGACTCACTAATATTCCACAGGTAATTCTGAGGTTTTTGCATGACTACGTACCTACCTTACAGAACGAAAAATATATTGGAAAGTACCGTTTCGTTAGCTTTTAGTCAGTCAAAAAAGTGGACGTGCCGTGCGTGACACTGGAGAAGTAACGCATTGTTTTGGCAGAGGAATCGAATAGGTAAGGCATACTACGGTATACTTGTTCCGTCCGCGCTGTTTTTCCATCGAACTCCTACCCGAATAGTTTTTGGCCTGAAGCTCCTATTTCAATGCAGACGACGCGACGTCGACGATGCGTCCGGCGACGATATGTAGGTATCTTAATAAACCGCGTTATATTATATCTCGTACACTAGGGTAGGTAGGTACTTGGTACTATAGTGGTATGCTATGATATCGCCGTTATACTGCGCAAAACAATTATTTCGAAATTTTGTCCAAACTGAACTAGAAATGCCAAAGTAGGTACTCAAAATTTTATGATTTTTCGTCTGGTAAAACCCATTAACTGCTATGTCTTTTAGTTTTGCTGCTAGCGAAAGTGATAATCAAGTAAATCAAGCAATCTATGATTTGTAGTCAAATATAAAACATTAGGCCGGTTTAACTTGACTGCCACCATAATCGTCTCCAATGAATGTCAGGTTTATTTTACCCCCAAGAGACCTCTTTGAATACTTTATTTTTTTCCTCAGGGATAACCATTTTTTAAGATTTAATTCTTAGTACTTGAATAAAGTCTGCAAATAAAAACTACTATAGCCATTTATTTCGTTTTACCTGACGTATTTCTTACGTCTCAATACAATATATCGTCTAAGAAAAAAGGCTATATCCAGATAATTGGTTTTACTTGTCGTATTTCATACGTCTCAATACAATATATCGTCTAAGAAAAAATGCTATATCCAGATAATTGGTTTTACCTGTCGAATTTCATACGTCTTAATACAACTTATCGTCTAAGGAAAAATGGTAAATCTTGATAATTGGTTTTCTTTTAGGTATATCATACCACACTCAATACAACTTCACTACAGTGAAAAACTATTAAAATATTGTCATTTAGATACTTTCCCTTCCATTACACTTTCGAACCATGCACTGTAAAGCTATTGCATAGCATTTTTTAACGTATCACCGCTGTGCCGGTCGGAGTGGGGGGTGTTAGGTTATTTTCGTTACGGAATTTCTGGATTCGGTCTCCACGCTCAAGGCCCGCGATAGGAGCTATGCAATAGCTTAAAAAAACGTGTGGCACTCGGAGACTGCCGCGGTAAAGCTATTGCATAGCATTTTTTATCATATCACCGCTGTGCCGGTCGGAGTGGGGGGTGTTAGGTTATTTTCGTTACGGAATTTCTGGATTCGGTCTCCACGCTCAAGGCCCGCGATAGAAGCTATGCAATATGCAATAGCAATAGCTTAAAATGCTATGCAATAGCTTTACCGCGGCAGTCTCCGAGTGCCACACGTTTTTTTTATTATTTTAAAGCTGATTTGTGATGGTTCTAAACTTTATAACAGTTTTATATCCTACTTAACAAATCTTTTTGTTAAGTAGGATATTAGGCTGTAATAAGCTGATATAATCGATATAAAGTTTAGTAATAGAGCTTAAAATTCACTGACCTATTATGTTAAGATAATTTTAAAATTTTAAATTTGTGCTGGTCTTTGTTTATCTTTTTAATTTGATTTGCAAGAGATATTCAAAACGCTAACTACTTTCATGGGCAACAAGAGGCATCGAAGTCGGAGGCAAACGCCTCACTAATTTGCGTTTTGCGGATGATATTGTCCTTTTTGCACCAACAGCACAAGAACTGCAGCAAATGCTTGAAGAACTAAGCGCGGCAAGTCTTGAGGTTGGACTTCAAATGAACCGGTCGAAGACACAAATAATGACTAACAGCACGAGACGTAGTAGGGTCGAGGTAGATGGGCAGGTCATACAATATGTCGATGAGTACATTTACTTACAGCTAGCGAGCTTCGAAAACAGGCAGGATAAGGAGATCGATCGCCGTATCGAGAACGCCTGGAAGAGCTTCTGGTCCATGAAGGCGTATATGAAGGGAGACCTTCCACTGTCACTGAAGCGCAAACTCATCGACACTTGTATCCTGCCCGTCCTAACCAACGGTGCACAGACGTGGTCATTGACCGAGCTGCAGAAGTCCAAACTCAAGATTTGCCAGAGAGCCATGGAACAAGAAGATCGACCGAGTGCGGAACACCATGCTGCGTTCACTAACGGGTAGTGCCGACGTGGGAGAGAAGACCGCTAGGCTTAAATGGGGCTGGGCAGGGCACGTAAGCCGGATGCCTCCCGACAGGTGGGCCAACTGCGTCACACCCTGGCTCCCCGACGGGCGTCGGTCTCGCGGTCGCCCTAAAAAGCGTTGGCGGGACGACCTCGACGCCTTTGATAGGAGTTGGTGGGAGCAGGTCCGGGAAAGAGAAAAATGGAAGATGTTGGGGGAGACCTTTGCCCAGCAGTGGGACGAAATAGGTTAATCAAAAAAAAAAGCATTAAAATACTATTTTCATAAGGATGGGTATTTTTCATTACTTTTTTACACTAATATATTATTAGGGTGAAAGCTTGTGAGTTTGTTACTTCTTCACGCTCAAATGCTTAGACCAATTTTGTTGAAATTTGGTGAGGACGTAGCGGACATCTTGGATTAACACATAGGTTACTTTCATCATCACCATCATCATCAGCGAGCAAAGCCGCGGGAAGGAGCTAGTAAGATAATAGTTATATTTAGTACCTACCTGAAGTGGCCAACTTCGTATAGGTATTTAAATAGTCCCCTGAATTTCAGGGAATTTTCTGCACAGAATGATCAAAGGTATCTAGCAAGCTTCACTCTTGATTATTTTGACTTTAATTTGAATTGTATGAATTTCAGTCATTCATAGTGTTTGTCCAAGTTTCTCCATTTACTAATTTGAATTGGTTGGCACTGATTAATGACTATTTAAGTTTGATATTATTAATATTCAAATAACCAAGGCACAATGTGTAAATATAGTTTTAGACGTTAAAACTACAATAACAACTGAAAGACCTGAAACCACAAAAATTTGTATGCATAATTCATTGGTTCTTAAAATTTTCTACAGGAAAAACCAATTATCTTGATGCCTTTCATCTTGTAGCTTCACAAGTGACAGCTATGTAGGTATTTTTAAATCATGGGTAGCTTTTCTATACAAATATTATAAAGAGGAAAGGTTTGATTTTTTGTTTGTTTGTTTGTTTGTATGAATTGAATAGGCTCCGAAACTACTGGACCGATTAAAAAAATTCTTTTACCATTAGAATCCTACATTATCCCTGATGAACATAGGCTATATTTTATCCCGGAATTCCCACGGGAACGGGAATTACGCGGGTGAAACCGCGAGGCGCTGCTAGTATTATCTAAATGTAAAAACTAATTTCTCAGGTTTCGCTATATTCCTACAAATTTAGAAAATAAAGAGATTTGACAATTTACAGGGAAAACCAATTAAATAGGAGATCTAGTGACAGTTACCGCCAAATATTGATAAAAGCATTTAGCTTTTTATATATCCATGGTTACATACTAATAGAACATGAACAAATGTACTTTTGTTAATATATGAATAATAACAATAGAGATTAGAAACTATCATTTCAACACCACGCGATATCTCATTTTGAACTTTTGGGCAGTTATGTAATTGTTTTGCGCAGTTTAACGGCGATATAGCATACATAGTACCTAGGTACCTAACCTACCCTTTTTTTTTTTTTTTTTTTTTTTTTTTTTTTGCGCTGGGAAAATGCAAATGACGCATCCCCCCTCCACTGGAGAGTGACAAGGGGGGTATGTGGGACTCCCCGGCCTCCCCAAGGCCGGTATACCCACTAAAAACCCAGCGGCGCTCCTGCGTCGTCTTAGTGGGGGGGACTGGGAAACCGGCAGAGCCTTTACATCCAGTCCCTCCCCGACGAAGCCCGCCATTACAGCGGGGCCCGCACGCCCCTCCCCTGCAGGGTGGGGCCTGGGAACGGCAAGCGACTCGGCCGTTCCCGTCCGCCCGCAAAGGTGGCGAATGTGTGCAATGCGGGGCCGGGGCTCCATGTCGGCCCCGCCATTCGCCACCATGCGTCAGAGCGGCGCGGGACAGTTCCGCGTCGTCCCGCGCGCTCTTCCCCGCTCGGGGGCCCAAGGCCCCCCCACGAAGCGGCGCAGGAGTGTTCCGCGTCCTCCCGCGCGCGCTTCGCCGCCTTCTATGGGACCGCTCGTCCCCCACGAAGCGGCGCAGGAGAGTTCCGCGTCCCCCCGCGCGCGCTTCGCCGCCCCCTTCTGGGACCAGGTCCCAGAAGGTCGTCCGGGCCACCAAACAAGGGGGCCCGGACCCACCTGGGTAGACCGAAGTCTACCCTGCCTCATCACACTGTGCCCTCTGCTACTCAGAGGGACACGCGGAGAGGCCCACCGTGTCGAGTTATTGGCCACCGTGAAACACTTCCTCAGTACTCTGAGGGAGTGTTTCACGGTGTTACCAGGGTGCACCACGAGGAGGTTACCCGACCATAGCACCCCACCTAACCTACCCTAGCGCAACTTGCACTTCCTGTACGAGAACATCCTGTTTCCGCTTGCCAGGACCGGTTTAGAGAACACTGTCAAAGTCAACTTCAACATCTTGAAACTGTCAAAGTCAAGACTAGTCTGTGTCATGCTAGACAAAGTATACTAAGGCCCGTATTCCGAGACAGAAATCGTTACTCAAGCATAGATTTGAGTTGAGATTTTCATACAAAAATCTATGATTGAGTACGGATCAGTGTGGTGGGTTACTCTCGAACACAGTTCCAATCCGGATCCATAGATTTTGACAGAAGTCCTGTCATTTTTGAGTACAAAATGACACGGAATCTGACAAATTCCGTAAATCTGGATTGGAACTGTGGTCGAGAGTAACCCCCCTGATTTTAACAACATAGTTAATATGACTCAAGCATAGATTTTTGTATGAAAATCTCTACTCAAATCTATGCTTGAGTAACGATTTCTGTCTCGGAATACGGGCCTTAATCTATGGTATGCCGTATGGTGTCATGTCATTTGTCTGACTATTTCATGAATGTCATGCCGTGTAACTTTTTATTTTGATTTGGTTGAAAATTTTGTAATAAAATTATTCAGCAAACACTGAATTGCTTCGAATAAATCAAATAATGTAACAACGTAGAAATACAACAAAAAAATAACATGTTCTTTAGAAATGCCTGGACCGCCGCAGAACTGACGAATTGTTGGTAAGTAGGTACGAGTCTTATGAGGTTACATAGACTTACCCAAAAAGAACATCGTTTGAAGATGTAAATATTTCAGCAAGCCTTTGCTCTTGAAGCAAAGTCAAGGAACCCTGAACAATGGCCGATACCAGCTTCGCAGCTCACTGCACAATTCAAAGCGAGGCGCCCGACGAACAAAGATTGAACAAGATCCTCTGGAGCACTTCCACATTGATGCTGGACCGCTTTACGCTAAACGATTGGTCAGACCACTCTTCTTTACAGTTGGGGTAAGTTAGATTCTCATTACCTTCCCGTACCCGTATTCTAGGGAAATAAAGAAATCTCATTCTTATTTCTTGGTATTTAAAACCATCATTGCATTAACATTTACCAATTGTTTTTTAAACATCCTTAAAGCACCTACATTACCATATAACCTGTATTATCTTGACACAATGACTTTCCAGGTGTCTACGGCTAGTCTAGCTGGTTGTGTAATCTGGGAGTATGAAAACTTGCGGGCTCATGCCTTCACACTGTTCAGGCGGCCTTCTACATGGCTGGGAGCACAACAGAAGAAAAACATAACCCAGTTTGTAAGTTAAAAAAAGTCTTAAGCTCTATTTTCATGTTACTTGTGCTTTAAAAGTAAGTACAAACTCACAGTACATATTTTTGCTAAAGATTATAAAAAGTCCTTTAGACAGCATACATTCTGTCATTCATTCAAAAAAACTCATTTATTCATATGAAAATTATAGACTCCTAGTAAATGAAGTAAGGAACCTAAGGTGAATCTGCTATGCCAAACAAAAAAAATAAACCACTAACACAAAACTCTCAAGCAAAGATTTAATCTTTGATCCTTCTCTTCTGGAGGTCTTGGATACGTAATTTTGTATGAATTGTCTAGAAATAAAAGCCATTAAAGGTTTGTCATTGTCTCAGTTCAATATTAAATGGTAATTTCTTAAAGAAACAGTAGGTAAGGTACCTACTTCATATATTTTTGACTGCAGAAAACTGAACCTGGCCCCCTGAAGAAATGGTGGAACTCCCTAAACAACAATGAAAAAGTATTCTTTCCAATACTTGCCGCTAATGTCTTGGTCTTCGGTGCATGGCGGGTTAATGCATGGCAGCCATTTATGGTCAAATATTTCTGCTCAAACCCTTCAGGTGGTAAGTAAAACAAATACTTTTTTTTAAACATTCAGCATCTGTAGTTGATCTCTTTTGAAAACTTTGATATTGGATAAAACATTTAGACACTTGAGAAGCTTGTCACCATTTACAAGCTTCTCAAGTATCTAAAGGTTTTCTGATATTAATGATACTAATGATGTTGACTATATCAGGAATAGGACCCATAGAGGGTGCAGCCGGAGTTAAAAGGCCGGCAGCGCACTAGCATCACCTCTGGTGTTGCAGGTGTCCATGGGCGGCGGTGACTACTTTCCATCAGGTGGCCCGCCTGCTCGTCTGCTAGCTATGGCATAAAAAAAGGTTCTAAGGCGAAATTCCACCACAGCCAATGTTTTGTCGAGTGTCGCGATTCGGAAATTACTTTAACAACATAATTCCAACTATTACGCTTATTACAAGAGCGGTTGTTTAGGACGCCTGTGTCGCACTACGCGTTCCAAGAACTATTTATTGGAGACTGGAAAGGCTTACCTAAAAGGGCAAAGGCCCTTCCATTCATGCTGTTACTACAGTTACATTGATCTAAAATTAATTTTTGAGAAACATTTTCTTTAAGGTGCAGTCTGCTTACCAATGCTGTTGTCAACATTTAGCCACCACTCACCTCTGCACTTGGCAGCAAACATGTATGTGCTGTACAGCTTTATGCCAGGTGACAAAATACAGATTTTAAATACGTACAACATAATCTCTTGAAACTTGAACATTTCAAAATAATTTAAGCTAAGGATACACACCAGGGGACAAATGTCCCACGACATGTATCGGCGACATATCAAGCGAAGCCGGCCGATTTCGCCTGACATAATAATGTATGTCGACAACGCGCGACTTATGTCCGCATACGTCGATGTTGCCAGACATGTCGAGCGAAGTCCGGCAACGTCGCGCTACTTCACTCGATGTTGTTTGGCGACAGGTGTCGCGCGATGTTGCTAGACATGTCGAGCGAAGTCCGGCAACGTCGCACTACTTCACCCAATGTCGCTGGCGACACGTGTCGCAGGACATTTGTCCCCTAGTGTATCCTTGGCTTTATACTTCTCCTAGATCAAAGAATTAGTGACATTTCCATCTGAGCGATTCCGTGCTTCGGAGGGCACCTTAAGCTGTCGGACCTTTATCTTCGTCACCAGAGTTTGCCACTAACTCAAAAGAACTTGCTTGCTTGTGATACATGGCGAAAACTGGTGCCCATGTGATCAATTAGTCAATTCTAGATTAGTCTACTTCACTACATAGTATAAAACAAAGTCGCTGTCGCTGTCTGTCCGTCCCTATGTATGCTTAAATCTTTAAAACTACGCAATTAATAGATAGAGTGATTCAAAAGGAATTTTTATATGTATAATATTGTAGAGAAACACTGTCAATTTTAGAGGTTTCTATGTGATGCCGTAAATAAACACATTTTTTTCGCTTACATTGCAAACGCTGGCTGATCGTATCAGCATTGCACCCGTGCGAAGCCGAGGCGAGTCGCTAGCGACTCGCCTCGGCTTGTTATAATAATGTTATAATAAAAGGGTACATAAATATTTTTGGTGACAGCTGCTATAGCATCACTGGGCAAGGAGCAGTTCACAGCTTTGTACCTGAGCTCCGGCGTGATCAGCAGCTTCGCCAGCTTTCTCTACAAGGTGGCGGTGAACCAGCCCGGCCTTAGCCTCGGTGCCGTAAGTTTTTTTAATACTGTTAACCAATGTATATCTATTTAGGTAGTAAAACGCGTCTGTTGTCCAGAAATACTATGGTCCTTCGAGCCGGTTTTTTTTTTAAGTTTTCGAAATTTTAGTAAACTATCTGTTTTTACCGAAATAAAGTCCGAAAAGGCAACCCAAAAAAAAGATTTTACATGGTAACTTATTTCTCATTTACTGCGATCTGAACTACAAAAATAGATTTTTAATCTATGCTTGAGTCACGTTATCTGAGGTCAGATCAGAATTAAATTTAATTGTTAGATTCGAACCCGGTGTGGTACAGATTGTGTTCCCAACTATAGCTTTTCGAATTCTTCCAAGCTGGCTTCAATTAATGTGAATTGTGGATAATAATAAGTCAAAATTGAATGTTTTTTTCAGTCAGGAGCAATAATGGCTGTACTATCATATGTGTGTGTGCAGTATCCTGACACCAGGCTAAGCATCATTTTCTTGCCGATGTACACATTTGCAGCTGGAACGGTAACTAAAATAAAGGCTAATTTATATTGGTGTGATAGTATATATTGGTAGGATCAGTAAACAATAGTCTGTTCTATCTCAATCGAGCATCGCTCACTGGATTGACCTATTGTTAGCGACTTCTAAATATACCAAACTAATTATTTAGAAGGTGTATTTTAATGAAAAATAAAAACTTCAGAGTTTAAAAAAAAGTACAATTACTTCTGCTGCTGACTGTACGCTATAAGTGTACAATCGATAAAATATCCATCAGATGCTGCATAATCGATATTATTCTGTTGTTTTAGGCTATCAAAGCCATAATGGGCGTGGACCTCGCTGGTATTATATTTGGATGGAAATTCTTCGACCATGCCGCACATCTGGGTGGAGCTCTATTCGGAATGTAAGCATTACAGCCATACTAAAACTGTTCTTAGTGAGCATACTTTCATACCATATTGCTTACTAGCTTCCGCCCGCGACTTTGTCCGCGTCCCGTTTGATCCTTCTGATTTTCTGGGTTTAAAAGTATCCTATGTGTTAATCCAATGTTTATTTCAAGCTTGATCCAAATCAGACCAGTAGTTGCACTACTTTGACATTTATAATATTAGTGGGAAGTGGGATTAGAGGTACCTCTACTTTATTGGTACCTATTAATAATACCTATGATACGATTGGCAGTTTTATCTGACAAGGCTATTGTTTATCTACCTTGCTAATTTTTATATCTTGCATACCTAGGTACTTAATTCGTTTTGTCGTAAATAAATTGAAGTGCAGGTTAAAGGTCGAATTATATAATAGGCATTTATTATGCGAACTACGAGGAACCGACGACAGAGCAAACTTAAGGACCAATTTTTTTAATATTGCATTATCAGAGTTGAACTTAGTTTATTATTATTTTTTCCAAATGACCCACATGTTAGTGTTGACGGTAAACTTTTGTTTTAGTGCTTGGTGCTACTGGGGCACATCCCATGTTTGGGGCAACAGAGACAAGTTCTTGCAGTATTATCACAACTTGAGGAAAAATGACACAGGAAGATGATTGTTTTTTGTTAAGAAAATGTTGTGTATCTGTTTATTAACTTTTAAAAAGAATTATATTTAGAAAATTATACTAATTTTTATTGAAAGACTGTACTTATAATAAATACCACTCTTTTTATTTAAAAAAATATAGTTATTGTTTTTAATGCAATATTTACATCGGACAATAATAGCAGGCTGATATCCATCTAAAGTTTTTACCTAAATAGAAGTTTCATGCAGAATTGAACAGGCTTGTGCAACCTCGGAATAAGAGTACTTACATTTTTGATGCGCTCTAGGTATCTGAGCCGCTATGCTACGACAACATACCCAAACAAATATTGAAACCGCTTCACACGCGATTTTATACATCAACTAATTTTGTGACTTGAAGGTATAGTTTTCTTTTATGAAAAGTCAGAAAAAGCGATGAACAGATGACACGCTACACTAACCACGATTAGTACTCACAAAACTGCTTGATTCTTGTTTGATGATTTTAGCATATTCTACGCTTTTAGAATTTTAGCGTGGAAATTGAAATGTTCGCCTATGTATGTCGAGATGTAGTAGTATGAGTGATCATATCCGTCCCTCAAGTTAAGGATGACTGGGACTCCAGCAGAACGGCACGCTTCTACCAAGTTCTCTGGTAAGAGTTGTTTCTCAATGTAGAACTTGTCAGCAGATCCCTGGAAAAACAATTATACAAAAAACCTAGTAGCAGGCAACTGCGAGATTTTTTTATGCAATGATGCAAAACAGATGAATAATGCAAAACAGAATCGCCACTAATGCATGTTAGATTACTAGAAACTAGTGAAAACTCGTGGTGGAAATTACCTGATCAATAAACAATGTTAGTGGAGGTCCATTGTATTTCTTGATTAGCTCAGTGGCATCCCACTCGCTCCATTTACTCTCATCATCGCCGAGATAGCCACTGAAACCTTTAACTCCCCATGGGCATGCCATCGGGTTACAAATTGGAGCAAACGCGCTCACTGATTTATATAGACCTGGGTTTCTTAGAGTTGAAACAAGGGCTCCGTGACCTCCCATACTGAAATATAAATTTTAGAAGTGTATTAGGGCCATCTAGGCCACAGTGATGTGATGTTTGCAGAAAGTGAAAAAACAAATAACAGTGCTGCACCTATGTCCCATAATGCCAATTCTGTCGGGATCAACTATATTGCCAAATGCTTGAATGACTAATTCATAGAGTTCCTTGTTTAAGTAGCTGCCCATTCTATAGTTAGTGGACCAAGGCTCCTTTTCAGCATCAAGGTAGAAGCCGGCCGAAACTCCAAAGTCCCAGGAGTCATCATCACCTGGAACCTTGACTCCTCTAGGAGATGTGTCTGGTCCAATAACAATGATCCCATGTTCTGCTGCATATCTGTTGAATACACCAAAATAATTTTAGCATTCATTACATAATACAATGATAACAGTATTCTTATAACCTACGTACCTACTTCATTTTTATCATTCTTATATACTTAAAAACAGTGACTGTCTTGGCCAACATTATTAAGTTAATGTCATTGTTAGTTATTATTATTACCCTTTATGAATTTAAAGTATTGTTCATCAACTTGTTACTGATTGTAATAATACTTTGCGTCTAAGCAAGATGATTTATACAGCGTCAGGAGACCACCATAATGAATGCGATGATGCCAGGGATATGATTTAGATGGAGTAGCCTTGCCTAGTACCTAAACCTACAGCCTAGTCAGCCTTATCCACAGGAAAGATCAGGTCAAATAAATAATTTACAACAATGTTGTAAATACCTTAATAATAACATTGTTGTAAATTCTTAATGTATTTGATTATTTTGATGGTAATTATTTAATAATTTTGCAATAATTAATCCACAAATTACTGGATGCAAACGCTGCTTTATTGAGATAAAAGCAGCATTTTGACTCAGTTGCTAAAAGACTTGTTGTGCTTTTGACTCGACATCTCTCCCATAGTTCTGAAGATTGAGAAGGTTTGAACGTTGGCATATTAAGACGTGTCAACAACATTTGGAACTGACTAAGCTAAGGATTTTCTCAGGAGATGTTTTACTGTTTGAGAGCGCTGGCATTGTGCACATCTCTGAGTTGAAAAATCCATAGGTTCACCGCTGAATTTGGACCCATGACCCTAGTCGGAACTAGTCGGAAGGCGGGCCACCAGACCACCCACTGATGCTTTATACCTATTGACTGTGATGTATATTGACGCTGACTGTACTTGTCATAGGTAACCTACCTTTGGAAGCCAGATTTTGCAATGAAGTTCTGTTCAGTGCATGTAAGTCCAGATAAGTAGTATATTACAGGGAGTTTCACATCGCCGCCCTCAGCTTGAGGTGGTAGGTAAATGGAGAAGTTCATCTTGCATTTCAGCTCTTTAGATTCATGGGAGTACACTTTTTGGTAGCCCCCGAATATCTTGTTTGTAGACACCTGCTCTAAGTTGTCCATTTTGTGTAATCTAGAAAAAATCGTGAGTAGGTAGTAGGCTCAGAACCTCAATCTGAATTCTCAGGGAGTAGAGTAGGCATGTACTGGTAGGTACCAACCCTTTCAGTTAGGTTAAGTTTTATGGTAAGTACCTATCTATGTGGTTTTATACATCAATCAATCAATCATACATACCGCCAGATACCGCCCAACCAAATAAATAGTGTTTCTTTCCTTCCTATGCTTAGTGCCGCCCAACAATCACAGACAAGACACCACACAAACAACACAAAACGCGGCCAACCCAACGCAATGACACAGACAGTCTGACAGTGTTGCCAAGTAAAAGAAGTTTGTTTTATTTTATACCTACCTACCTATTCTATGTTGTACGTTTACCCATTATCTAAACGTTTATCACCTACCTACTTATACTAGGTACATAACATAGGTACACAAACTTGTACAAATCAACAATTATAGATATTGCACATAAATTTGCCAGCAATAATTTGTAGGTAGGTACAGATCGCGCGGCGAGAGTTTGGCTTTGACCGTTATTGCGCAGAAATCAGAAATTGGGTATCAACGGGCAATGCGGTGCTCTGATTGGCGCTCCAATCGTTCAACCATGCGCAGTAATCCCCTCCACCCGAAGGTCAAAGCCAAACTCTCGCCGCGCGATCTGTACCTACTTAGAAGTTAGGTAGGTACCTACCTATCGTTCAATTATTTTAGCGTCCAGTGGCCTGCGAATAGTAAACCGTAGTAAAATCTGTCACAATATGACTAAGTATCAAATCGTGAGCCAAATCCAGAAGTCGTCAGATAAATCGCTAAATATTTTTTGGAGACTGTTCTCGTTAGGAGGGTGTAAAAAAAAGTCCCAAAAGTCCCTATTTAGGTGTTCGAGCCTTCGCTTGAACCACATTTGAGATTACCCTCCCAATATTCGTCAAATATATCTGCTATCTCTTTCTTTCTTAGGGTATATTACTGGTATCTCTTTCTATACCTATCCTTGTCTCGCCTTCTTATGCAGCGCACGGCGGTCATTGCTTCAGTACGCTTTCAATATTCGTCCAGTGAACACCTAAGTAATGAGAGTTAAAAACGTTGACTTTGAAGTGATCACTTCATGCGAAAGTAAGCTTTGAGGCTACATTTGTATCCTCATAACAACATTACCACTCGGCGCCTTTGGGCCCAGTGACGATATTTTCCGCTCGGCGTCTCAGGACCCAGCGACGACAAGTCGAGACATGCAAATCATTCCGACACAACTGAGACGACGCTGTCAAGTCGACACGGCTTCTGACAGAGACGACGCGTGTTCAAAGTTGAGGCGACGCACCGCCCGCCATGTCGTCTGAATGAGACGACGCGCCGCTGCCATGTCGTTTGGTTTAAACGTCGTCTGAATTGAAGCGACACGACGAGTTGCCTACCTAGATTGAGTCGACACATTGTCGTCTCAAAATTTGAGTGTCTTCTCAATAGATTATTGAATGAGACGTCGGTTAAAGGGCGGTATATAACCCCTGCTTTCAACAGCCATTGGTTTGTTTACTTTTAGAGATGCCGGCCCTGGTCACCATGGGAAGTCTTGCATCTGTATATCCGGAAGAAAAAGTTCAATTTAAGACAATTATTGCGTCTTTAGACAAGTACTATCCTGAGGGTTGGCGAGACTGGCAAGTTTATAACTACTCCTTTCACGAGCTATTCGGAAGTAACCAGGTGCCTTCATCAGTAGATGTAAAACTTAGATTCGCAATAGGTACCTACGATAGATGTGGCTCTGGCGTTTGACCCCGCAACGAAGTCCTTGTCGGAGCGCAGTTACATATCTATCAGGGCTACTATCATTAAATGGCGACTAGGCAGAGCCCTCATATATTCTCCTCATGTTGTCATGGAGAAAATTCACGGGCCGTCATACAGCCTATTCATGGATACCGTAGCGGCCCTCGAGCCTAAACTGTTGAAACGGTCTGAGGCGACGATTGAGCTTGATAACCTGAGGGGGAAGAAGAGATCAATAGAAATGGAAGAGGTTGAAGTTCATCAGCCTAAACGCTCGGCTGCGACTCCAACCCCGAGCATTGAGCATCCTCGACCTCCATCACAAGGAAGTGAAGAGCATTTACTAGCCTCCTTGCTAAGCCAACAGGCGTCATTTTTTAACACGGTGTTAAAATTGCAATCGGAGCAGAACGAAAATGTGAAAAAGCTTATACAAAATTCTGCAACGCCTAACAGGGAGGACTCTCTTTCTAGGGCTGAAGATGAGTTGAACAGGTCATTTGAGTCCCAGCCCGATAGCACCTCTTCGGAAGTGATTTACCCTTCGAAACACGCAAATGAGGCCGACCTTCGAGCTAGAATTGCGGAGGCACAAAGGCAGCTAGTGGATTTACAGGAATCCGAGGATTCGGATAACAAAACTACGTTTGATTTCATGCCGACCACGGTAGCACAGGAACCAAAAATTGCTAAAGCTGACCCTACAGCATTGGAACATGCCTTAAAATGCCAGAAATTTCGTGATGACGAGTGGCGTAATATTCGCTATGCTGAAACACAAAAACAGTTCCAGGCGTCTCCTGCATTCAGCGCCCTAAAACCAAACAACCTTCTAGCGGGCGTTGCCCCGAATGGAAGTCATCGGCCATAGGTACTAGAGCGATTTGATCTTGTACTTGGAGCAATCACTAATGGATTATTACAACAAAGGTTAATCTTCCAAAACCTCCTGGACAGTTTACCTAAAGAAATGAAAAAGAGAGTGGGGAAAGATTTTGTGGCCGCTGATTCTAACTTTAGAAAATCTTCCGATGCACTGGTTCAATACGTATGTGGTCGTCGAGCAGAGGTATTGTAACAGCGTAGAGATATTTACAAACCTCAAAATAAGGCCCTCAAGAACATCTTGCACGACATTCCCCCTTCCGAGACCCATCTTTTTGAGGATAAAGCTTTCGCAGAAGCAGTTTAAGAACAAGGGGGTATACATAAGTTTTTTTCCAGCCAAGAAAAAACACACTACCCTGGCAAAAGCATCAAGGTCACAAACTAATCATAGCCACACATCGAAAGGCAGGAACAACTTTCGCCAAAATTCGCAGTACCGAAACCACGATTCGAGAAATACGAAACGATCCAACTATCACAATGCCAACACGGCGCACGCCAAAAGAAACGAATCAACTGACCGTGTGCAAAAACACTTCAACCCCAATTCCAATTCAAGGGGGAAAAAGTGGGGGGAGGGCCAAAAATGACTACTTCAAAGCGGGACGCCTGTACACAAACAAATGGAAAAAGGCTCCCACAAGCATTTTAAAAATTATAAGCGGATACCGAATCCTGTTCAAGAAACCACCTCTTCTCACAAAGCTTTCAAGAATGTGTTAAGGTTTCGAACCAAGTATTCTCCAGAAATGACACTAGAAATTAAAAAGCTCATAGAATCCAGGCTATCCAACAGTTCATCAAACGGGTTTCCTCTCTATTCTGTTTCTGAGAAAGAAAACCAACGGAGAATATCGTCCCATATTCAATCTAAACGTCTGAACGATTTTGTTTTCACCCCAAAGTTTCGACTTGTGAATCAGCAACAAATCCCGTTGCACCTACAAAAAGGAGATTATATGATGAAAATAGACATCTCGCAGGCGTATTTTCACATTCCGATAATGCAAAGTCACCGTCGGTTCCTCTGTCTCGCGTATCAAGGAACTACTTACGAAATTAAGTGTCTACCATTCGGCTTAGCCAGCGCTCCGTCAGCATTCGCAAAGGTGACGAATTGGGTCGCACAACAACTAAGACAAGAGCACTTACGAGTGGTCGTCTATCTAGACGACTTCCTAATCATCCACGAGAATCCAGCAACGCTGGAAATGCAAGTGAAATTTGCCATAGAATTCGTGACGGATCTAGGGTGGCAAATAAATCACTTAAAAACATCAGCAGTTGCGGCGACCGAGCTGGAGTATTTGGGTATTGTATGGAACACGAAAGAGAACAGCAAGTACTTGTCGGAAACCAAGGTTCTCCAGCTAAAGAGTTGTATATCAGATCTTCTAGATAAAACACGATGGAGTTCGATGGATGCGAAAGTGATTCTGGGCAAACTGAACTTTGCATCGTTGACAGTACCACTAGGGAGACTCCATTGCCGTATGTTACAGCGGGCATCGAAGCGCTTGCCTTTCAGCAGCCCTTATCAGAAATACCCTATAGCAGCTCATGCGAAAATAGAACTCGACTGGTGGCTGAAGAACGCCCACAGACACACAGTCATTCATTTCGACAATCCGTCGATCTTCATAACCACTGATGCTGCCGACGAGGGTTGGGGTGCCATAGCAAACAGCCGTCGATATTGGAACAAATGGACACTGGTCCAGAAAAACTGGCACAGCAACATGAAAGAGCTTTGGGCTGTCTTCGAAGTCCTTCAATGCCTTGGCCACGAAGTTTTTGGGAAAACGGTGACATTACAATCCGACAATCGCACAACTGTGGCGTACATCAACAAACAAGGTGGAACGAAATCAATGACATTGCTGAGAGCGACGATGAAAATACTTTTATATTGCGAGAATTTGCAGTGTCATCTAGTCGCCCGACACATTCTGGGAATCTACAACGGTTTAGCAGACAGCTTATCACGAGAAAAGGCCCTGCCAGAATGGCATCTCAGCAGGTCCATTATATCCACGATTTTCGAGAAGTTCGGCACACCACAAATAGATCTATTTGCCTCGAAAAGATCTGCAGTTGTACCACATTATGTCAGCGAAGATGTAGCCGACCCGCAGAGCCAATTCACGGACGCTTTCAGCAAGAAATGGTGATACAAGCTGGGATGGATTTTTCCTCCTCCTGCACTTATCCCGCGCGTCCTACGTCACCTAGAGATTTCGGAGGGACGGTACCTTATCATTGCCCCACTGTGGAACAAAGCCTTTTGGAAACCAGACCTCCAACTACGAGCGGAGGGGCCTCCATTTATGATCCCGGTTCTTCACAAGAACATAACCGATCTGCGCACAAACCATCCACCTCCAGGAGTAGAACACCTAAAATTGGGGGTCTGGATGGTTCAGGCTGGGCTAATCAAGTAAAAGACTGGTCTCAGTTCGAAATAAAATTACTAGAATCTTCTTGGAGGAAATCCACCCTGAAGACCTACAAACCGGTTTGGAATCGGTGGTGCCAAAGGGCATTATCAAAAAATATCACAGTAGATAACCCAGAGCCTCAAGATCTGGCCAAGTACCTGTGCTACCTTCACACGGATGTAAAGCTAGCCCCCAGGACAATAGCGCTGCATAAATCAGTCGTAGCTAACTTCAGCAACCGCTTCGAGCAACAGAACTCAGTTTTCACCCTACTGTAAAACAGATAATTAAAGGAGTCTTTGCAAGGTGTCCTCTAACTAAAAAAGGCTTATCATGGAAAATGGAAGACTTGCTTTCATACCTGAAGACATATACATTTAATGAAGATAGCATATTTGCAGTATCTAGGCATACTTGCATTCTCCTACTCTTAGTAACAGGTAGAAAAGTTCATGATTTAACCCTACTCAGCATCGAAAATGGGGCATATGAAGACAACGGTGACGAGATGATTTTCTGGCCTAAATTCGGATCCAAAATCGATTCTCACACATATAGACAGTCTGGCTGGCTTTTGAAAAGGTCTTCAGAAGTCTTTAACAGACAGATTGACCTGGTACTTTGGGTCAGAAAACTCATAACAGTCTCCAGCGATCGACGCAATTCCCGTGGTCTACATAATCTCTTTATTAAAACTAGGGGCTTAGCAAAACATGCATCTCCTACAGTTATTGCAGGTTGGATTAGAACTTTATTTAAAGACGCAGGCATCTTAGCATCGACTGGCAGCTTTAGAGCAGCTGTGGCATCCCATAACTGGACCAATGGTCAACATAATATTGATCAAATTTTACAAAGAGGAAATTGGAGATCAAAGAACACTTTTTTTTCAACACTACTTCAAAGAGCTGAATGTTTCCCCTAGATCAAACTCTAATGTGCTAAATACCAGTTTCTCACCTATATAATTGATTTGGGTTTCGATAAAAGTAGTTATAATGTACCTATTGTCTAATTTTGTTAAAAATATTATTTATAACCAATCTTTTCGTTTTGTTACCTACCAGTTTATGTTGTGTTATTCATATCATAATTAACGTTGATGTTGTGATTTTCACACAATCGTTTTTATTCTTACCAACGAATAAGTAAATACCTACCTATCTAATTAGTCTCCTCAGATCACAGTACGCTTTTATAGGCAGCGCCGGCAGATAGTAAACACGTCTCAAATGTGGTTCAAGCGAAGGCTCGAACACCTAAATAGAACCGTTTTCCCCCCGAAGGGTAAAAAACGGATATTTAGGTTTCAGCCGAAGCTTGAACCACACCTTAAGGGCCTTGCCGGCTCAAGGTACTGAAGCAATGACCGCCGTGCGCTGCATAAGAAGGCGAGACAAGGATAGGTATAGAAAGAGATACCAGTAATATACCCTAAGAAAGAAAGAGATAGCAGATATATTTGACGAATATTGGGAGGGTAATCTCAAATGTGGTTCAAGCTTCGGCTGAAACCTAAATATCCGTTTTTTACCCTTCGGGGGGAAAACGGTTCTATTTCTAGCGACAAAGCTGCTAAACTGGCAATACTGGATTTAACACGTTCGTTGCGGTACAAGGCAAGGCACTATACGTCCGCATCCGCACGCGACTTTCATTCGGTGCGGAGCATGAGACCAACAGTAATTAGGTACCTACTCTACCTATCACATTGTAGGTAGGTACCTATACAGTAGATAGGCATGGCACCCTTGATCCCATAACGCACCGTGGGCACCGGCTATGACTTGATATCTTTCCGTAATATTGTATATTTTAAATATTTTATGTTTTTTGCTAGTCTATAGAATAACGCCTTGGAGTAATCCGTAATGTTATTTTATTATGAATAAATTGAAAAATTGAAATAGTGTGTAGATATTTATTTTTAGTTTCTATCATAATCCCACCCTAGGTACTTTGTCAAATAAGGTTGATGGTGGTTTGTAAAAGAATTTAAATTATTAATGCAGCGGAAGGAAGGTTAGACTACTAACATTCTAAAATCTTTTTGCCTTTAGATCCTAATCAGAGTATTGCAAAGTTTAGGTAGGTACCACTTAAATAAAATACTAAGTAAGCAAGTATGTACTCATCTTGTGGGCATTATTTAATAACATAAAAAACTTAATATTGTAGGTAGATACATGAGACTACTAGATATGACCAGAATGTTTATAATGTAATAAAATACTGAATAAATTCTAATTTATAAGCCTCTTTCTATTGGTTTTCCATGAGAGGTATGTGTTCCAAAACAATGCTACTGACTGAACCAATAACACTTGGTACTGAAGCGGTACATAGTAAAAATTAAGAAGCTGTACCCATGGCCAGATGTAGTAGTTAGTTTTCAGAACATCTAAATAATTAGCATCTAAATCCTGTTTTATCACATCCCATTTTTTCCCTTGCATTGCACCAACAGTCGCAAGAATAATACACAGAAACGTAGGTGCAAATATCACTTGATCTACAAATACTTTTTTGATTGCTACTGTCGTCCCTTTTGACCCAATTTGCTTATTAAGAACACCATACCAAACTCGCAAAGCTGGGCCCTGAAATATAAAAAGTTGGTTATAGCTAAACAGGAGATTATTATAAGTGTAGGTTATTCTGAACATTTCAATAAATCACATACTCCAACGAAAAATCCTATAGAAGCAAACTTGACCATGCGCTTGTAGTCTACATCCTTGATTGCAGTATTTTCAACTAATGTCTGTGAAATAACATCTCCTGCAGCCATCAAGGTACCAGTTTGTACTGCTTGGACTAGGTAGGGTCTTCGACATAATACATTTTGATACAACTTCACTAAGCCCCGACCCATGGTCACCATGTGTAACATAATTTTAGTACATTGTGCTTGTTTATTATCATAACCAGCTGAGCTGAACAAGGACTGGGACTTGAAAGGACTCTTCTTCTTGTAAGTATGGCCTCTGTCCGTCATTTCGACACACAATAATTTTGCCAGTGTCATGTCAAGTTTCAAGTGATATATTTGAACTAAAAATGTCAAGTCCAGTCATCATCAAGTCGGTTGTCGTTTGTTTTGAAGGCAAAATGCATGGAAATATCCTAATTCCTTTGGCAGAAAAAATATCTACTACATATTCTGTATTAGATATTTTTTCTGCAAAAAGTCAGGCTCACACTAACAGACGAATGATACTTCGTCTGTGCTCACACTACTGTTATGTTATTCATTCATTCATCTCTTGTCAGATAATTTTTTATCTATGTTCATCATCGTTCACAGCACAGACGAAGGTTCACGGGATATAGATGTTCGGTGTCGTTCACTCACTCACTCAATAATTTACATTTTACAAGAGAAACGAATCTGAAAATTTCCTTCTAAAACATCCATTGCAAACCACACCAGTGTCCTATTGAAATCATGGATAAAAGGAAACTATCGACCGCGGGTGATAGCCTATATCTAATACTTCAGGTTCCAAAAACTGCTACTGCCGACGACGTCAAGAAAAGTTACAGAAAATTAGCGTTAAAATTTCATCCTGACAAAAATCCTAACAATCCAGAAGCTGCCGAGAAATTCAAAGAAGTAAATCGGGCACACACTATACTCAGCGACGGAACGAAACGCAACATTTACGATAACTATGGCTCACTCGGACTGTACATAGCTGAACAATTTGGAGAAGAGAACGTCAACGCCTATTTCGTAGTTACGAGCACTTGGTGCAAGGCGCTGTTTATTGTATGCGGGGTGTTGACCGGGTGCTACTTTTGCTGCTGCTTGTGCTGCTGCTGTAACTGCTGCTGCGGCAAGTGCAAACCTCGCCCGCCAGAGGAATCCGGCGACTACCATACGCTGGAGCGCGATGACTCGGACGGCGTGCAGGCAGTGACAACGCAGCCACCGGCCGGCGAGGGCCGCCCTCAGGGCGAGCACGCGCCGTCCATCCCACTACCGATGCCGATGCCGGCGCCAGCCTCCGCGCCCGGTGCCACCGCCTCCGAGAACACCGGCCTAAACACAGGTGGGGTCAATTATGGAATTTCACAATAATCTATTCAAATTTACATACCTGCATTATGCTAACCACATAAAAATGCCTACCTACATCTGGGTTACATAAGGTACATCATATTTCCCTGAACATTATCTTTCTGATAATAGTTTTAATTTCAACATAATGTTGTACACTACCAGTTTTTCTTGTGTGTAGGAACTGTCATTTACACATTTGAAACTATTATGAACTTTATTGTTTTAGCAAAATTGTAATATAAAACTATGTTATAGGCTTTGTTCTGCATTTTGACTTATAAAGTGCACATTAAACACTATACAGTGTTGCCTTTGTCAATTTAGTCGTAACCACAAAATGTATATTATTTACTAGTATTATTGACTCATGGAACCCGTGAATCTTAGGTACACCCTCTTAGTGTTGAATTATGAAAAGTCCTTTCTTGTTGCATACATCACCCGCCAAATTATATGCTTCTTTTCTAGTACATAATTATGGTGAGTAAGGCTGTGCAGTGTGCCTTAATTGCCAGGCAGCCACACTACAGTTCCATTACATTTAGATTATTTAACTTCAATTTCTGATAAGAGTTTCAGTTCTCTTATCTGTTCATATGCGTTTCCAAAAATTACTGATAGTGATAGTAACTTTAGTCATTAGTGACACATAAACAAGTGACAATCACCCCAATTTCATAAAACTTATTTTAATTTGGTGTTTTGTATACCCTGAATAGGGCAAGGCACTTACAAGGTTACTTTATGAATTAGTGTTATTTTATTGTTTGTAAGTGTACTTTTCAGTTTTTTCTGAACAAAATGACACGCCTAAAGTAGGTATTATAGCATTGTTATAACTGTTCAAGTTTTTTGTCCTAGATTGGACAAATAATAGTTTCAGAACATTATTAGTTATTGGCAGCTTATATCTACTTGTGATGCCAACTGTACAATTAATAATTATTTTACTATTGATGATGCACTATGAAAACATCAATGTAGATAATGATTTATGAATTTTGTATTGGTACTGTCAAGTTGTATGTATGTTTGTATTATCTAATTAAGAATATTTATTTGAATATCCAATCTAGTAAAAGAATATAAAAAAATTATATAAGAAAAAAAAATCTACTAGCCACAATTATCTGAAATGTATAATACCATCCAGTATGAATTTCAGCTCCACAGATAACCAGACCTATGTAAATCTTAATTGCCTGGTAAATCTTACACTTTTGTACGAAGTGGTTTTCTGAGTTCAAGCAGAATGGTCAATTTTGCTTTGGACGCTATAATATTTACTGTATTGCTACATACAGAAGTAGAAGCATGCAAACAGCAGAATAAAAACTCGTTATTGTACTCTGTATTTTATATTATGTGAACATTTCAATATTATGAATGTTTGAAGAAGGACACTAACAAGTTAGACAAGTTTTGCTAATTACTATGATACTAGTTTTCATCAAACTGTTGTTTTGTTGCTATCAGACAATTGTATGTTAGTTTATCCAAGATGATTTACCAAATTTAGAAAATTTAGGTGAAGTTTTAAAATACTGGCCTATACTTATGCTTAAGTTGTCTTGGTAGAATACTATGTCACAATGTCAAGATTTGTAATCATCTCATCCTAACTCTTTATAAATGGAGATAGACAAATATTAGTTTTGGATATCGAAGTAATAGTATTTGAAGGAAATTATTTTTGTATTTTTACTTATTACTGTTAAATTAGTCAACATTTGTTGAGCAATTTAATTTATTCTATTGTTCATCAAGTATTTTATGCTTAAGTAGGTATGTATGGTCTACGGTTGTTTGTAAAGTCTAGACGTTTTGAAAATCATTTTCACATGAAATTAATTTTGAACAAAGTCAAAAGTCCATTATTTTTGTATGTTTGTGTATTTTAGGTAAGGAACCATATTTATTGATTTACGTTGATATGTTCTGTTTATACCTACTATTAATTTCCAGATGTTTTACCAGTAGGTCATTTTACTTTTACATTGTTCATCCCACAAGGGCGTTATGCTAGATTGCCCTTCTGATACGGACCGATTATTAATTAAGACGGTAAATGCCCTTGGTTAAGTACAGAAAAAAAGTTATGTATTCTTGAAGTTGGTTTTAATAGAAATGTGATTTCACATTCCATTTTGTAGCGAAGGAATAATTGAACGTTAACGCGTCCTATTTGGCATAAGCTGTGCCCTCTGCGTCGCGTTTAGTACCCTGACCTCATTTCACTCAAGGCTGTTTTGTTCCTCTAACATCGGAATTGTACGAGATGTTTCCTGACGAAGTTATTGCACTTAACTTATGCAGCAAACATTTATTAATAACGTGTCATAAATTATTTAAGGAACTAGATAAGTATCTTTAAGTATAATTCGACGCTTTTCCTCTCCTATTTTTTTCTACGGTTTCATAAACGCCATAGCTATGGCAAATTATTTAATTCCACATCAACTTCTAATTATACATATTAGTGAACAAACACCTAACCAGCTAATTTTTGACACCAATGATTCTATGAATTAAAACACAACGGAAAGAAAGCTGGCTAAGGATAGCGAGGGACTTCAACGATGGAGCCATACGCTCGCTTGCTTTCGCATCGGACCATCCATCAACCACAACCCATCGGCGAAGCCCCTTGCTACCCTTCGCTTGCTTTCGTTTGACTGTCTGTTAGGATAAACTTGATAAAAAACGTACAGTGAGGTAGCTAAAGGATTCTTTGAAGAATAAACGATAGGAAGACGGAATCAGGCGTTGCCTTAGGCGAATGCTCTGCACGCAGCTGGTTGAAACGGTTTGGCAGACTGTTCAGCCTCCGTTGATGAATTCGGAGGTTAATTTTGTGTGTCGCATCAAGTCAAGGTCCTGTCCTTAATTTTTTAATGATTGCTTATTGTTTATGTTAAAGTATGAATGAATATTAGGCTAAGTTGGTTATAGGTTTTAATTTATGTTTGCCGATAAATTGACTGGTCGTTATATTATTATTATTATGATAAATTATGTAAGAAATTACTACACAATGGTTGCAAAAATACCATTTAAAGATGGCTTTAGCTAAATTTCGAAAACAGTAGGTATTGACCAAAATTATACATGAAATACATAGTAAGTTTTTCAAAAGCCTAAAAAACTACCTACCTTATTACCTAATTTATAAAATGCAGATGTTTTATAATCATCGTAAGTATCTATTAATTATTAAATCACTTATAAGGTTTGTGTTTATAGGTAAATCATGTATTATTTTATTTTGTAAGTCTTTGTGATAATGACATTATTTTTGTCAATAATTATTTGGGTGTGTTCACAAGCTCTTTTTATCTTCATCATCTCGATGTTAAACAAGGTTCATCTTCGTTATTATAACAATATTTCCGACAGTTCATAGACATAAGTGTTTTATTTATAGGATGTGTGTGTTGTACCTAACCTATATGTAATGTAGTGATCACATTTACTGTAGGTATCATAGATTACGTCTACTCTAGGATAAACACAGATTTATAAGATGCTTATTCATATACCTATGACTACACGAAAGCTTAGTCAAATTACTATGAACATCTGATAGGTATACGTAACACCTATGATACTTAATTCCACTGTTAAATTTTTACTAATATTTAAAAGTGTGTTACATAAATACCTATTGTATTGTAAATTAGTAGTCGTTTGAATATTTAAAAATAATAAATCATTGATCAACTATTTATGCAGCTTTAAATATAGCTAAGCTCAAGTAGTGGCTAGCTAGATCCGATAGCGTCTGTTTTCGTATTGTGTATTATAATGTTATTATGATACTAGTCATCGAGTTTATACCTGAACGACCGTGTCAAGTTATAAGAATGTTTTAATGTAATTACACTAAATCTTTCAATTTAATAAATTCTGCATAAGGAATAAATATCTCTTATTGAAACAACCAACGACCCTTTACGAATTAGGTACCTACTTAAGCATGAGCGTGTAATATCTTATTTTAAACTACAGCTTATTTTTTCTTATTTGCAGGAGGCAGTATTCCAAAATACACATGAAGTATTCCACAGCTAGCCTAGTTAGTATCTACCTACTATATAAATGTAAGAGAAAGCAACGCATGATTTCTTATAACCACCAACGTAACAATTCTTTATCTACAGGTTAAGTTTAAAATTAAGTTATCTTTGTAAAATTTATTATATTTTATGTTTATATTCATAGCAGCTACCTATAACAATATATTTTTTTATATTAAAACTGTTTTAATTATCAGTTTATGATAATACACCCGTGGGTGCTTACGTGACACACGTTCAATTAAACCACCTGCCATGATGCGACTAATTTGGGTCCAATTAAAGTTTTAATTTGCCTAAATGGGTGTTGGTTGGTTGTAGGAATTCAGCATTTCGTTATCTGAACACTTTAATGCTCGGTAGTAGATATAAAGTAAAAAAGAAAGTGGGTGCTATTGAAGTGTGGCCAACTCTGGTGACTGACGTGAGTGTTTAGACTGCTCGAGTCCGGCTCTAGCAGTTCAGATGGTATAAATGCCACTCACGGTCACCCATCCAAATAATCCACCTACCGATAACAACATTTAAATATACCCTCTGACTAGGTTTATTCGTGAACATGGATGTATTTCAATTGAAGTCTCAGCTACACATCAATAACGTATGAAAAAAAACAAACATCTATTTTTGATTGTATTCAAAAGATTTTTATAAAACAAAGTTTCCCATCATGAGACTAATGTTTTTCCATCGCACATAGAAGATGTAAGGCCGGTCGATTACTATCTTCATTTCGGGAGGCGTATCCCATTCAATTCCTGTAAGAAATAAAAATAATCATTCAGTATTTATTCGACATTCAACTCTAGTAGTAGATTAGTATGTTCGATTCAAATTTAGCCCCTACGGACTTTCAAATAGTAAAAGAAAAGCCCGTAAAAAACGGTTGAAGAAAGTTTGGCTAAAGAAGAATTCGGTTTGAAATCATTCAAATCTGTGTAATCAATGTAGAACTTTGACTCACATTTATAATTCCATCACACCCGCACTTATTTGGTGAGTTGACTTACCGTCATCTTTGTAAGCATTACGTCCTGCTTCTGCCCAGAACATGATACGTTGCACTGCTTGTGATATACGAAGAGACCCGTTCTGAGCTGCACTGGACTCCACTATGCGTGTTATTCCCATCTGCAATAATTATTTCCATTTATTTAGCTTGGGTTGGATACGTCCTCGTCGGACGTGCTCTGTCTAGGTAGTTAACACCGACCGCATAGATGACATCATATGCCATCTGCTTTTTCAGAAAAGGGTGGCGTAGGTAGGTTCTATTTGTAGTAAATGATGATGATGAATTCTAATAACGTTGTTACTGTCTGAAATAGCCGGTAATTAGGTACCTACCTATACTCGAACTTCTTCTTTCCCTACCAAAAAAAATTTTTTATTTACATAATATTTTTAAAACTATTTTTTAGACACAACCAGAGATTATCTATCACTTATCAACTTACGTCTTGCAATTTATTGGGCAATAACAATGTCATCCGCAAAGTGAAGAGTGGCAGTGACACCGCGATTCGGGTGCTCTGCATCCGCTCGGTGACAGTGGTAAGATCCACGTTGGTAACATTTTCCGTAAGGCGTCTCAACGAATTGCTTTGAGGCACCAAAATTAGCAGACTCAATCCTTGACTCAAATATGGTATTTCGACTGCCTGAAATAAATCTGCAAACTGATTGCTCGAGTCAAACAAGTATCCTAAGTATTCATTAATAATGTCCGTTATGGTCAAATATAAGACCATTTCGTGCGGGCATAATTTTATGACTGTACCACTACGTACCTACATATATTGGAAAATAAATCATGAACCATACCTAGGTAGGTACTGAAACATTATAATACCCAGACATAGAAACAAAAATGTATGTTTGCCATACACAAATGCTAATTTTGGTGGTGGGGATCGAACCCACGACCCACAGCGCGGAAGGCAGAGCTATTACCGACTGAGCTGTGACGCCTGTGATAACTTTGTACCATCTGTATTTTGTTAAAAGTTATCTTTGGGGGCGGTTCAGATATCAGGTTTATAGTGAAACGAAATAGGGAATTGCGCGGAAACGGTCACACAGTCGAGCACCATGATGCGGTTCGCAACACTCCTGGCGCTGCTTCTCAGCAGTGGCGGCGTCGTGGCGGTCACTGCAGACGAATGGCAGTGTCCTGATGATCGCACACCAGAACTCCATACTGAAGCTATACTGCACAAGGACTTATTCTGCGCCTATGAATTCTCCGATATAAGACCCGTGAAAGATCACAAAACCTCAATCAAGGTACAAGTTCGACTATCACTGAAGTACATCAGCTTCGACTCTCTAGAAGAAACATTCAACCTGCACAGTTGGGTAGCAATGACGTGGTCAGATGAGTTTCTTAAATGGGATCCATCGAACTATGGAGGTATAGAAGAGTTACAAGTCGACAGTCACAAAATGTGGACGCCGCGCATGGCCTTGTTCAACGCAGACGCCACCATGTTCAACTCTGACACGATCGATACAACTTGCGTTGTGCAGAGCACTGGGATTGTCACTTGCGTGCCGCATCTCGTACATTCTGGAATCTGCCGCACGTCTCTTCGCAAATGGCCATACGATGAGCAGAACTGCACCTTATATTTTGGTTCATGGATGCATACAGGTGAACAGGTCAATTTTACGTTTTACAATAAAGATGCGGTCATGATTGATAATTACCAAGACGGCCCCGGTTGGAAACTTCTGGACGTAAAGCACGATCGTACGCCTGGGAAATACGCGTGCTGCCCGAATAGCACTTACCCCATGCTTAAATATACGTTTGTACTGACCAGAATAGCGGCGGGTCCGGCGGCCATCGTGGTAGTCCCAGCAATCGTAATAATATTGCTTACTTTAATCTCCTTACTGCTGGATGTTAAAAATAACGTAAGACTCTTAATGATTTGCTTTAGTCTTTTTGGGCATTTTATGTTTTTAACTGAAATAGGTTATAACATACCGAAGCACAGTGCGGATACGCCCATAATTCTACTGTTTCTCCGTGACTCGATGGTTATAACATTGGTTGGCATTTGTGAGACTTTGTTTCTGATGGCTTTAAGACGTCGAGTGGAGCCACCACCGACGTGGATTGTGAGCGTGAATCGGATGGTGAGCAACGGGCCCGGCAAGTACGCAGTGTTCACCGAGTTCGATCCCTGTGACGCCGTCGGAGAAATGAAGATTACCGAAGACCGTTCCGAGGAAAGTTCTCGCCCCATACTAGACTGGATTCAATTTGCTAACATTCTCAACAGTGCCTTGCTTATTGTTACTGTTCTAACTTATACAATCCTGATATTCGCATATATACCTTATGGAAGTGTTACCAGAAAAGATGATGCCATAAATAATTATTAGCCTGCTGGCTGACCCACAATACCTACCGCGCCAGACGTTCCGAAGTTTCTGAATATTCTTGTAAGCGTAACTGCAATGTTAAGGTCCGTTCGAAGTTCAACACCTATGTTAGGTTCCTACCCATGTGAGCCAAATATTTGTAGATATTTCAGTGTGTTTTTAATAAAATATAATACTAGTGAGTTCCTTTGTAAGTAAAACACCCACTCACCTCAGCATCCCATTCAGGTAGAGCGGCGTATTTCATGATGTCGTTTAACCTTATCATTCTGACAGTTTTTGGGGGCGTGTTTCTTGTGTCTCGAAACACCCAAGTCCCATTGTGCAGAGTCGGGTCGGAGCGCCAGCGAGCTCGGAAGTACAAAGTGGTTATCAGAACGGCTTCTTCATTCTCCGATAAATCCTCTTCATCAAACGTATCACGGATTGCTCCGTCAGAGTCCTTTTCTATCTGTCAATTTGTTATAATGTAAATAGGTAGGTACCTACCTACGTATTATAGATCCTTATTCAAATATTTATTCATTTAGCTACTACATATTTTATTTGAATCCTCTTTTCTCAATCTAGTTGATACCTAAGTTACGTAGAATCCGATGCCGCACACACAGGTTGCGTCAGACGCGCACTGAAGTAGGCGTAGAGGCAGAGGTTTGTAACCGCTCAACATCAGGGCAGAGTTTGTTCTCGTAACTTACTTCTTACAAAAAAATTAAAACTCATACCTAGTGAACTAGTAAAAAAAGTTATACGTAGGTAGGTATTTGATTATAACGCCTAGACAGTAGAAACCTTCTTACCATTCTATTAAGAACTTGTGCCATCCCTTCAGGATTCTGTGCGTCTTCAAAGTGATCAATCTTCAGTTGTAGTGCCTCTGCCGTTCCTAATGTAAACTGCTGACTGAGCTGTCTTCCGGGGCGGAGCACCAGTCGAGATGACCTGTAGTACTTGAGCTCTTCGGACGAGTTTGGAAGAGAAGACATCACTCGCTTTATCAATTCTATTTTGTCCTATGACGAAAAGAGTAGGTACCTATGTATAAGGAGATAGCTAAACCTGGTTGCAGTTTTTAGGATCATCTCAGAATCAACGACTGCTAGCAGTCACTTAGGCAGATACTCAATGGCAATTATGCCGAAAGTAGCTGGATAGTTGAATTGAACCTAGCAAATGAAAGAGTTGAGGCTCGGATTGATGGACGCTAATGGACGATTATTTTAGAAATATCCATCGTGATTATCAGCTTATAAAAGTCCATTGTTGGAGACAAGCGTCGTCCTATATATAATTCCAGGCAGTAAAAAAAAAAAATTAAACGTACCAAAGTCGAAACATTCACTTTTAAATACTGGTCAATTTCATTCTGAGTATCAAGATCAACTTCGGTGGAGAGAGCCATCAGTGACATTCCCAAGAACAGGCCAGACTGGACGAAGCTCATCCCACTGTCACCGTTCGCCGGTGTCAGAGATCGGAACTTATTGAAGTTGGTCTAAAATAGTAGATACCTACTTAGATTAAGCAACTCGAGTCTAATTAGTAAAGACACTCGAGTTGCTTGAAGGATACTAATCTTTAAAAAATCCACCACGTTTAAGTACCTACCTTTAGGTCTTTAGGTTTAGGTCTTTGTGATCCGATCATTTCAGTATTTCCTAGAGTACCTACCTACCTACAAGATTTTTGATTTCAATACTTAGGTACCTTGATTTAATTAATAATACTGTTGATCAATGGGTACTGCAGGTTAATTTATGCAGATTTCATTATTAGGTAGTCAAGTCACACTAATTTACTAGACGTAATTAATTGAATTACCTACCAACTCAGCGAGCTCATTTGATAAAATTTAACATCAAAACCTTAATTGGCAACTTGGTGGATTACCTAAATAATTGGTACCCAAGTTGGTAGGTACCTAATAATTGTTGTGCTACAGGATCACCTAATCGTTATCAAAAGGTCTTGCATAAAAACTTACCATGTATAGTTTTCGTTCGAACTGATCAAACGCCAAAATAAAAGTGGCATTAACAATATTTTCATAATGTAAGTTCATATCTTCGGTAGGAGAAATATTATTTTCTACAAATTCAGATGTAGTTTCTTCTCCTTCGAGCGAAGTTTCTACTTTTTCATTCCACGTTTGTAAAGTTTCTCCACTTTGAGATATGTTTTCGTAATTATTAACTGTGTCAAATAAGTTTACTACAAGTCCTGATTTTTCAGACGAGTTATCTTTGTATTTTTCTATGTCAAATAACTTATCAATAGTATTTGTTTCTTCAGATGATGATTCTTTAGCCTCTTCTATTTCAGATCTAGTATTTCCAATAACTAAAGGAATGTACTTTATAAAATATTTTTTGTTAGATTTATCTAATTTGAAGGTCAATATATTATAAGCCAGAGCTAACAGTCCGCTAAATCTTTCATTTTTTTTATGTTCTGTATCGTGTATGTTTTTATACCTTGGTTTTTCATTGTAATTAATTTGGGACTGGTTTTGGACACTTTTAATTGATAATTTAGAAAGATTTTGTGAGCTGCTTGGGCAATTAGTCAATATATTATTGTCAAAACATCTCCGAAGATGTCGATACGCCAACAGCGGTGTCCGGTATGAGACAGGAACCACATGTCCCAGTTTCTCTATTACATGGTACAGCGACGAAGGTATCGCCTTCGTATCTGATAAGGTTGCATATACGCCGAATAAAATCATATAAAACTTCATATCGACAAGTAATACCGAAGTGGTACGTTAGGGGTGGTACGATGATACTCACGCGTTCATTATAATATCTAGGTACTTTATTGATAAATACCTACTGAGTTCAAAGAACTCCCAAGTACCTAATCCGAACACAAAATATATCACAATCACTTTCTAAGACATTTGATCATTACTAGTTGGCGATACCACATGTCCGATCAATGGTTGTTATCAAACTGCATTGTGGTAAGTACCTAATTAAGTACCTGCATGCATGTAGAGAAAATACCTACCTTAATGTTTCGCATTGCACGCTGTACAAAAAAGTGAATTAAGTAATAAGTACGTCGAGTCGTGGACACCTATTAGATATTGGTACCTACCTACCTACTTATAAAAGCTTTGTAGTTCCTATCCAATGGATTCTTTGGGAAAAGTCGGAGTGGCGCACTGTTTCAGAATAAGGGCAGAATAACAGATTAGATTACCTAAGTATTTAGGTACATTTAAAATTTTGAAAAACTCAACATAAGTTGTTTCTTACAGATTTTTATTGAGAAAAAGAACATTTTAATAAAAATATATTTAATTAGAATTTTAATGAACAGTTCAGTTCACGAAATACCAACACCTAAACCCCTACTTACTTGTTTAAACAAACTAGATAAATACTCGACTTTATTTTAAAGTTTACAATCGTTTTGTCGTTTAAAATAGTTCTCCACGCTGTGTCGCTTGGAAGTAGAGCAAGCCATCGACAAGGATCAGAAGTAAGAAGGGCCGGTCAGCTGTAAAACGCGGCACTGGAGTAAAGTCCACCATAGCAGAGCAGAAGGCAATACCCATCGCTGCAATATAAACAGGAATACTAAGAACAACAGGGCAGAAACCGAACCAAACATGTAAACCAGGACGTCACAGTTTTGATCTAAAAGACATAGCTATACTGACTGTACAACAATAATGTAAGCAAAACGGATACTAAGACAGATAGCAAATTCGTGGTACAGCTGTAGGTACAGCATACTTACGTGTAGAAATAGATCGTCTGCTATATTCAAAGATTGAACGATGCAGTAATTGTAGGCAGATGATTGATGCAGTATTTTGTTACAAAAAATCTGATATTCGCAGAATTATTCTCTACAACTGTGAAAACTATCGAAATCGGACTACCCTTTCACAGACATTCAAGCGGTGAACATAGGTACCTACTAGGTACCTACATATTTTAAAAATGCAACGAATTGTTAATCGTTATGTTAAATTGGTGAAAAAACAAACACATCAAATTTTAAATGTTTATCAAAAATATATGACACAATCCTTATTAATTATTACATAAATGCCTACCTACTTATTAATTAGGTGGAAGAAATATTCTGTTATAAGTTATGCATTTATTTTAGAGGTGTTATTCACTCCCATGGTAGATGCCGACAAATGCCGATACTTGTTCGGGGACTGTGAGAATGTACAGGAACGGACGATCTGCGATGAACTCTGGCAAGATCTTCAGACTTAAATATCGTAATCCGTGCACTGCGCGACAGAAAGGTTTCTTTTGTAGTCGTCATTACAGGTACCTTAACATTAGTTGGAAAGATTTTGCTTGACAACCGTTAAAGCCATGCAGACTGCAGCCTCATAGATACCTACGCGCGTGCTACCAGTGGTAACCAGTGCTACACAGATAGAATATAATAGAATAGAAAACGTTTATTTTGTGTCATAAAAAGAATCATACATGAGTTCAGCATAAGATAGAGGTCGTGCGAATGTTTGCTCATTGGATGTCGAATTAGATGTCATAAAAATTAGCTGAAAAGTCATATAATCCATAAGACATAAGCCATATTTTTTTATAATATGGATGTTATAAAAAATATTTGGCTACCATCGAACCATTCGAAAGCGTAGCCATTATGATATTAAAAGTAGGTTAGAAATTGAATAAAACAAAGTGAATATTGAAATTAATTCAATTTATTAAAAATTAAGTCAAAATCTCTTTTCACAAAATAAACTTATACATAATAGTAAAAATAACCCGATTTTATTTCTGAAATATTAACACAATAATTCTATTGTATATAACAATATAAATGCAAAACTTGCTATAGGTACTTGTAAATAAACTTGAAATAATAATGTTCATAACCTGAAATATTTTTTAACCACACGAGCGAACGATACCGTCTTACTAAATAAGAGTTTTCTTTACCCACAATTGCCCACAAAGTGGCTTAGCTCAGGCGTTAGTAAGAAGAAAAAACTAGATGGTGTTAAAATTAGGTACATCATTGTACGTTCAGAAGAAAGTTAGTTGGTACGTAAGTAGGTAGTATACTTAGCTAAGGCTTAATTTAATTAAGTGCATTGTGCTTATGTGCTCAGAGGTGCCCTTCATCTCAGTCATATTAAATTATAGTACAAGTACATACATAGATTAAGTATTATGCCTGTTACAAACTAGGCTTTTAACAGATCGTCACTGGTATCTATTCTCACCGCAAAAATTAATAAAAATAAAAGAAAAATGTTTGCGTAAAGTGGGCTCGTAAGTGTCGCGTTACGCGTCTCCACGGTAGAGGCCGACGAAGGCCGGTATACTTTCGGCTCCGGTCAGTACGTAGAGGAATGGCCGGTCGGCGAGGAAAGCAGGCAACGGCGTCACCCGAGCACACAGCATTATTCTCATGCCTGTATTCATATTTTATAAGCGAATAAACAAATATTAAGTGGCATCGACCTTATAAAAAAGCAAGCTCGTATGAGCTAGTGGCCAACTCTAGTGACGGAGTTTTTAGGCCGACCGTATGTTAAGTGTGGCGATGTCTGCCACTTCTAGTCATCTATTTATGCTGCCCTTTATGGACACTTACTCTTAACCTTCCTCATCTAACCCGGAGACACTAGGTAATATATAATTTTAAAGAGTTACGAACTATATACGGTAACGTAGTCGTATAAAATATGACACTTATTCAAGACTATAAGGTGTCTCGGGACGACTGTCGGAACTTCTAACTCGAACCCCAGAACGAAACTGAACTGAATGAATCAATTGACGCTACCAAGCCCAGACAATTATTATATTCAAGATATTACAAAATTCTCAATGTCAGCCTTTACTGATGCATTTTCATCATACTTAATTATCTATGTGCTTCCACGGTAGATGCCGACGAAGACCGGTACGCTCTCAGATCCCGTCAATAGATACAGGAATGGCCGATTGGCGCGGAATGCTGGAGGCGGCGGCCGCGCACACATCAACGTGAACTTCATGCCTGTTATACAACAGAACAGGATTTACACTGTTACACGTGCTCACGGAAAACAAGTGAACTAAACTACCAATCTACATGGTACCACGGACTAAACACATCTTCCATAGTATAATTATTCCATCAGCAAAGACGATTTGTATTGTACATAAGCGAACAGTTTCCAAAGTGGACTTTGGGAACTTTTGCCTATTATGCTGCATTATCACTATAATAATCTATGCGTCTCCGCGGTAGATGCCGGCGAAGACCGGTACCCTTTCGGCACTCGTCAGTACGTAGAAGAATGGTCGGTCAGCGATGAAGACTAGCGGCATACGCGGCTGCTGAAGCAGTGAACATAGTATATGCACCCGCATGCCTGTTACAGAACTACCTTTATATTATAGTCGCGGCCATTACCTATGACCAATGCTCATAGCGAACAGGTAAAGTATAATACTTGTATCAACACAACGCTAATTGCGCTCAGATTGAACTTTTACAACAATTCCTAGTAAGTACTTCTATCAGCAATCTAGTTCCCATAGCACAAGCTTTGCTTAGTTTCGGTCTAAAGAGTTTTGTGTAGAAAATCCATGATAATAATATATAATTTTCCACTGAAGAAAAATAGGTTTATATTGAGTTAGTATGTAAGTTTGTTAGTACCCAATTATCTATTGCAAGATGCGGCGTTGAAGCTTAGCTTATCTGCCTACTACACTAACGGCAAAAAAGGGCTCGAGTGTCACGTTACGCGACTCCACGGTAGAAACCAACAAAGGCCGGTACGCTCTCGGAGCCCGCCAGTAAGTACAGGAATGGCCGGTCAGCTATGAAGGATGGGGGCGATCGCTGCTTCGATATCCTCTTCGATACTTTCACTAGAACTGCTACAAAACTAGGCTTTATATACCGTTACATATCGTTATAGTTATCAATACTCACGACAAACAAGAAAAGTAAAATATCCGCATTGTGCATAGCCCACGATTCGGTTCAGACTGAATCATACAACTATGTCTATAGTCAGATTCATTAAAATAGTGGGATACCTGCGACTTTATTCACACACGTGGTGACGACAGACACAGGTTATGATACTTTTCTTTGAAGAATAGGTATAGGTTTATGGCTATAGGTTGATTATTAGAAGGTAAGGTTAGTATTTCAATAAGGCGGGGTGTGTTGATGATGTGACTGTCATGCATGAAAAATTATTATCTAATGAATAATTTTTCAAGGTAAGCCTAGGTATTGTTATATTATGCTCGGTGGGTCTTGTCAAGTTCAAAATATAGCTTAGGTGTTACCTAAGTTAATTATGACGAAGCTGCAGCAAAAACCGAGGCATGTGTGAGGTTTCCACGGTAGAGACCGACGAAGGCCGGTATACTCGTAATTTCAGTGCCCGCCGCCAGTACGTACAAGAATGGCCGATCAGCGTGGAAGGTAAGATTTCGCCGCCGAGCGCACAGCGGCATTGACATAACTGTTACAGAGCATTGCACACTCTCAGTATCTGCACTCACGACGCACAAGAAAAGTAAAATACATGCACAACACCACGGCTCCGCTCAGTGTGCTGCGGTCTATATCCACAACCATGTCTAATCTAAACTATAATATCATGTTATAATAGTGATGTATGTGATGTATGTGACCCGGCTTTCGTTCGCTCGCGTGGTTATATTTTTCTTTGAAAAAAATAGATTTTATAGGTACCTACTTATTAGGTTAACTGGAATGATAAATTAGTAGTTCGAGAACTTGAGATGACATGTGGTGCTGACGTGGCTGTCATGCAAGAAAACATATTGCCCTAATGGGAACTCTTCATAGCAATAACACTTAAGTATATCTTAGGTAGATTCAAAGTAAAATTTTACAAGTTAGTTATGTTTGACGTAGATGCAGCAAGGAAGGCAGGATGTGTAAGGCCGGGTTCCCACTACGCCGGACCGGAAAAGCTGCCGGGCCGGTAAAACTGCCGGAAGGGCTAGTGGCTGTACAATTTATATAGAGCTATTCACATTATGCCTGTCCGGCGTAGTGGGAACCCGGCCTATGTTCCCCGAGTGTCGCGTTACGCGTCTCCACGGTAGAGACCAACGAAGGCCGGTACGCTCTCGGCGCCCGTCAGTATCACTACGTAGAACGGCCGGTCCGCGATGAAAGCAGGCGACGGCGGTCGAGCGCACCGCATCATCATCACCATGCCTGTTACAAAGCTACGCTTTACACTCACGGCAAACAAGTAAAATAAGTATTTACGTTAAGTAAGTACAATCACGCTCGCCGCCGTACGGATAATCACTACATAGTATAAAGCAGCCGCTTCCCGCGTCTGTCCTAATGTCTGTATGTATGCTTAAATCTTTAAAACTACGCAACGGATTTTGAAGCGGTTTTTTTATACATAGAGTGATTCAAGAGGAAGGTTTATAACGTATAATACATCATCATCATCATCACTGCATTGCATTCGTGCGAAGCCGGGGCGGGTCGCTAGTGGATAATAAATATGGATATTATTATAGTGCTCGGTGCGAATATTCGCAGCTTAGTATGCGTGTAGTTATTTTTAAACAATAAAAGCGACCGCCGCTTTTAGAAAATACTGGGAAGTATAACGGTTTTATTCAAATTTATAACTATTTCATAGTCCAACAATTTTTATTCAACGATTTTTTTTACTGGTAACTGTAGTATTACGGATTTCACGGACCGGTAACGTATGACTGTTACGGGCTATGATACATTTCTTCTTGTTCTATGCTTACGGTCTAGAGCTCGTCACGGGGCGAGCCAGTCGGCAGGAACCGCGCTATCACAGCCGGCTGCCGACCCACGAGGAGGCACCAGAGAGCGGCTCGGTCCGCAGTGAATACGTACGTCTCGTTCACTTCCAACGAACGACGCGTGCGGACATGACAGGCTGCCCCACGAACAAACGATCACAAACTTTACATCAATCCTTGCCACCAACACTACCCCAGAAGCAAAGCCATGCATTTTTCTAAAACACGGGAACTCCCACGTTTCGTAAAAAAACTATTTAATTGATAAAAGAAAATTTTTTGGGCAAGCATCCAATAGAACGTAACAACACCCGTATTTATAAATGATAGCCTAATGATAATTTGCGATGCTTTATTAGAAGACATTTATGGTGCGTGCAAGCGTAGATTAAAACGACACGAGTCTTATCATGAACGTAGTATACTTCTAGCGAACCTCCTCTTTTATAGAAGGGGGTCAATATATTTGATTAATACTACTGATTTCGACCTAATGATACTAGACCGGTATCGTCCTAACCTAACATACATATAGGTACGATTACATAGGTATATAAAAATAGGTCATAAAGTCTGTACTTGGTAAATGAACTTCGGGGAGAGCTTCTGTTTTTACGTTAGATTTTTCACACAGAGTTTGAAATGAGAAATAATATCTTATATTTTTAATTTATGAGAATAAAACATTTTGGAACTGTAAAAAATGACATAATATTTGATGCTGACTTTACAGTTGCATGGTCTAACGCCTACGAAACACTCACGTATTAATAGATAGTATTAGCAATATGCCAAAGTGTACGGACAGACATAGCAACTCATGATAAATTTGTTAATTCTGCGAACAGTAGGTACATAATCTATTTGAATATAAACTAATATAGAAGTGGTAATCAGGTAACTTCCGGGAAATAGCAATGCGCTGATTTAGATTAAATTTGGACAATACATTTTCCTGTAACCTGTTTCATTTATTGGACTTTTTAATGATACGTTCACTAATTTAAATATGCGCAAAAGTTTTTTCTTATCTCTAGTTCAGTAACTAGGTAGGTATACCTACATATGACAAATAATTTTCAGAAACTCTCCCTTCAATCCATCAGCAACATCTTTTTTTTTCGAGTACCCGTTAGACTGTTCATGGAACTACAACAGAGGCATTACATAGCGTGGTCGGCATGAAAACAATTCATTTTATTTTTTGTCAGTTTTACACGACAACGATGCTCCGCACTTTTACTAACGGATACTCAAAAAATATATAAACAATGCATAATAATACACAGTTAGTTCAGAAGATTTAATTATTCAGTGCGCACATACAGTTGACTTGTCTGAACCAAGTGTGAACCAAGTTAAGGCGTATGTAAAACGCAGACAACCCTCTCGCTCGCACATTTCAACATTTTTGACGATTTAGTATAACTAAATGTAATTATGTGAAATTGCAGAGCTTCAGGGTCGAGAGAATAACAATACAAAGGTTCAGTAAAAATATCATATTGATCCAAACAAGTTTTCCGACCAAAAAACTTATACCAATGCGATAAATTAAAGTGCACATTTTTTGGTTAGAAAACTTGTTTGGATCAATGTGATATTTTTACTGAACCTTTGCATTGTTATTCTCTCGACCCTGAAGCTCTGCAATATCACATAATTACATTTAGTTATATTATATCTTCAAAAATGTTGAAATGTGCGAGCGAGAAGGTTGTCTGACTTTACCCTTCGCCTTAACCGGACACTTCGGAAATCCTGCGGAAGTCTCAGGTTATTATTTGATGATGGTACTTACCAGTGGCAGCCGCAGCTTCGGCCCCTTCTTCGTTGACTTCAATGAATGCTTTCTGCACTGCCTTCGACACGTACAGTCCCTGGCGCGTGCTCAACAAGTTCTTCAGGCCAGTGTTGTGTTTATCGAAGATGCTATTTATGCCGAGCTGGAAAATATATATTAGGTGTTTGTAATGTACGAGTATATTTTGACGTTTGTCACGTTTCTTCGTAGCAACTAAAATAATTTGATTGAATCTGTAAGTTGAAGTACTAATTAAATGTCGTTTATTTTATAAGTATAAAAAACTGGAAAACCCGACTTCAAATTTGATACGCCTTCATCATAAAATGATGATGATAATGATAGCAGCTCATTGGGACTGTTCTATTGATCGTAAACACCGCAGAAAAGCAAATTACGGAATGTCGTGTACGTGGATGACGTTTTTTTTCCAGTTACACTAATTAAACTGTCAAACTACTGCAGTTCAGTAGTTTGATAAAAAAATAATGGCACCAATCTGGAAGTATATCCTCTCAGATAAAAAAATAACTTTTAAACCGGTTCATAAATGGCGGAGGTCTGAGGTAACAAACAAAAAAAAATGAAACCGAATTGAGAACCTCCTCCTTTTTAGAAGTTGGTTAAAAAGTACACGGTTTTGTGGTTCGATATCGATCAAATTTGTTCATTTGGCAACCGCGACGTGTCGTCATAATCTGTAGAAATACACTGTTGGGTCTTATATACATGTCGCATAGTTAGAAGGAGCTGCTTTAAGTCTTTTCCAGCCATCGAATTCGCGCACTACCTGTGAATTCGCCTACAATAGCGGTAGGTGAAAGGTAAAGATGATTAGTTTATTTTATTGGGTTTGTTACCTTGGGCAAAAGCTCCTTCAAATCAATTTCAGTTTCGATTTTGAACTTGGGGATTGTAACTTGTACTTTCTGGCGTCTCAAGCCATCGATTTCATTGATAAGGTTGGTTAAGGTACTCAGTTTTAACAAGAGGCTGTCGAGTCCATTGATATCACGTGGTAGAACGATTACCATACTTGCTTCGTCACCTATGTACGGCATTTGAAGCAACTGAAAACACAAAAGATTTTTTTTATTTTTTGCCTAGTTACTTATAATTCGTCACAGAAAATATAAAGTCGTTCTGTGTCATACGTACACAAACTTGGTATTAGTGAGCATCTAAGACTAGATCTGTCTGTCGTCTTTATCGTCAAATATAAGAAATCGTTAAAATGTTTGTTGCCTTTTCTACGGAGCGTAAAAATATTGTTTTTGTGATGTAGCAGTCACGACGGCTTTGAATCATTCTAACATCACATCACTCCAATTATGTTTGTCAAAAGATTTATTAAAAGTTGATGTTTGAACCGCTATACCTTTGTGGAGAATGACCCTAGAAGTGGCAAATTGCAAAGAATACGAGCGAATATATCATTACTTTTGTTTGGCCTGCACTTTTAGATATGATATGGCCCAAAATTAAGTCTCCTTTTAGTAGGAGTTGTAAGTTGGAACATTTTGTCGTGTGCATAAATCTGCACAAATTCTTGAAATCCTTGTGGATGTTTAAAAGACAAGCTATAGGTACTTACCTATACCCGCACTTTCCGCGCGTTTCATGCCTGTTAAGGCGAAGGGTAAAGTCAGACAACATTCTCGCTCGCACATTTCAACATTTTTGAAGATATAATATAACTAAATGTAATTATGTGAAATTGCAGAGCTTCAGGGTCGAGAGAATAACAATGCAAAGGTTCAGTAAAAATATCACATTGATCCAAACAAGTTTTCCGACCAAAAAAATTGTACCAATGCGATAAATTAAAGTGCACATTTTTTGGTTAGAAAACTTGTTTGGATCAATGTGATATTTTTATTGAACCTTTAGATTGTTATTCTCTCGACCCTGAAGCTCTGCAATTTCACATAATTACATTTAGTTATATTATATCTTCAAAAATGTTGTAATGTGCGAGCGAGAAGGTTGTCTGACCTTACCAGTCGCCTTAAGTATATAGTGAGATATCGTCCCGCTATAGAACGAAGATTTAAACTCACTTTGGGCTTTAGAAAAGAATACATTCATCAAATTACCTGAGCGTTTAGCTTCACACTTTCACCATACCGGAAGTGATCTTCCATGTACATCATAGGAACGTCGATTGTTTTATCAACAGTGACGTGGAAGGGAAGTGGCCTCGTCAAACGTGGCTCAAATTGTTGTTTCCAAGTTCCCTGTTAATCGAAATAACATCTTAAGTATTTAAAACTAGCTTCCGCTCGCGACTTCGTTCGCGTCCCGTTGGATCCCGTTGATTTTCCGGATTAAAAAGTAGCCTATGTGTTAATCCAGGTAACGGACAATATGTATTCCAAGTTTCATCCAAATCGGATCAGTACTTTTTGAGCCAATTCATTACAAACATATATACAAACCTTTCCTCTTTATAATACTAGTAAAGATAAAAAAATTATCAATTCAGAGCATGGTCTGGAAAGTCTCGAGGTCTTAATACTAATAACATAATTATTTTTGAGACTACATAATATAAAGTAGAAAAAACTCTGACGTGGGCGTCTCCACTCTAGCTGAGCTTTGACTAGTATATTACCTATTACACAGATCATACATAATGATGGTATTTCTTCAATTTTAGGGGCAATTAATTTCATTACAATTATTAATATACGCTTAAATAATATATTTTTTGACCAATTACCTTTATTTCTTTGAGCCGTTGGAATTACAGCCTTTTTATTATTATTATCTTATTATAATACTATCCTATTATATGGTCTGTGACTCTGAGTAAGATAATGATGACTATTATATTAGCACTAGTACGAGTTAATATATACAATAGGCATTGTGTGCTATCTATGGGGGAGGCCAATGTCTCACAGTGGGCCTCCTAAAGCTGATTTGATGACGCTGAAAATACGACTTAAAAACATATTACACTTTCTAACCAATAGCACCCAATCCTTACCTTAAAATAGAGTGCATTGACCAGAACCAGTCGAGTATCGGCATCCAAACTGTCTTCAGAGAGCAAATCTTTAATGCGTTCGTTGGTTTTGCTCTCCACCTGAAACCAATATCAAATTATAACTAAATAATTAATAGTGGTTTCAAATTGCACACAGAGATAACTTGCTAAGAAAAAGAGTAGGTAAAACTTTTAGCCAAATGTGATGCACCACCGACCAGTATGATGATGGCAACCACTAAATCTGCAAGTAAAATGGCTCTGACTTTAGAGAGACGGACGGACATGGTGAGTTTATAAAAGTTTTCTTGTCGGTGAAATCCTGAAAAGTCTTTATCTTTCTTAGTGTCTTACCCATTTATTGATGAGGTTTGCACAATAAGCCCCATTGGAGAAGTCTAACTTCTCAATACCAGCATCGAACACGTTCACAGCGTCCTCCTTAAGTTGAGGGTTTAGCTCGTAGGGGCCATCCATGATGTAAACTTTATTAGCCACATTTAAGGTGACACCCTTTATATCCTTCAATTTGTTTGACACTTCAGTAAATGATGAGCGGATCTGAAAAGATAGGTACCTAGATAAGTACCAATTTGACACAGAAGCCGATGTTGTCAGCAACATGCAAATGTCAGTATTAAATGCAGGTCCTGGTTGTAACACAGAACAGGAACGCTGTAGTTTGTTTACACTGTCATGAATTACGTATTCACGGGCGGTGTATGACCTATTGATATCTGCAATACCTACAATACCTATGACATTACTGCGTAGAGATATGAAATATGTGCTCGGTGCGTCACGGCGCGGCAGTGAAACCAAATAATTTCCACTTTTACAAGATATACTTACAACGATGCAATCACACAAAAATACACACATTAGGTACCCAAGACGGTCGATGCAGTTGTTTTAAATAGCATCATGAAACCCACGCGTGACACTTCACAGCGCGCGTCCAAAAATCATAGATTCATTGCGAAGTAAATTGTAACGAGTTTTTCACAAGACTGTAGATTTAACCTCGAATGATGGTAAAGATTAACCAACTCTAGGTAGGTATATACTATTTTACAAATATCTTTACTATGCATAGGTTACTTTATATACTAACATAAGATTTTTAGGTAGGTATCCTAAACTAGGTTAGTAGAAATACAGAGGTACCTAAGTTGTTTGATATTTTTCAAAACACAAATTGTGAAAACCTGTTCCATTGTTTAGATGCAAACATACATGGGTAGCTATTAATAGATAGATATAGTACACATCAATATTGGCTATGCTATTGGTTTCAAGGACTTTACTATGCAATGTAAAAAACTATACCTATTATGTATTACGAAGGTATCTATATCACCTATCTATGAATTAATACATATTTTTTAGGTTGTGTTAGGCATTGTAACATAGATACAGTTATATTTTGGTAACCTGCGGGCCTAAGATGCGCACTGCGAGATATTTGTCATGTCGTTCTGTCAAAATGTAAGCATTTTGTACCAGTTTAGGAACTATTGCATTATCTGTGGTACCTAATTTTGTCGACAAAACGCGCTATAATGTACATTTTTGACACTTCTTATACGTCGTACCTCTCTGAGGACGAGATAATAGTCATGCAGAAATGTCTAAAGTTGAAAATTCAAAGGCGAGGTTTCTCGACAACATTACCACAGATAATGCAATAGTTCCTAAACTGGTACAAAATGCTTACATTTTGACAGAACGACATGACAAATATCTCGCGGTGCGCATCTTAGGCCCGCTGGTGTGCATGGATTAAAAAATTATAATTAGAAAATCTATCTTGGGCATTGCTTGTCCTTCGGTCCGGGCTCTCAGATAAAAGAAATAGCTATGTGTCCAGCTAGGATGGGCTGCCTTTGGAAATCTAGAAACCGTGTTTAGATCCAAAATTCCGCAGTGCCTTAAGACCAAGGTTTACAACCAATGTGTCCTGCCTATACTCACTTATGGTACCGAAACATGGCCGCTTACAAACGAGCACGTGCACAAAATTAAAGTTGCTCAACGGAACATAGAGCGCGCTATGCTAGGTATCTCACTGATTGACCAAATACCCAACGTCTAAATTCGACGAAGAACTAAAGTCGTGGATGTAGGTAGGAGGATAAACCAGTTAAAGTGGAGATGGGCAGGTCACTTCGCTAAGCGGAACGACGGAAGATGGACAAGGGCAGTGACCGAGTGGTGGCCTCGCGAGGGTCATAGGTCACGAGGCAGACCACCAGCCAGGTGGGCGGATGACATCGTGAAAGTGGCAGGAGCACACTGGATTAGATTGGCGCAGGACCGGAAAGAATGGCGACAAAGAGAAGGCCTATACCCAGCAGTGGGTGAGCATAGGCTGATTAGATAGATAGATAGAATTAGAAATTATCAAAAACTGTTTCCTAATTAATTATTTTATTTTCTTGATTTTGTGCAAAATGAAAACAAGTTGGAATACTTGAAATGAGAACCTTCACAGCTATCCTTGTAGATACTGCATATACTATAGGTACTTATTTTATCCAAACTTTAGTTTAACTTAACACAAAAACTTTGCTTATGTGTTACACACCGACACACTTATATGGTAATTCTTTACACCCCTGGGTAACATACCGAGTCATCATCGACAACACCAAATGCATTCAGCAGCTCAGAGTGGACATCACTTATATGGTAATTCTATACACCCCTGGGTAACATACCGAGTCATCATCGCCAACACCAAGTGCGTTCAGCAGCTCAGCGTGGACATCACTTATATGGTAGTTCTATACACCCCTGGGTAACATACCGAGTCATCATCGACAACACCAAGTGCGTTCAGCAGCTCAGCGTGGACATCATCGGTGGATCCTAGAGTCAGCAGAGCCAGCACATACTCCGCAGACAATGGAGATGCCACCACACTCTTGTCCTTATCCAATTCCTGCTCAATAAAATAAACACATTGTCAGTCTTTTGTAACTGTTGCATATTATGAAAACAGTTTTATGAATTAAAACCATGCTTTCGATAGATAACAGTAGAAATTATCAGTAGGTATCATTGATATCTTTCAACATACCTACTTGGATTATTTTAAATGGAATTTGTAGGTAACAAACCTATGCTATTTTAAATCACTATTAAAACCTAGAATCATGCATATGACTGGTGAAAACTTACATTACAAAACTTTGCTGAGAATTTAGCCACAGCATATGCAAGTGCTTTGGAATCCATGGCTTCTGCTGTAGATTCTTTCACTTGAAATGCCAAAAGTACAGATAGGACTGCTGCAATTAATTCAAAATTAGTAGTCACGAGCAATTCAAGCGTCCACTCCGACCAGCGACGCCGCAAGCACTAACTGGATAGAATAGGAAAGGAACACCAAATTTTTATTATGGCGCGATGACATCATTCTGTTCTGGGCGCCGGTAAAGTAGGTACCTATGTACTTCTATACCGGCATGGAGCAGTGTGAATCACGTCAAAAGCGACACTCAAGGCCAAACGAAAACACAAACAATGTGCACTTGGAATTTTTTAGATAGGTACCTACTTACATAAACAATAAAAATAAACACTCACAGGTCAGGCAGATAAGTCTTGAAATCCGTGTAGTTATCATTTGGTTAGAGCAAAACGTTGATTGATATCTCCGTAAGTAGGTACCTACCTACAGATAGCCTTGAACACCGCTATAGATTGGAAAAACTGAAGAACGATGAACTAAATATCAATAGGTCAGGACCAAACCAACTGATAAACTTAGCTACTTTTCGTTAATTTCTAGCCTTGGTGAAAGTTATCAGAGTAAAAGTTTCACAGCTATGCAAGTGCTACTAAATCTTCAAAATGAAAAAGATATTGTACATTCTTTGTACTAATCAATTTGTTTGTTTACATTTAGGTATTTTTTATGGCCTTCTTCTATGGTCTCTGCACGTCATTTCGACAGTCAATTTTGCCAGTGTCAAGTCATTTGACTGACATTGACATTACCTACCTATTAAAAAAAATAACAAAAAGGTATCGAAAAGGGTACGTACATACGAGTAAGGAGCTAAGGAGTAGGATTTAGGAAGTTCCTACTCCAAAGAACACCTATACTATATCCTATAGTCCGGTCAATCTAGATATTCGAAGGTGCATAAAATTCCAACAAGCTGAAAATCAGTAAACTTGTTCAAAACATAATTATAAACAGTAAGTTCCCCATCATTCCCGTGTTTGGAAAAAAATTTACTCGAGGTCAAAGGTAAAAAATATGAGTTTTTTGCGATTTTCAGCAAAAAGGTAAGTTTTATTATAAAATTAACCCAGACAAAAATTTGCCGCGATTTTTCAGTTTCTACTTAGCCGACTCGATTCGTCAAATAGATCGACCGACATGTTAGCTGATAAAGAAATCGTTAGGTAGGTTATGTACCTACCTACCTATTTGAGCATAGATTTGAGTAGAGATTTTCATACAAAAATCTATGCTTGTGTCGGGATCAGTACTTGAGCACTACGTACCTACCTTAGTAGGTAGGTACCTAAATCAGCATACGGGCCAGTCGTCGTCGTGGGATGCTCGGTGACCGTTGTTGGTTCGAATCCCAACCCAATAGGTAGTTACACATACATGCTCTAAACCGAGCTGGCTTGAACAGGATGGAAGGACAGGTGGCACATACGATCTCTTTTATTCTTTAACTTCTTGGATAATATTCAAAGAATATTCTGTCAGAGATGGCATTCCATTCATTCCATTTTGGATTCCATCGAAACCAATCGAAACATAGAAATGTAAAAATAAAATTCTACAAAATTCTAAAAAACAACACACTAAGTTCAAACAAATAATGTTATCTAAAACATGCCGGTTTCAAACATACAAGTTATTCACGCATGCAACATTTAAATTTGGAGTGGTGAAACCTTATAGTCTATGTTGTCCACCAAGGCCTCCTCCAGGGCAATGTGGATGTCCAAACCCAGTGCCAGGTGGTGGACGGCGAATCGTGCCACCTTCGAGTTGCCGCCCTGGGCCTATTCCTCCCAACCCATGCGTTCCGGTGTTTCATCATGGTAAAGATACCTGGAAGAAATACAAATATATAACGTTCTTCGTTTGTTTTCCTTTGATTGTGGTGCAAGCATTTCATGCCCTCGGACATGAACCACCGCACAAAGGAGAGTGTCGGGACTATGAATACATGCGGATTCGATCTAAGAGATTCCCATGGGGAGCAGGAGTGGAATCTTTCTTTCATAATGATCACCTGAACCACCTTCCAGGGGAATGTGTACCACCGCCGCTCGACTGCGATTGACGCTGAAAAAATGCTTACTGTAAGCGCTAATTTGAAGAAGTAATTAGGTACATACATACGAAACCATACTTTTTATACAATAAAGCGACCTGAACATTTCAAACGTTTCATTTCAAATCCACAGAGACGCACTCGTAGGTAGGTACAGTCATCTATCAACTCCACGCTGATTCCGACGGATTGTGGGGATTTCTGAAAAACCCCACTAATTTAGGACTTGCGTCAGTAGAAGAGACAAAGACAAGGAGTTTCCATGTACCTATGCAACGAAAAAGGAACATGAACTACCAGTAGTGTCACGGGAAAGTAAAATTTCCCTTCACTACTCTAGCATTGCCAAGCGGTAGTGCCTAGAGCCTGTCCAGATGAGGTGTTTTGCGCGCGAGTGGACTCCGCGCGTAGACACTCGCGCGTTCTCGAGACACTAGAGCTACATATGTATATCGCGTCCAGAAACTGTCGCGCGTTTCTTCTTCATACAATAAATTGAAACGCGCGAGTGGACTCGCGCGCAAAACGCCCCATCTGGACAGGCTCTAAGAAAATAAAGGGACGAGTTTAGTAGGTATATCAAACGTATCAATCCTATACGATTCTGGAAGTGAAGTTTCTCGGTTTATTGTCATAATCCCCACTAAGTTGTACCCACCAGTAGAGACTTCTCGCAACTTGTGAAATCTACGTCTATACGACCTTCTCGCTTAGACCAGTCATCTCCGCTCCGAGATTCCGTAATTTTATAAAGCTCCTTAGACTTTCACTGTCTTCGTAGAGGCCCTACTACGCCACAAAACCCGAGGGTCTACGACATATAAATATGTTATGTATATAAGTTTAATTGATCTTAGTGACAACTTGGACAATAGTTATTTGTTATACAAGAGTGCAAAGTTGCTTTTTAACCGCGTGTTCAATTTTGATAACCGAGCAAGCGAAGGATTCTAAAATTGATTCAAAATTAGAATCCTGAGCGTTAGCGAGGGAATCAAAAGAGCACGAGGTGAAAAATCATTGCACTCGAGTGCAACACGTAACTTTTCATTCCACCTCAGCGAGGAAATGACTAAATGCAAAAAAAAAAAGTTTACAATCACACTTTTAATTGAATTTAGAACATCGTGTGCACTAAGTTTGTGAATTAAAAAAAACATTAAACCTATTTACTGCTACCTCCATGGTGCCGAATATATCATACAACTTTTTTTTAATTTGTTAAAAACTCAGACTCAGAACCTTCTTGGTGTTCTTTTTTCAATTTGCTTTGTACGCGGTTCTTTACGCGGCATTTTTTCACGTCATTGTTAAACCTTATATTAAAAACAAGAAACTTGAAAACAAGTGAAAAAACTAAAATGATAATCTAATTCTACTAATTCTAATTCTAATTTACTAATTCTAGCGACGAGGAAGTTTGTTTGACGCCAACAGAATTGACTGAAACTGTTAATAATGCGCAAATGAGCTTTTTTGCATTTAGTCATTTCCTCGCTGAGGTGGAATGAAAAGTTACGTGTTGCACTCGAGTGCAAAGATTTTTCACCTCGTGCTCTTTTGATTCCCTCGCTAACGCTCAGGATTTTAATTTTAGATATCAATTTTAGAATCCTTCGCTTGCTCGGTCATCAAAATTGAACACGCGGTTAAAAAGCAACTTTGCACTCTTGTATAACAAATAACTATTGTATGTTTGTTCGTCGAGATCATTTGAACCGCTTATCCGATCTTCACAGAATTTGGTAGGTATACGGATAGTACTTTTAAGTTTTACTGGTTTGTTAAATGAAGTAAATCGGTCAAGGGGTCGTGAAGTTATGAGGGTCCAAAGGGAGTACAATAATATCAAGTGGGGTGTCATATGATAGGGTTTTGTTTAGAAATTCCAATTTCAATTTTATTTTGACTCTAGGTCTAATAGTTTTTGAGTTGTTGTAAAAAATATAAAATTGGAAAACCCAGTGTAACGTGAGCTACCATTTCTTGGAGTTTCAATGATTTTGTAGTTCAAGTAAGACTGGTACTTAGCTAGACGGCGATTTCGAAGCGATTTGCAAAGTTTATTGCAACCATTGGTCAATAAAAATTGTTTGGGTTTTATTAACCTCCGACCATCACGAGATCTCAGTTCGGGGCGAACTACTAGTAGATAATATGAAGATATGGAGATATGGAGATACGATTAGTACGTAGCACAAACCATCGCACCATGAACGTTCCACGTATGTTTTTTGAAATCCCACTCCTACACAAAGCAGCTGCCTATGTACTTACTATGCATGCACGCACATGCACTCAATCTTTAAATTTATTGCATACTTGTTACTGTGTATTCGTATTGATTGGAAGCTGCGTTACAAAATGAGCATCTACGAAAAGACTCGTAGAGGCTCTACGACGAACGTAGAAGCAAACTAAACATTGCCAGTTGGTGCAAATCTTTTACGGCCATTCTGACTTTTCCTATTTCCACCATGATGTGAAAGCTATTGTTTCTTGTACTCAGTAAAATTACTAACTAAAATTATTTTGTAGGTAAGTCATTTTATTACTTTGTAATTATTATACTTAGGTATAGGTAAGTAGGTAGGTACACTTTGAACGAAGGTTCCGTGTACATAATATGCATGCATGAAATGTGATTGGACCATCATTAATGCCTAATAGGTATTTTCATTCAGCTACTTCGGTTGTCTTTCCCCGTGTAATGGCTACGGTTATAATGGTGATGTGGATAGAGGCGACATTAGTGAGGCAAGGGGCCGGAATGCGCACGCATCGGTCTAGGCTAGGCTCGGGAGGCTGACGCCGGCGCGGTGTGAGCTTCGATCAATAAGTTAGGTGACGTCAGTAGACGGGAGCGCGCCATTGGCTCATCCGGCATTATTAAATAAACCTCCGGGCGGAGTGGCGCGCTGGGTATCGCTTGCGGGCACAGCACCGCAGCACGCGGCGGGCCCGCGCACCGCCCGCGCTCGCGGCTCGCCGCCGCACGCCATGGCCGACATGCCGGACCTCTCGCACCTCACGCCCGAGGAGCGCGCCATCATCGAGGGTGTTATGATGCGCCAGCGGCAGGAAGAGCAGCGCGAGCACGAGATCATGAGGTGCGCCCGCCACCACTAGCCCACCTCCACCCCGCCCGCGCGGCCCTCACCACCCTCCCGTGTCGCCATTGCTTTCTGCCCTGTAATGCACCATTTGTGATAGTGCCTAACTGCTTCCCTTGCAGAGTGATTAGTGACCACCTTTTGGATTAAACTTCGCCTATGTTTTCGTCATTGCAGCATCGACGATAAGGTTCCGTATACATTTAAGAATGCTCGAATTGATCAATACCAAATCCCAAGCTTTTATGTAAGCCTAAATATAAATTGGGAGACATTAGATATCGATTAGAATATTTTATCAAAAGCCTTTGTGCGTAGAAGACGTTGGCGAAATCTGTTCGGTCGCCATAATGATGATAGAGTCGCAGGCGGGTGGCGCGTTCGTCGCATCAAACACGCAATAACAGCCATCGTGACGCATCACTACTGCATCTATGCATATGGAGGTGTACCTAATGCGATTATTTCATTACAATCCATTTACGACTCAAGTTAAGCATCTTCAGTAGCTTGAGCTGAGACCTATGAACACAGTTCATCTTTATTTTCGCATCTAAAAACCCAAGAATATTTTACATAACGTTGTTCTGAAAAGAGCTTACTACGACGTCGCAGTAAACAGAACATTATTTAAAGTGGTACGGTAGGTAAGCCTAACGCTGAAATAGATTTTTCACATTATTGCTTGCTACCTACATGAAATTATATAATAAAATGCATCATGTAGATAATTTATATAAAATCGATTAAAAAATTGCATCTCTGTTGATGCACTATTCCGAGCTATTTTATCTGACCTACTTTGTGACCTACATAGCTGGTTGTCGAGTGCTGCCTGCTGCCCCAATCTTAAGCCAAATCGCAATAAATTTCGATACCTAGCTAGGTACTATAAAGTTTCTCGGAACTGGTATAAATTAATATGTGCTCTACACCTTGACCACTATTTTTACTTTTATATTTTAGAGATCAGTAGCTACACGATTATGCCGTCATACCTGTATCAAATATGAACCTAAGGTCATTTTGGATTCAGCCCCAGTTTTGGTTAAATTGAAGCTACATTGGATTGAGAGATTGTTTTTATTTGATAACAGACGAAAGCAAGACGAAGTCACTGTTCTGGAGCAAACTATACGCACCAGAAACGAACTGCAGCGAGCCGCTGGTGTAGAGTTGAATGCAACTTGTCACATCTGCCTCAAAACCAAGTTCGCAGATGGCGTAGGACACTCCTGCCACTACTGCAGAGTCAGGTGCTGTGCCAGATGCGGAGGGAAAGTCACTTTACGATCAAACAAGGTAATAATCTAGTCCGGTGTCTATAGATCTATTAGGTAATATAGGTAGGTAGGTACATTAGGCTAAATCGGTGAACCGCATCATATTCATTACGAATTTCAGGTTATATGGGTATGCATTTTGTGCCGGAAAAAGCAAGAACTTTTATCAAAGACCGGACAATGGATAAACAAAGGCACTGCACAAGATTCCATGATGTGGCGAATGGAATCTGATTTACGAGACCTGCCACCTCAGCCCGACGCATCTCTAGACAAGAGACCTAAGCTGGAGAGGGCCCACAGTGCTGCCGAAAAGGAAAATCTCCCATTACAAAGATCGGGCAGTGCACTCCGACGTCAATACAGCCAACAAGAACCTAGATCTTATGGCGAATTGGAAGGATTGGCTAGGACTCACCCGCATCTCGTACATCCCAGGCAAAAAACTTCATACGGAGTAATGGAAGGCGGTATGCCCCCGGGCTCCCAGTTGATGCCACACGGAATGTCCTCACATCCTCCAATGCCTCCACGTTCGTCTTCGTCGGACGATGAAGTTCCCGAGTGCATCTCGGACGAGAATGACGAATATCGCGACCGTGGTGAGTTTTTGCACACGCTCGCCATTACCACTAGGTACCACCGACCCTATCCCACCACTCGTTACACAAATATCCTTTCTATCCAAACTGATTTTGTTTATCACCTGACACATCACACAAATGAACATTTAACGGCAGTTTCACGAAACTTCATTTCTGATTAACTTAGTCATTACCACCATTGCATTACATTTGATAAAGTTAAGGTGTTCCGTGCGAGGTGCTATAGATTAAATAAGAAATTAGCTCAGGTAAAAATGCAACAGTGTAAGTTCAAGGATACCTAATTTCCACAGAAATGGTTAGTGTCGAGCACCTAAACTTGTCCGTTACTTACCTGTTCTCATCAAGTCTGCTCATCTAGGTAGTATTCTCTCGTGTTGTCTCACTACATTTTTATTTAGTCTCATGGATAACATTGTTCAGAAACAGTTTTCAGATGGTCAACGAGAAAAGGATTCTATCGTTTCGAACCTAGCACAACTGCGAAGTGTGTTTGTGCCAGGTTTGAAGCTCTGTTGGTTCTACTATGTGTTTATGCGGATAGTAAGTGTTCATGTTTGCCTTGCTTGTGTAAGCCCAAGTACGCGCCCGGTAGCCACAAACTTGTAGTGCCTCATTGGTCATAGCATCAACCTTTTCACAGGTACTAATAGAGATAGGAGCGGCTCTGACGCCTCCAGGAGCCAGCGTCAAGCGATGTTAAACGAGAAAATGAATAAATTTCTATCGGTGAGGGCGTATTTTATCGGGAATGTATTTGCGTTGTATAATGCTAAAATTTAGATGTCTCAGTAATTTGTTTTCGCCAAACACTTCTTCCTTTGGCCGACTAATTGTGATGGCTGTTTGTAACATTGCGTCCTTTCTTCTGGAAGTAAAATTTTCTAAACGTCTGACTAAATGTACATTTACATTACCTATTGATTCTGCTTTAATACATATGTTTTTATCCTAGGTAAATAGTGCCACTCCAAATTAAACGCCAGTAGATACCCAAACAATATCAAAAATCTTTTATCTTATTCTGATTTTAGTAAGTACCGACCTAAGTACCTAGTTCTTTAAATTAATAAAACAACTGTGTATTATTTGAATATTCTGAGACCTTAGTAGGTATCTTTAAACCTCTAAAAATAATAGGCCAATAGTTCAAAATCAACAACTGTGGCATTGGAAAATATTTATACTACCTATGTATATTTATAGAACATATTTATACTATACACCTTGGACCGTAACAAAAAATAGGAAATGTAAATGTACTTATGGAAAACTTTTCGTATGTTTGAACCAGAAATTGAAATCAAAGTAGGTAAGTAAAATCGCAAAAAATGTACAGTCTTCTCATTATTAATACTGTTGGAAGATGATAGAAACAATTTGTGGTTCAAACGCGACCGCATGCTTGGGCGAAAAGAAGTGTTATTACTTGTTCAAATCTAAAAAGAATCGTTAGAATTTGTGAGCGTGTCTTGTAATTTTTTATTATCGTTGTTTCACTATTTTACTTGGGTAATTTAATACACATTCTTTCCGCTTTTGCGTGATCACCGCTTTAAATTGGTTTTAGTTTTGTTGACGCGGTCATACAGATCAAGCGCATCATCTCGAAATTCCATTAACCTAACCATGGGTTTGCACAATTAGCACAATCGGTGCTGGAGAAGGAAAACATTGTGTATACCGGTGCTGGGCGCGTGCGGGCGAAGATCAAACGCAAGTTTGGAATCCTTGACATTTATACCATATCATTCTTAGGACACCTAGAAGCGAGCGCATCTCTTCGGCATCCGCATCTGCGCAACGCCACCGTAGCTACAAACAATTATTACAATTTGACTAATCATTCGCCGGGCACTTACGAAGCAGAAGCTCGCGGTGCATTCGACGTGAGAGCGGCGCCCGGTGGCGGGCGCAGCTTCGACTCCGTGACCGATTGCCGGTGGCGAGCTCGCGACGACGGTGAAGGTGCTTACTTGCGCCCGTTCGCGCCGGACGAGGGCCCACGATCCGAGAGAGCCGTTTACAAGAGTGCCTACTTGTGGGAAGATTCCTCCGACAATAGGCGTTTTACCGAACGGAGAAAAAAGACTGTAAGATTCGATGGGCACGAGGGTTCGGCAACCTTTCCCCGGGGAGGACGCGACTCCTCGGCCGCTCCCCACGACTGGGCCTCTCTGCGCTGGGAATCAGAACGGCAGACCAGCCAAGATTCGGCCACCAAAGACTCGGGCATTGATACCTCTAGCACCTTCACGTCGAGTGAAGATTCTAACAGAGGCGATTGCCCAAAGGTTAGCAGTTGTGAGCCTTAGTTAAATTCTAATAAGCCCATAACGAAACCACAAGGTTAATAATAAACAATGCATAAGTCACGATATTACCCCTAATCCCTTCAGATATAATATTTTCATGAACGACGTAACCGAATTTTATGTAAGTATCGCTATAAGTATAGATTAAAAAGTTCTTAAGTTACAAATATTTTGTAAAATTTTTAATACATTGTTTACTAAGGGGCGTAGGCTACTCATTAGGTATACACCCGAGGTATTTTTGCGTACGAGCGAGCGAACGTGAGCGAGGATGCTAAATAGTTCAGTCAGGGGTGTAATTATGAGTAACGTAAACCCGAGGATAACAATCATATGACTTTTCATCATGAATGCAAGGAAATTAAAAAAATCTTTCCAATTTTAATTGATCAAATTGATGTACCTAGGTAGTACCTAGTAGGTACTAAAAAAGAAAATTGGCTTTCCCAGTTTCCCGCCTTATCTTCTTTTCGAATCAGGCCACATTTCAATGTAAATAAGGAATTCTCACTGAGCTAATATTTCACTATAGCGTATTACAAAATATAGAGCTTTATTCCTTTTGCGAATTAACTTTCGGCCCTTGGGGCGTAAATCGCACTTTCGGTCCGAATTTGGAGCTACATATCTGAGCATGAATGATGAAAAATTTAATTCTATCTATTAATTTAATCAATTTGATAAACTAAACCAACCCTTGTTTATATTATCCTTAAATTTAATGTTTTATTGGGATTTATTGATATCAGTCAGTACTTATCATCTTTTTATAATGCGGTCAATGCGTCAGTGTTTTTGTGTTTGGCTGCAGCATGATTGCATTCGCAGGCATGCACCCCAAATACCTACCTACTAAATGTGCACTTCTATGTTTAGAGTTTACACCCTTTGCTATCTATCTTTGTAAATGTTGTCTCTCTTTCATTGTGTGCTCATTTCAATATAGGTACCTGTCTCCAAACACCTGGTAAAAGTTCATTGTTTATATGTAACAGTTCCCGCTGAGCTGGCAGGTGTCCGCTGATGGTACAAGAATGATTGGACACATGGTGCTGCGAAAGTCTATTGTGGATGGGGGCTCTCACTCTTCAATTCTTGGTCTAAAAGTAGTAGGTGGCAAACTGCTACCAGACGGCACACGCGGTGCTATGGTGGAAAAAGTGAAAAAGGGTTCCATCGCTGACTTAGAAGGACAACTTCGGATAGGTTAGAAGGTTTTAGCAATGATGATATTCATTAAATATTATGAAGTGTTCTGTGTACATCATTGAGTGTCTTTATCTAGGCGATGAAGTACTGCAGTGGAATGGAGTGCCGCTTCAAGGTCGAAGTGCGGAAGAAGTGGCAACAGTGATTGCTGACAGCAAACACGATTCTCACGTAGAATTGGTCGTGTCTCGACCACTGGCTGCGACTCGACCGCCTGCACAGCCTTGGAGAACTCACAAAGGTAAGGCCTATATTCTCTATAGTAGCAATGAATACTTCAGCTACAGTTTTATTGAAATTGTTCATGTAAGTATCTAATCTGCTTTATCACAGAAGTGTATACGGAGGTAATGGGCGTCTGCGATAAGCCAAGCGTTCTAGTGACGTCACCAGGCTCCCCTGATGTGCACTCGCGTCGACGACCTCCACGGCCCGGCCAACACAACGCCAATGTGGCAGGGCGTATACAGGTTCGTTGCTTCTAACATTATAGGTCACTCAATGTATTTTTACAAGCTTTAGATAGGTTGACCATAATGACCATGGCATCTACTTTTTTCAGTTAAAAATATACTTCGATATCAGTGTTCTTCAACTGCTAGTGAAAGTAGTCTCAGCGACAGGACTGAGTCCTCGATCGGACGGTTCACCTCGCTGTCCGTACTGCAAAATATTTCTACTTCCGGATAAAAGTGAAAAGAGTAAGCGAAGAACCAAAACCTTGGCTAACACGTGCGATCCGCGATGGAACCAGACTTTTGTATATTGTGGTGTTCGAATCTCTGATATGAAGAAGCGGACGCTTGAGGTAATTAAACAAAGGGCACTTTGGAAAATATTTATAATTCGTATAGAGATTGAACCTCACTAGGTAATCACTTTCAGGTCACAGTTTGGGACCTCAACCGATATGCAAGAAACGACTTTCTAGGAGAAGTCCTTCTCGATTTGGATACAGTAATGATGAACCACGAAGCAAACTGGTACACACTAAAACCGCACGAAGAAACCGGTAGTTTTAGTGCAATAAAGGGCGAACATTGGTATCGGGAGGAAGATGTCGATGGGGAACACTTATCGCCACCCTCGACGTCAACGTCAAGGCTTTCGGATTCCGATACACCGAGCGAAAGCGACCTTCGCCGACATCATTCGCTCTCTAGCCTCGCATCGAGTTCTAGTCCGCCTCCACCACATGACGTAAGTTTATTATGATGATATATTTTGCGCGAATAAGTTTGGCGTTTGTTCCTGACTAACTCGTTTCATCTTTAGAGACTGGAAATGGATGGAACGCGTTGCAGCAGACGTGATATGTCTCCTGCGGGCAGAGTTCGAGCACAAGGAATATCTAGAGAACGAGTAAGTGTTAGGAAATAATCGATCGGTTGTGCTATTTATGATCAGTCAACTTATTTTTAAATTGAATAAGTGTAAGCTAGGCGTGTGTTAGTTAATATGAGAAGTACTCTCAGAGCACTATTTGGTTGCAGAACGGTGGGTACAGCGTGGCGCGGTCGCAGTCGGCAGCCGGCGTGGCGCGGCCGCCGCGAGCTCGCAGCAAGTCGCCGCGGCGCTCGCTCTCTCCCCCGGCCGACCGCGATTGGCGCTACTCAGGTGCCGCCGGCGCCCGCAGACTCTACCAACCAATCGGAACAACCCATTCCGGGGGCATGATTGGTCCGTGGACGTCCATAAGAAAGCGGGCGCAGACCCCGCACGGAACACTACCGTTCGAGACACGCACGTTCTCTCGACCGCTCATTACCACTTTACTGCCACTACTGTTTTTGACTTCCTTGCTCTGTTCCACTCTTTATTTCTCACGCATCTTCCGCTGACCTTGTCCTCTACCTGTGAGCACGCTGTCCACTCTAGATGTAGATCGAGTGTTTTGTAACCGCAGCAAAAGCCCGCGGTTACGGACCACACGGGCGTATTCTCCATTTCATGACTGCATGTCGTACTAATGCAAGATTATCTTTTAGGGCAGCCTCCGTCTCCATTCTATTACTTGATTTTCTCATCTTGATGTTCTCAATGTAATTAGAATTAGGTTCCGGTTCCGGCTGATCGAAAGCAGGAAATATGGTAATATATTGCAGTGAATGAGGATCGTGGCGACGGGTCGCGGCTGCCGACGCACGCGTACGCGCCGCGGTTCCAGTCGCGTTCCGCCACCGCCACGCCCACCACAAGCCCTAAGAAACGCCAACTGCCGCAGATCCCTCCTCATCAGGTACCTCAACATACCCCACCCCGTCGGATAAGTTCCTATGTATTCGAGATACTCATCCTTTGTCGCTTTACATAACAGAGTGGGCCTCGGGCGGTTCGAGCACAAGTGTCGGCAGACCTCGAGGAACGTAAGTGGATCGGGCCGCATCACATTGGCGCCACACTCACGTACCGCAGCACGCCACAAGGTCATTACACGCAAGCCTGCTACAGACGACCCGCCACTTCTTTGTAGTGGCTTAACGCAGTTTTAGTTAAAGAGCTCTTCATAAAGTTGCTAAAAGTCCCGTCACTAGATTAATTAGATCAACTAGAACCTTGCCATAGCTATTACAAAACACCTCGAAACATTTCACAGATCATTTATTTACTACAATGGGTGTTAGCCGACGAGAACTAGCAGTAGATAAAATAAATTTACTTTTTTTTTAAATAGTTTTAAAAGAAATACCTGTGACACAGGGTGGGAGCGGCATTATGCTGGCTTGTCGGATTCGGAACTGGCAGCTAGAAGCAACAACAGCGCATGGGCGCCGCCCAGACGGCGGCTCTCCCCCGACGCAGCCGCTGCAGACTCCGACCTCGAGTCAGTCGCGTCTGTCACCTCGAGCGCATTCAGCACACAGTCGGAGCGACCGCGGACCACGAGAATGCTCAGGTAACGGAAGAAACACTGTCATTCCATTCCAACACGACACTACACTAATAATCACAATAATTATCACGCATTCGTTCATTGTAACATTATTATTCCAACTGTGGGAAATCTAGGTGTCTGAAGAAATGCCAAGAGGGCACTTATATGACTTCATTCAGCCCCCATGTTTTCTTTATGTTTCTGAGCCAAAATCAATACGTTATGGTGTAGCATAGCATCATTGGCGCACGGCCAGGAATAAGTATGCTGTATCCAAAGATCTTTCAATCAGAATGCGGGACGGTCGCCGCTGTGGAATCGTCCATACCATGTCCGGAATAAGATAAAAATCAGTGTCCAAATAACTTTACAGCCGGAGGCAGATCCTCCCTCCATATAGCACATCTTCGTCTTGCGATAGCGCTACCCCAGCTTCTGTACCATATCGCTGTACGGATAGACCTTCCCGCCGTATGTTACCCCCTGTGTGTGTTCCGGCGGTCGCGGAGCGTGCGGTACGGCGACGGCTCCGTGCACGCTGCGATACCGCTCCAGCGCCGCTGCTGCACCGCACGCGCCCCGTCCGCACCCCGCGTCCGTCCCGTCGCCTTCGTCGAATCCTCCGCAGCCGCTCAGATGGCTCTAGCACTCGCGACTCTCACAAACAATCTTACAGCCGTAGTTACAGCTGTCCCGAATATCCGGTTCAATGCAACACATATAAGATAACGGAAAATGAACGTGAATACATTTTTCAAGTACCCATCTTGCAACCTCCTATGCCCATAAGAATCAATCAGTTTTCTAAAGAACTTAGGACATTGCCAGCTAACATTTATTTTGGACCATTGCCACGTTCTTCTAGAAAAACAGCGCATAATAGACAGGTCTTCGGGTCATATGACCGCACTGTCTCATTAGATGCAAGCTGTGCGGTAGAGAAGTCGAAAGGATTAAGGAGGAAGCTACCGAATATACAACAGCATTCCTTAAAAGCTTCACAAAATAGTTCTCTTTCTCAAATTCAGTCAATTGCTAACAACAAAATAATAAATTATGAAAACAAGTGCGTGATATCAAACTTAGGCATGGATGCATCATCGAACACGGCACAGAAAAACGAAGTTAAGAGCTTTGAATATCATGGCTACGACAGTGGAGGTAGCGACGCTGAAACAACAATTCACGTAAGTATTGAAAAACAACACAGTTTTGAAAAGTTTACGAGTAAAGTAGATTCAACGGATAAAGTTAAACAAATAAGTGAAAACGATCAGACCACTGTGTACGAGTACAAATATAATCGTAAAAAGCTTTTATCCCTAGATTTGAGATCTAGTTACGAAGGTGGCGGAAGTCCTTATCAATCGCAATCTCTTGATTTTTCCAAAAGTGAAAGCAAAGACAGCAACTCCAAACAACAAATAGAAGCAGAAAAAGAAATCCCGAAAAAGGGCAGCATTATGCGAAGGAGGTATTCAGAATCCTGTGTGACAGCGAAATCATCGCCTGTCACTCTAATTTCCACACCAGATAAAACGGAAGATATTTTCAAGATGGTTTCCAGAAAATCAATTTCTGGTCCAGTACATACTGAAAATAACGACGAATCTTCCAAAAAGCATGTCAACGTAGTTAGTATCAATGAGATCCCTACATTTCAGGAATACCGCTCGCCCAATTCCAACTCGCCTCAATCTAGTATCGATCTTTCTTGTAAGAAACCTTTACCATCTATTATTAAATATGCTCGTAGCCGATCATACTCTGTAGCGGACACCGATCACATAGATCGGGAGTTTAGTTTAGTTGCTAACTACTTGTCTGTTGCTCTTTCTCCCCCGAACCTCGGCTCGAATCGTCGTGCGCTCACTCCCGTCGCATCTCATCTACCACTTGACGATCATCACAACACACATGACGCCACCGCTGAACGTCCACCCGTGGAACAACAACCTCCGGTCATCGATGACACAAAACAACGTCATCCGATTCGAAAACTACCTGCGACGCCTGTGACCCGAACAAACTCCAAACGCAGCAATGACTACGGAGGTCGAGAAAATGGACGCAACAACAACCAGCCGCTAGAGCGACCACTAGAACGACGCGAGTCCCGCCGAGGGCAGTTCACTCGAAGTCTCAGCAACGCTGATGTGCCGCCTGACGAAAAAGCAGGTATAAATTAACAAAACATATCAAATTATTTAAATGTAGGTACACTTAGGTTTGAGTGGCGAGAGACTTAACAGTCGGCAGTATTGTTCTAGTCTCTGCCACCGCTTGCTCGTTTTAGGCTAATTTCACAATTTAATTTGCTTGTCAAAGACGGCAGCCTTAGCGACACAGCACTGGGAATCAGTGAAGCAGAGCCAGTTAGCGATGACGCACTCCTCAAAGCTGAACCACGTGACTACTTCGGCCCTGGTATGGGCAAGAAAAGCAACTCCACTTCTCAACTGTCAGCCACAGGTGAAAACTGCTACCAATTTATTTCATGCCTCATTTCTATCACCTGTCTATTAGTTTGGTTAGAAAGCATGAAAAAACAAATCATGTAGTCTCAAAACAAAATGGCTTCATCAGATATGTATTTTTTCGACAAAAGTAATTAGGGATTTGACTTTTCAAAAGTAAATATGTAACACAATAATATTCTTCAGACATCGTTTAATAGTAACAGCTGCAAGTCCCAATGATTATTTTAGTTCCATCATGTTGATTTGTGTACAATAACCAACAGGACGAAAAAGGAGGTTAGGTTTCGGTAAGCGTGGCAAAAATTCGTTCACGGTGCAACGCAGTGAAGAGGTGGGCCCTGAAATGCGAGGTGTGGGTGGAGTGTCGCGAGCGTCTTCGGCTTCGAGCGAAAACGACGATGACAGGTTGGCGCTGGCGGCGAAACGCTGGCGACACTGAAACAATAGTGCGGCCGGGGCGGTAGACGCGAACTGGATACCTCTTTTAAATCATAATCTCAGTTAACGACAATATAGGATCAATCGGAAGGGAGATAGCTAGCATGCATCACTATAGCAAAATATAGAACTGCAGTGTCGCTTTTGTATTCCGCTGAATGTAGAGCTTAATCCAGCTTTCACTGGTAAGTTTGAGAAGTAGCTGGATGGGACGCCTCCAATGAATTAAGACGATATTCATACAGTCTTTCTGATTCACGTAACCCATTCTGAAGTTACATACTAGCTTCATGTTCTCAACAACTCATCTGTCTCATATCAATAGATGTATTATTATTTAGATGTGTGTATTATATTATGTAAAAATGTAATGCCAATACGGTGTGTACTATGGTACTGAATGTGTGTGTATGGCGGGCGCCTCGCGTAGTGCGCCCGTCTCGCTTTGAAGGGTGCGGCGTACGACGCAAGCGATCCGGTGCGGCGACGACAACGTTCCAACGATCACACGAGGTGCGGTCCGCAAGCCTCGTCTCCATTTCTAGCTCGGAGGGATCCTCGTAAGTCGCTCGCCCGTCCGCTCCGTTCTATAACCGCAGATCGCAGAATCGTTTTTTGTACATGTGCGCCTCGATGTCTTCTTTACTGCCCCTCTCTATGTGCCTTTCGTCTTGTACCGCATGTTGCCGACTTCATATTGGTGTTTCTCACTCATTCTCTTTTCTGTTCAGCACGCACGAGTCTTCTTTCGCATTTGTCAAGCACCCGCTCGAGTAACCGCTCGAGAAAGCTACATTTATCTGAGGTGTTAGAAGTTGTTGTTCTGTTTTGTTAAAGACTTTCAGCTGTTGCGTTCGCCGAAGAGGAGACTATCACTGTCGAGGTCATCATTATTACGACATAGCCTTGCACGGTTGTTGGACATTAAATGTTGCCTGTTCCTATGATGTGTGCACTTTTTCATCACTTTGAATAAGTTTTTTTATTAACTAAATAACACGCCCCTGCCTCGAACCATGCATGTTTCACATTATTGATAAAATATGATAATTTTAATAAAGATAACAAATATTAAATAATAATTGAATACGGCCAGTAACTAACAAAATAAAATTAGGTTAAAACAAAGGACGAATGCAGGCTATATATAGGTGTAAATAAACAAAACGCTGTAAATTGTGCAAATAGATATTACGTCTGTACCTGCCACCTTTATGTACCTACTTACATAATTTAATTAGGAACTTCTCCCATATCAACTATTATCAGAATTAGATGCAGAACATTATTTAGTGTCTTTCTAGCACCTGTACACAGTTAAATTTACTAATAGACATATTTTATAACTTTTCTTACTTCCGATATCCACGTTTTATACTTACCTAACTTTGACTACCGATGCATCCGAAAACTACCGCCCTTTTCTTCACTATTGTATCAATGTTGTTATATTTTAATACTAATTCATTATTTTCCTTTACTGTAGCGAAAATCAAGGTTTGATGAATTTTGTACTATTTTGGTTCCTAAACTTTATCGAATTTTATTTTAAAACTGCCCATTGCTTTTCGCTATTCATGCATGTCAGACCTTACTTATGAAATTATAGTGCGTTCTGAGATTACACAAAAATAAAACACTTGTTCTATTCGAAATTAAACTCGACATGAGCGAATAAAATCAAGCTAGGTCCATGCAGGCATGTTTCAAAGTCAATTAATAACAAAAACTAATACAACAAGCTGGCCTGATAAACAATGTGCATTATTCTTTGAATTTTACATTATTTGCGTTATTTTCGTCAGGAATGTGAGAGATCGCTTCAACATGCATTACGCCGGGCTTGTGTTCTTAGCTTGGCTTTTCAATTCTGCACTCTAAGTTATGAACAGATATTATCGAATGTCCTCTTTCCATAGATGGTCGCCTGGTATGCGAGGTTCGGGCTCGTCTGACGGTACGGGGATTTCAGACTTCATCGACGGCCTTGGACCAGGACAACTGGTTGGTCGACAAGTACTCGGATCACCAACATTGGGCGACGTTCAGCTTTCAATGTGCTACCAAAAAGGTTTCCTTGAGGTAATCATCGACTATAATCATATTTATACTTGTTATTTGGACAAGATAAGTATTATGGTCTGACACAAAAAGTATCCCCATCGAGATCTATCTGTTGAAGAAGTTTTAGCACAAATGTAGGTACTACTATGGTACTACTAATGAAAGATCCATAAAATGGGTAGCAAATAATAAACAGACCCTCATGTATATTGACCAATCGCGTTATCATAGTTTTTCAAAGGCTGGACATTGGTCTAAAAATTTTGGTATTCCAAGGTGGAGGTGATTCGAGCACGGGGTCTTCAAGCTAGACAAGGAAGCCGTACCCTCCCAGCGCCCTATGTCAAAGTGTATCTAGTCAGCGGCAAGCGATGTATCGCTAAAGCCAAGACAGCTACCGCACGTAGGACTCTGGACCCGCTGTACCAACAAACGCTGACGTTCAAAGAGAATTTCAAAGGATGCGTTTTGCAGGTCAGATAGTGATAAGAAACCAAACCAATAATTGTACAGGCACAATTAGTAGATAAATATTCTAGTGAACTGGCAACCTGACATGCATGAAAACCAAATTTGTCTGGGCATGTGTCATACGAATGGTCGTGCCTGCGTCTGACTAAACCTTAGACATTCCTATAGTCACTCCTCAAATATTCGAGTCTACTGTACCTGGAGGTAATAGTCGTGCGCTCATTTCGTTTTCTAGATTGACAGAACCGAAATCATAATGATGATTTAATGCAGATTTTTTTTAAATATTTCTATCTAACTTTATTTATGTTTTTCTATGTTTTTATTTTATAGGTGACAGTGTGGGGCGATTACGGTCGGATTGAGGGCAAAAAAGTATTCATGGGAGTGGCGCAGATAATGTTAGATGATATAAATCTATCTAATATTGTGATCGGATGGTACAAACTCTTCGGGACTACTTCTCTTGTAAGTTTTTTCTTTCATTATTTTTTTCCGTAATATTTTCGGACTCTTATCATAACCGTGAAATGTAATGTATATTTGTTTTTCCATCAGTGACCTACGACTAGGTTCGGCAAGGTGATTGGAGGACCTACATAATCACAACAAAATTAACTTGTCCAAACTATAAAATTTAGTGATAATGCTTTAATATCATGATAAAACGCGAATATCTTAAGTATAGGAAATTTTCTATAAAACGAAAGATAATATAATAATAATTTGTATTTAATTTTCATTTTTGAATGCCTACCGGAGTTTTGAATAGATAGCATTTTATAGCAATGAAACAAATGTATAGTGTACTCAATAAAATGTAATTAAGTATTAAAAGCCAAATGCAATTTTAGTATATTTTCTTTTCCTATTAATTCCTCATTATTATTAACTTTTTTGTATTATAGCTGATTTCAATACATCGACCATATTAGAATTTAAAAGAAATATACCGAATATGTATTACTGTATTTATTTTCCTAGATAATCGTTTTAACAAGTATTGTTGAACTCTCTTCATCACCCTCAGTCATACAACGTAGCCATAAAATTACCAGCGCACCATAAAAATATGATTACCTACATAAACAGAAACACATTAAGTATATCTAATAAGTAAATCTTAGACAAATGTCGGATATGGAACCATGAAATAGTCATGACGAATAATGTAATGGTGAGATTTCATACACGAAAAGTGAACTTATCGACTAATAATAAAAAGTAGGTACTAACCATGAACGATTTGCACTCAACAGTCATTTCTATGTAAAAATATTTTCTATGCGAACACCGTAGGTATTTAACACTAGCAGCGCCTCGCGGTTTCACCCGCGTAATTCCCGTTCCCGTGGGAATTCCGGGATAAAATATAGCCTATGTTCATCAGGGATAATGTAGGATTCTAATGGTAAAAGAATTTTTTTAATCGGTCCAGTAGTTTCGGAGCCTATTCAATTCATACAAACAAACAAACAAAAAATCAAACCTTTCCTCTTTATAATATTTGTATAGACTTATCTTTTCTTTAATGTAGTATTTGTTTAGCTTGTTTTGAAGGGGACGCGCCAGGTAGTCTATTGTCTCCTGCTCTTTTGACTGCTGTAGATTTGAGGTCTGGAAAAAAGAGAAAACTTGATTTGACGCACCAATATGACAATAATTCGCGATTTTCACTCGGAATGGGCTCTTTTTATCGTTACGTACCCTAGTCATTTATATATCATGTTCCATTACTGCATGATCGCCAAGCACATTTGAAGAGCTACAATGTACGTCCAGCAATTTCGCTACTAAGAAGTACTATTACGAACTTACAATGATGATGATTAAGTAATATGAAGTGACAACTAATAATTTCCAAACGCGGCCTCGCTCGCCATTTACAAGTTATTTCCAAATAGGTTCAGTTCATCAGTTCATCACGAACATTCAAATTTCTGAGCTTTCGCATTTTTTTCCAACAAGTAGGGTATTATTCGCTAAGACCGCTTGTAGACGTCGGACCGGACCGGAAACCGGACCGTCAAAAACGGGTATGTTAGGGCGTTGGTGCACTACAAGGAATTTTACTGTCTGGCAGTCCGATTTTTTACGGTCCGATATGGCACGCCATAAATTTATATACTAGTTTGTGCACTATACGTAATTTTCCCGTCCGACATTTTACTTTTCCCCATTCCGGGCATACGCTTGTGCACTCCTGCGTCCGCGATATTCATGAACAGGCGGGGCGGGCGCGGGAGAGGGGGGCGAGTAAAGACTAAAAATCGGACTGCCGGACAGTAAAATTCCTTGCAGTGCACAAGCCAATACTCTGTTTTTTTTTATGCTACACTGGTCCGTAAAAAATCCGACTGCCTGACGGTAAAATTCCTTGTAGTGCACAAACGCCCTTACAATAATTGTTCGCCGGACCGATGTCCGGCGCGTGTACACACATTCATTATAAATCATACACCACTGCGAATCCGGCAAAAAAAACGGTCCGGTATCCGGCGAAAAAACTGGACGTCTACAAGCGGTCTAAGGATACAAAAATTGCATACCTTGAAGCCACCTGACTTGAGTGGCCGGTCCGTATCCCTTTTCATTGCGCGCTGCGATACGGAATATGATAGCTGGTTTCGTTGAAGAGTCGACGTGTGCAGCGTTCAACGACGTCGATGGGACTACACAAGTGTTCGTTTTCCCGCAGTACACGCGAACGAATGCTAGCTGGGATTTAGATGCTTCCTGCAAAATATGTTTATTTTTAGTCACAACCTCTTTAATTTATAGAGGCTTTATAAAATGAAGGTTTCCAGTGGTCTCTCAGAACACTAGCACTGGGGTAAGCAGCATTGGATGATATAGCGATTGGAGAAAAGACTTGGAGAAAAAAACATCTACGTAAAAGTGACTCTAGAAATCTATGGGCAAGCTGTATCTATAAGAGGTTTCAGCAAAAATCTTTGGCGCATCTTATAATCAGCAGTAGATGTCCTACAACTGAAATGATGATGAAACTATTCTACCTTATTAATCTTGATGTAAGTATGGCAGTGTTTTGTCTTTTGCATTGACAAGCAGATTCACACTCGATCAAAAGAGGCAAAAACGGTGTAACTTGTTCAAGCTACATCGAGTTTATTAATAACAGGGTTAGTCTATACTAGATAGGCTACAATACAAGACCAAACACGTAGTTGCAAAATCAAAAACAAAACCAATATTGTTGTCAAACGTGCGTCAATAAATAAAACATATTATTTATAGTAGGTGCCAAATAACACCGCAATACAGGTCATTCACCCACCTTCACCACTATGTAGCAAAATTCAATTTATGTATGGTAAACAAACAGTACTACGAGATTCGAGCGATACCGTCTTAGCGACAGGTTTGTATGGAAAGCGACAGAATTTGCCATTCATAAATTGATTTTTGCGACATCGTGGTGAAGGTGTGCGAATGACCTGTATTGCGGTGTTATTTGGCACCTACTATATAGAACTTGTACTTTCAATTTACCTTTGGCTGGGTGTTGGATCTAACAGCCAGATATACAGAGTACTCGAATATTCCTTCCGCGGCGACTTGAGGTGGCTCCCACGACAGATGCGCGCCTTCCACAGACTTCGATATCTTTATTGCTGATGGTGCACCCGGGAAACCGGGTAAGCACGTTTTGAATGCGGATTCCTGTATAAATAGGTACCTATCTAAGTATAGTTTGCGCCACGAATAGCCAGCAGAAAAACGCGTGTCACCGAGCACGTGAAAGTGAAATTTCGCTAGCGATAGAATACCTCTGAAAATGTTACTACTGGCACTAAGTCGAATACGGCAAGTCTTTCTATACACGTTCGGCAATGATCGAATTAAAATTGTGACGTTGTTGGGGACATACTAAAATAAGTAAGTTGTCGCTTAATTATAAATATGTATTTTTTTAAAAGAAGTATATTCGTATTCTAACAGCAATGTAGTTCCCATATGCGAAATGCACATAAATAAAAGCGCCCGACTAGTTTTAGTAATCTGAGGCTCTGTGACCAAGAATGGAGGGGAAGGGTGAGTGTGCTTTGCACAGCGAAAGAAATATAGTATAGAAATAGATATAAATATTCCCCTCCACTTTTGCCGAGAGCTATTAACCGTGTCGTGGCCTAAACCAAGGCGTCAATAAAACCTATATTGGTATTATTTGAATACACGTATTTTTTTCTAATCTGAGGTAGTATTATATGATCTGTGTATAAGGTAATTATTGAACTTACTTCACTGAATTCCCCTCTACCGCAGGAGTTGATAGCGGCGACTCGGAATTTATACGCTGTTCCATGCTCCAAAGTCGTAGTCGGCAAACCGGTTAGATCCGGAGTGTTCTCCAACGACAGATTTGATAGGTCAATTTTTGGGTCCGATATAAAGTTCTGGACCTGCAATAGGAAAAATATATATACCTACGCCGCAATTTTGAAACCAAGAAAACAATTATTACATAATTTAGTTCATCGTATGTACCGTATATGAAGTTCCCTTGATAATCCCGACGGTGTACCATGCGTCTTCGTCGTGCTTTGGATCGTCTGTTTCGCTCTGAAATAATAGTAAGTATTAGTAAAACGATAACCTTGCTTACTTTAAATACAAGGTATATTTAATAGTAGGTAGCTACTGGTGTCGATACTGTCGGTATTTTTTTTTAAACTAACCTAATTTGACAGCTCCAGAATTATGAGCGTATATGCAACATTTTTAGTGCTGTCTTAGATTAGTTTAGAAAAAATGCAACAGAATCGACACCACTGTAGGTAGAGTGCCCGCAAGATAAGTCTGCGCGCGACTGATGGCGTACCTACTTAATTTTGCCAGCTAAACTACTTTTAGTTTTCCTTAATTTTAGTAAAACTATTCTCACGATACATACTCAAATTAGGTTCATAATTGAAGTATTCTGGCTAGGCTAGGCTATGAAGATGCCGGCATACGATTAGTTCCAATTTCAGCCGCGCGCAGAGTCTTGCAGGCATTCTAGAATGAAACCGCAGTAGAATCGCTGACTTGGACACTACAATCACCCGGACATTGCCAAGGTTAGAATGACATTTGGCGGAGATAGCCGAAGCTGACCTCGTGTCGATGGTCGAGCGCGGCGCTGGCGAGCGTGGCGAGTGCGTGCGCGGCGTCGGCCGGCGGTATGGACGCGCCGTTCGAGCCCGCTACGGAACTGCTGACGGCGCCGTCGCCTTCACTAGTTGCAGTGCCATCGCCGCCGCTAGCGCCAGATGAAGATACTCCAGCACTGATATCCTCATCCTCTGTTAAAGTCCAACTATATTTATTTGCAGAATTACATGTGTATGTAGAGGTCTTACTAGTACGGCCAGCAAAAGCGGAATTGATGGAAGAACGTGTAAATGTGGGCCGAGCGAGGCTAAGCCGAGGCACACATGCGTAAGTCCATCAAGATCGTTTTTGGAACGAAGTTCCTTATTGCGCGTTGCGAAAGGGGGCTAGACGGAAAAAATTAAGACCAAAAGTTGTCGCGACATTTTTTTCAAACTTAGACAACGTCATTCGAATAAATTGGAGCTGGAAGTTTTTTTTAATATCGTGTGCCTATACGTTCTCAACCGAAACAAATGAATAATAAATAATAAATAAATGTTAATGGACATTTAACACAGCGCTCTTTAGTCCCAAACTAAGCAAAGCTTGTACTATGGGAACTAGATTGCTGATAGAATACTTAAATGTAGGTATTGTTGGAAGTTTTTGTTTTTAGGGTTCGTTAATTCGTTAAAGTTCTTATAGAAAATATTATAAGAAAACAACACCTCAAGGAACTTCGTTCCACCCGGGTGTCCCTTGAAACCTATCAAATTTTTTAAATTACACGACAGATACGAGTTTACAATGTAATTTATTTGACCGCTAAACCACGACAGATATGGATTTCCATACAACTTTTGCCGGCCGCTGCTCGCATGGCCAGTACAGTAATTTCGATTCATCTTGAAGAAGGTTGTCACACATCCAGATTTCTCTATCTACTGACATTGACGTCCCTTTGTTTGCAGCGTCTTGCTACCTTATCCGGCATAGTCCATAAACGGCCGAAAGCATGCTTATTTTGCCTACATACATTTCAGTTCTAGATCGAATTCTTGACAACATTACACCGATATCGTATCACAAAGTGGCTAAGACTTACTCTGGGTAAATGTAGGCGACATAAGCCCCGATCCGTTGGCTGATAACGTCAACAACGGCATCGACTCACTGACAGTCGGCATGGTGTCGGCAGCACCGCCCAAATCAGATGTATCCGCGTCGTTGAAACTGTAACACACGAAACACGAGGGTCAGCTCATAAATTACAATCGTGATATAAACGTATGACCTTCGCAACCTTCACAGTCGAGCTTACATTGCCGCGTAGTGTAACTCGCTTTACTTTCACATTAGGATTGTTAACCTATGGATATAAAATAGACGGTCTCATTGGCTAAAGACGCGGGTTATGCGCCTCAGCAATTTTCGTTTATATTCCGAAATATAACCACGTGATAACATCGCACGTACTGTGGTAATGCAAAAATTTGAGTATTGTTCTGAAATACCATCCTAAAAGGTCCACTAACCAGTACCGCTGCATTTTTTTGTAATTTGCTTACTCATTAGCCTGATGCTGTTGATGGGGATCGACGAAGGTGTGAAGTATGGCCGGCCCGTTGCCTGTTGACGTGATAAGTGCCGCCTCTGTTTGACCACTGCTGGAAATATCTGCGCCGCCTTCAGCGGTGCTAGAGCTAGGGGCAATGATTTACTTTGTGAAAAAGTGACACCATTAAACCAAATTAAAGGTAGCCGTCAACATCATGTCATTACGTCACACATACAGCAGGTCCAATGGGGACTCACTGTCTTATTTACCTGTACCCTTCAAATGTACATGCTTAATGTGTACGGTGAACGTTTACTGCAAAGTCAAACACATTTAATTTTTTAAATTGGTATGGATTTCCTTTGCCCTAGTAAGCTGAGCGAAAAACCTATATATTAACCTGATGCCGGTACTGAGCGTCTCCTGGGCAGCACTGCTGATATCATTGACGTCATCACTGCTAGCGACGCCTTCGCCGCCGCCCATGTCTTCATCCATTGTGCTCGATTCATCTGCAAATGGAAATAATCCTTAGATAATTATACCTATCTAGTGTTTTTATATTTCGATCGACAAAGGAGGATTTCCTTGTGATATCTTTTGTAAGCCTTTTACGTATAAAATTTCTCAAAGTAGGTAGAATGCTGATCTTATTTGCGACGGGCGGCAGATATACGGCCAGCGGGCCTAAGATGCGCACCGCGAGATATTTGTCATGTCGTTCTGTCAAAATGTAAGCATTTTGTACCAGTTTAGGAACTATTGCATTATCTGTGGTGTCGACAAAACGCGCCATAATGTACACTTTTGACACTTTTTAGTCGTCGTATAATGCAATAGTTACTAAACTAGTACAAAATGCTTACATTTTGACAGAACGACATGACAAATATCGCGCGGTGCGCATCTTAGACCCGCAGGTCCCAGGAGAATATTATGTTTCATACTAAAATAAGTTCTTTCCAAATCTAGGATTGTGTGCTATACCTGCTATTATATAGGTGATGAATCTGTCATATAATGAGAGGTACCTACTTATACATAATATTATGTATTTTGTGCTACAAATGTCATGTTTAGAAAGTGAACTTTAATTATTATTGACGGTAGGGTTATTGGTGGCTTGTACAGTGCAATAAGTCCACCCTTTGTAACAAATTTATAATATTGTGCAATAAAGTATTAGATAAAACAAATAATCGCTACAAATGTACAGCAAAGCTTCTAAACAGCATTTAAGGCTACAAACTACAAAAACCGTGCAAGTCTGTAAATTGTTCATACATTATTTACACACATAATGAAATCTTGAGATCAATTTACTTACCGTCTTGGACATTGGGTGTATTCCTATCCACACCACTGTCAGTTGGCATTGCAGAGCTGATTGACTGATCTGGAGACTCTTCAGCAGTACCTTCCAATCCTTCGTCATCATCATCTTTCATCATAGGATCCAACTGGTTCTCAATATCGTGAGGGGAATCATCTTCTGTGTCAGCCTGGTTTGTCATAATTTATATATTGAGAATTTTTACTTAATTTAAAAAGCAAATAAGCATTTTTTAAATAAATATGTTTAAATCACAAATTAGTTGGTATAGCATAATAATATCAAGTATACACTATAAATTTTTTTTTTCACATACAATAGTTAACCTATTGGTAATTTAATTGTATACATATATAGGTTTAAATTATATAATTGCTTCATTGCTGCACTGTTCTGGACAGGGACAAATGGAGACATTTGGAGGATGCCTTTACCCTCAAGGGATCCACATCCCTCATTAACAAATAGGCTAAAATAAATATAGCTATCACAAATAAAATGTAACTCATAAGATGTGAAAATAAAAAGCTTTATACATGGTGTAACATAATTACGCTATGAGTCTGAAAGGGGGTTATTTACAAGTTGTGGCGAACAATGTTTGTTCTACCACTATTGATATTTCGAAGTTTTTCATTCATGAAATGAGCTCATAACTTTTTATACATATTTAATTTCTTCATGCTTAAATAGCAATGATACTATTATTTGAGTAGTGTAGCATGTCTCTTACTGGAGTAGACAAACAGTTGTCACCGATGTAAGCGGATGCATCTGCCGCGGTGCCTGCAGTGTCATCTATGTCCATTTCTTCATCACCGTCTGCATTAGCTAAAACATCCACATATTTTTTTTTACATTTCTATGTAATGTTAAAAAAAATATATTCGAAGTTATCATGTAACTGCAGCACAAAGGTCTCCTTTCTCTTTTCTACTCCTTGAACGTAGGCAGCTTGTCTTTCCATCTCATTCTGGGTCCTCCACACCAGTGTTTTTCAATCTTTTTGGGACACCCCAGAGGGTTGTGACCCACAGATTGAAAAACACTGCTCTACACTATCATATATGCAGTATAATATTTATTTTAAAATCATACAGGTACAGAACAGTGCTAGTTTAATGATAATGGAATGAAAAACACTGATAGTAGCACACACAGAAATAACAATTGTGGAAGTAAAAGCAACACAATGCATAAAAATACAATCAAAATAAAAACCGTCTCCTTTTTTTGAAGTTGGTTATATATAGATAAATAATGACCATTAGCTTACTGCTTAGCTTGCAAATCGGTTGAACCATTGTTAGTACTCAATTGAATATCAACTATTGTAAATTAGTGGAATTAGGGGCCTGATTCAACACCCTTCATTTAACATTAAATGATTTTGATATTTTTACCTGGTTCGATTAAAGATTGATCTTCAGCCACACCCAGCGCTATGTGTACTTCAGGATGCACGCCATCGCTGGTGCTTGATGGGTCTCCAATCACAGCTATATTCATAATTATTTTAGTTCTATGCTACTAGCACATCAGACCCTACATGCTTAGTTCAAGGCGCACAACATACTCATTCTGCAAATCAGCTACAGGAGACACGACAGCTATTTTATTGTACCTAATTAGGTATATTGTCTGATGTTGTTTAGACTGAGCGTCCGGCGTGCTAACTACTGTGCAGTGTGCAGTGATAAACTAAAATAAAAAATGCAAATTATTATAAAACAAATACCTGATTCGTCAGCCGCAGAGGCGTCTTCGTGACTCGTAACATTGTTATCGGAATTATCGTCAATGGTATCTGCGGCCTGGTTTTCGGGGACAGGAGAAACTTCCGCGCCATCGGGACCGTCGGCGTTCAGAGATGATTCGGACTCCATATTACAAACTTGAGCAAACAGGTATTTTTGAAAAGAATATACACACGAAATTAGAGTAAAATAAACAGATTACCAGGACGCTGGCGCTTATATAAATTCAACTAAGCCTTTCGAACTAAAAACATCAACGACCAACATTCAGAACAGAAAACAATACGTCCGAGCTTATTCGTACAAACGAAAACAAAATGGCGGATGGCATGGCTGTGCATCCGCCTAAGTACCTATGTATGCATAATTGTACCTACATTTGATACTTGGATCTTGGTCCTTGGAAGAATGTTCTGGTGCGTTATGTTGCTATCCCCGTCTTATTAACTGAAACAACCAAGACTGCTATAATTTTTACAGATTGGTTTAGATTAAAATAAAATAAATTAGAGAAATACAACAAACAACAGAATCGACACCATTCATTCTTAAAAAAAAACTCTTCATAGAAAAATTCATTCTTTACTTTGCCATTCATTCAATAATTTCGGGGACTTTGTGACTTTGTTTTGCTAAAAAATAAAATTATTTAATGTAAATCAATCTGAGATCAATGTTTCAACTCGACTGGAATCGACATTGGTTGAATGGTTCACTAGATTTTGTAATTTATCATAACATCATCAGCAATGTCTAACGATAAAGAAAAACCTGGAGATGGGCTTAGGTCCATGAGATCTACCACCGCGTTTAGAGTGATAAATTTTGAATTATATGCTAAGCCGGTATGTTCCATTAATTTACAATATTTGTCTAGGTAAAATTAATTTTATCCTCAAATGCTCAAACTAGTAACATGTAACCTAACATTTCTGACCATAGTTTCATTCATCTGTCTGACCCTACCTTACCACTCATACCTACTGGCAGAAATTTATTTATTTTATATTATAATAGGCAACGCCAATTACTAATAGCGCACACAGTGAACATTACAAAAATCTATTCTAAATAATCTAAAATGTGTGCCAAATTACAGGCATTTCTCATAATATTTTCACTACAGACAAAAGCAAAAAGAAAATATTAAAAATTTAAATGAATAAAGGAATATAAGTATTGATATACCAAAGTAGTACCCACTTATTTACCTACAGATTTTTAACATAGGTTTTTGAAACCTGAAACTGACTCCGGGAAATATTAACTAATCTTGTGTGTGGCTTTCAGAATATTGTCATCATGAGCATAGGGCTCACATGTTTTGGACTCACACTTGGCTACATAGCATACATGAGACACAAGGCCGAATCTATGGGATACTATTCAGCCATTGATAAAGATGGAAAGGAAATCTTTGAAAAGAAAAAGTCGAAATGGGATTGAATTTGCACATTAGAATAAAATCTTGTTTTGTTATTATAATAATGTACAGATATAATATTGTATGCCTATAGGTAAGAACGTAGATTCCACCTAGGTACCTAAATAACCGACATTAGGAATCTACGTTATAGTAAGTACCCACTTACTACAGGTACTTACAACTCTTACAAGTAAGGTATGTACATACGTACATCATAGGTAGTAGGTAAATTAAATCGGTGCTATTATACCCACATACTTTTTCTTCTAGGGTTAGTTTTAACGATGCATGTTAGCAAACATTTTTTTATGGATGATCAAATCTGTTGCATAACGTCACGTTAATAGGCAATAGCCAACATTATTTTGGTTTATAGATAAGCTGATGATGATGTACAGTACATACATTTTCTTGATGCCATCATGGAATCAAAGCATGAAAATATGGTTATTCTTCAGACTGCATTCCATGGTTGTACAATAACCATCCGAAGCAAGCAGCTAATAACCGCTTTTTGATCGCGCACGCGAATATTACGTACTAGATCGTACATACATTTTTGTATGTAGAAATAAGGCTGGCCAATTATTAATTATAAGAACTCTTCGAAAAATAATAATCTAAAATAAAACAACTTTGTGCACTGTACTGTACCCATTGTATTGTATTCCTCAGAAATTCATTATTTTGAGCTCGGAAGAATAATAAACACTGTCTTTCAAAAAAGTTACTGTAGAAATAAACACCAAATATGTTTTCTGCTCTCAAAAAGTTGACACGCAGTGGAGATGATCGATGTCCTGCTCCAATGCCCATGTCTTCATCTCTGCAAAAGAAGTTCTCAAAAGGAGTTCATTTTAATAGTTCGTCTTGTCTTTTAGTAGTAACATCATAATAATCATCATCTCTATCTTGACTCTGCTACTGTTTTGCTTTATCTGCATCATTTCTCACTCTTCCGTGCTAGTCTCATTCTGTTTGAGCTTACTAAAATAACAATCAACTACATTTACATTATACATTACAGTGAAAATCTTGATAAAAGGTGATCGAAATGTTGGTAAATCCTGCTTGCTTCAACGACTGCAAGGTGGACCTTTCATTGAAGATTATGTGCCAACCGATCAAATTCAAGTAGCTCCTATACACTGGACTTATAGAAATTCAGATTATATCGTAAAGGTAGGTACTTAACAAAAATTACACACCATATTTAACCTTATCCTACGGCTCAAACAAGTTTATTTTAAAATCTGGTCCTCCAGGTAGAAGTATGGGAGATAGTTGATAAAGGACGAACAAAGAAAAAGCCTCCGCTAGGACTAAAATTGGAAAATCAGATGGCAGCAACCCCTGACATAGAGTCCTATGATACTCCAGTACTTGATGCAACCTTCCTAGATGTCTACAAAAATGCCACAGGGGTAATACTGATGCTAGATATTACTAAGCCATGGTAAGTAAATAAATAAATATTCTTGGACAAATCTCACAACATTCTCTAGTCCCAAACTAAGCAAAGCTTGTACTATAGGAACTAGATTGCTGATAGACTACTCATTATACTTTTTTTTTTGTAAATACATTATGATACATAGTAACACCCAGACAAAGAACAAACATCTATATTTGCCACACAAAAATGTTTGTTCTCATTGGGGATCAAACCCATGACCCACAACAAGCAGAGCGAAAGCCAACGTAGCTGTGATGCCTGTCATACACATATCTTTTAATATTAATCACTGGTGACAAATGAAAATGAAAACTAGTGCTCATATTCTTATGATTTCATTCACTAGATGTCGTTGGAGCTCTCATCCCACAAGCCCGACTAGTTATGACAAACTTGCTTATAGGAAGACTGATTGCTGATAAAAATAGAACAATGATAAAATGTTATTATTTCAGGACATTTGACTACGTAGTAAAGGAGTTGTCTCAAGTTCCCGCTGATATACCTGTTGTGATCCTGGGAAACCACTGTGATATGCAACATCACAGACAGGTGCAACCACACCATATAGAAACTGCATTACACCAGGCCAAAATCAATAGGTAACATTATAAAAAAACAATATACCTAATAAATATTTATAGATACCTCAACTTACAATTTCATTCTATGTCAAACACACATCCAAGCGAATACCCAACTGAGACATAGACATAGACATAGACAATCATTTATTCGCTTTAGATTGAAATCATTACAATAGATCAGTTACAATTAAATTGGTATAACATAATATAATATTAATTTAAACAAACAATAGTACAAAATAAGAAAAAAAAGTATGCTATAGCAGCGAAAAGGTCACGGCTCAGCATTATGCTTCGCCATCCGAAGACAGGTCAGCGCTGTTATTCTGCCGTAACCAACGGTTCAGTCACTCAACCCATGACTCAACCCCATGAAAAGCAGTGTCGATGTTAAAAAGATGATACCATAATATTACTTAAATTTAAATATACATAAAAAATAATAGCCGCAAGTGCGACAGAGATAATAAAAGATATGTGTGAGAGTACCTAGTGTGCGTGGGTGGGTACTACTGATAGTCCCAGTCTCTTAAGAGTCTGGTTATCTCAGCAGCACCATACACATGTGAGGGAGGGTGAGGGTGTGTGTGAGGGTGAGGGTGTGTTAGGGTGAGAGAGGGTGTGTGTGTGTATCTGGAGGGTTCTTCTCGGACGCCAGTCTCTTAAGAGTTTGGTTATAGAGAAAAAACCCTCCAGTGTGTGTGTGTATAATTTAAAAACAGAAACTAATAAACAAAACTAAAACTCCAGTAGGCAAAAAACGTTTATATAAGTTCATACCTAATTAACAAGTGAAGGGTGCACTACAACTGCTTGTACCAGGCAACCCAGTTTGTTGTAATTTAATTAAATGATTTTTGTATTGTGTTTTAAAAGAGTGTTTTGATTTTAATTGACGAAAAGGAGGCGGTATGTTGTTCTAACACTTGGTTGCCTGGTACCTAAAACTGCCTCTGAATGCCACAGTTTTGTGCTTGGAGTAATGCAGCAAGTCTCTTGTGGGTCTTGTGCTATACTTGCTCCGGGAGCTTGTTTTATATTTCTATGGACATAGCATTTTATGTAGTAACCCCTATATCAAGGTACCTGTCATGGGCCTGAATATGTTTCCATAAAGAACAGTTTTAGGCCTTCTCTATTCTTTGACTTATTTCTCTCCGGTCTCAGACCATATTAGAGAATAAAATAAAATATGATGAAATATTTTTTATTCAACTCATTTTTATTTATTAACAGTATTTATAACATTATCAGGACAGCACCAGTCCGTTATGCGGAGAGTTCTATGAGGAATGGTTTTGGCCTACGGTTACTGCATAAGTTCCTCAGTGTTCCATTCCTGAGGCTTCAGAGGACCAGTTTGCTAGAACAGCTTCAGAGAAACCAGAAGGATATGGAAGAAGTTGAAAACGAACTGGATGAATTCCAAGTGAGTATTGAATTAGTAACAGAAAATGTGATTATTAAATACTTTAACCTTGTGGATACATTAATAATTTTAATTAGATTCCAATAGAACCTAATTAATGAGACCAGTATGATAAATATTTAAAGATTATCAATATTTAGGTAGGTACTAGTAGTCAAGTTCAAAGTTTATGATAATTTTTAAATTTATTCAATGATCTAAATTTTTTTAGTTAAAACTTTGATCTTTCAGAATTCAGAAGAATCTCATTATGATCTGTTTGTGGATCGTCTTGCAAGTAAAAGGAGACAGAGCACAGTTCAGGAGCCGAGATTAAACAATGATCGCTCACCTAGTATCGTTCTTGGCGCGGGGAAACCGATTGTACCCCCTAATGTTAATAATAATCCATTGGTATGTACCTACTATCTGTCTGCACATTCCCCTCCTGACAACAGCACCTAAGAAATTTATGTTAATACCCGTGCGAACCCGGGACGGGCCGCTAGTAGTTAATATATTTTATGAAAAAAAAAGCACACACAGTTCGATATTTTTCAGCTGGCGCAATCTCTATCCGCCCCGAAAGTAGAGATTACAAAAGTAAAACAACAGACTCAGTATGTAAGCCAGGAGCTGACGAATCCGAAGCATAAAGTCAAAGTCAGCATGGAAATGACGCCTCCTAGAATACCGCAACAAGAAAGGTTAGTGGAATCATTCAATTTACTATTTATCCTGTGTTATATCGTTTAGAATACTTACCACTCGTGGGATTGTTAAGGGTGAAAAAAACATCTATATAAAATCAAAGCTGCTAAAAATGAATTGAACTCAAATCATTAGGCGTAGGGTAAAGGCAGACAACCTTCTGGCTCGCACATTTCAAAATTTTTGAAGATTATAAGTAACTAAATGTAATTATGTGAAATTGCAGAGCTTCAGGGTTGAGAGAATAACAATGCAAAGGTTCAGTAAAAATCGCATTGATCCAAACAAGTTTTCTAACCAAGAAATGTGCACTTTAATCTATCGCATTGGTACAAGTTTTTTGGTCGGAAAACTTGTTTGGATCAATGTGATATTTTTACTGAACCTTTGCATTGTTATTCTCTCGACCCTGAAGCTCTTCAATTTCACATAATTACATTTAGGTAGTTATATTATATCTTAAAAAATGTAGAAATGTGCGAGCGAGAAGGTTGTCTACCTTTACCCTACTATAACATTATTTTTCAGTATACCTAGCACTCCGTCTGGCAACATATCGGCGTCTTCGGGTGCTCTCGACGAGTTTTACGCCGGAACACTCGATAGCAGCTTTCTTGATGATCTCACACCGGTGTCTAATCAAGAGGTGGCCTATGAAAGTGATAGGTTTGTAACGACATTATGATATATACCTACTTATAATGTTGTTCTATGGGTGTTAATACATAATTACACTCATAGAACAAACCTCTATGGGTGTTTGTTCTCAGTGGGGATTGAACCAACGACACGCAATACGGAGGGTAGACTAACCACTAAGCTGGTGACGCCTGTCAGTTGCCACAAATCTGTCCAGTAACTGAACCACCACCACTTCTAGATTTTCTTCAGTATAATCAGTTATCGTTTATTTTCAGTGACGAAGACAACGCAAACCCGCGAGTGATAGTTGACCAAGACGAATTGGACATCGATGTCGAAGCCAGTACCTCTGCCGCCACACTAGAAATCCACAGACCCGTACAACACATTCCGAGATCAGAAGATGATGTCGACAGGCTTACGAATAGAACTTCCATTGGTTATGAAAACATTGTGCCGAGTGGTCCGATATTTGGAAGGCGCAGTATGGATTTATCAATGGACAGCGATTTTCCTATTTGGGCGGGCGATTCCAGCGCTAGAAGATCTCCAGAAGGTACTTGTATGATATAAATAGAAAGTACTTTAGCAACCGTTTAGTATACTTACCTACCTAACGAATTTTCGACTAAAGTGTGGATTGGATTCTTTTTGTTTTAGACACATTAGTGTCGTTTAGTCTTGATTTACGACATAGTATTATTTCTACCCACAGGTGGTGAAGATCCCGATATCGCCAAGGAACCGGAGAAGGTAACGCACGGCGGCTTAGATTTGCTTGTAACATACAATTTTAATAACAGTTCATTTTATATTTCTCTTTGTCTTACTTATGCGATCGAATCTATAATACGAAATGTTCTTAGCTTTTTACAAAGGCGTGAAGAAAAAAAAACATGTGTGCAATTCACAAGAGGTAGAAGTGAAACCTTCAAAAAGACTTTCAAATCAAAACGATGCTAAAGAAGTTTTCACTTAAGAACGTTTGGGAAAAAAGTGAACGAGTTTGCTCGATACTTGAACCTATGCACTACGAGCTAGTCTCGATTTGATCCAATCCGTTAGACCGCTTGGCCAGCAGTCTTCTTAGAATACGTACGAAAATTAGCTTTGGGATCTCTCTTCTCGTTTCATCGCTTTTTCGTTTCATCGACTTTCAAATCACAACGGTGCTAAAGAAGTTTTCACTTCAAAAAAAGGGAAATAACGGCCGAATAATCAATCGCTACTTATATTAAGTTCATGCTTAAATTATTGCCATCTCTTACAAATGAGTAATGTCAAACAGAGGCAGAGCAGTTTTAAGTGTTGTTCATATTTGAGTGACGTTTCAGTATTCAGCCCTTTATCTGATAGCGTAATCATATTATGATGGTGAAATAGGTCCTAATTGCTGTATATGATTTTACGTCAGTTTTTATCAATCTTTGTTTTTAGTAAAGTAGTATTAAAGCGTAAATAAATACTAATACTTTATTTACAGACTGAAAAGAAAAAATCTAAGAAAAAGTCAAAGGATAAAGATCGAGGGGATCTTAGTGAAAAATCTGAACGGAAAGAGAAGAAACACAAGCACAAGAAATCGAAAGAAAAAACTTCCAATCCACAGCAGGATTTGCTGTCACCATCCACTACAAACTTTGACTATGAAGATTATGATAGCATTTAACAGTGTCGTTATAGTTTATAGCCAAGCCTTGGCCATGTTATATTTATATAGGCATGTATTTCTCAATCTATGCTTATTGTATGGTAAGACAGCATTGAGTAACTTAATTTCACAATTTTAATATCATTACGTTGTGTATACAAACCTATGAATTACATTCCGATTTTTTTAAAGGTTTTTAAAAACGCGCTTATTAAATTAATCCCGATTCTACCGTCCTATTACGGAAGTACCTATCGGAAGTAAACGCAGTTTTGACTTTTTTTTCTTTTAACAATGGTCAGCTAGCACTTGTTGCTGTTTGTTCGATAGCATAGACCATGTAGAGTAAAGCGGCATAGTATGATGATTTTTAACAGAGTTTCTTTACACAGTGGTCCAAATATTGACGTAGATACGTAATCCACTGTAGCATAATATAATACTTACCATGAGCTTCATTATATTTCAACTTTTTTTACTACCATTTGATTTCGAGTCATTTTGATTAATATCTGAACTAGTACGTAGTACGTATGTACTACGAACAAATGATAAAACAAGCAACAATTCAAGTAGGTCAGATTGCTAACTTTGGATATTTTACTTGGTAAATTATTGTTACTTATTATGTTATAAGTACTGATTATATTGTATGTAAACCATTTATTGTTGTGGCATTATAGAGTTTATCGTGTTATTGTTTATTATTATGCTTGTTGTAATCATAAAATAATAATCTTACATCATATATTTTATGGTTTTAATTTTTACCCTAATTACTAGGTACCTAGCTTTAAATCCTTATGTGCAAAACCTCTAAACGACACGTATTTTGTTGCCTAGAATATCATTATTGATGTTTTTAAAGTGGGACGTAAATGATAAAATAGAATTAAATGGGAAATAGCATTTCAACAAAAGAAGTTTAATAAATAGAGTACATTCTATTTATGCTGTAAATGTACAACCACATCGATATTTTATTGGTTAGATTATAAAAAATGGACCGCCCATGCGTCCACAAGTAGATTTAACAAATTACAATAAACAAAAACTTAAAAATTATATAAACTTTATATTATACATATTATTATAATACACGATTATTTTTAACATAATATTTGCCTAATATTATTTATACATTCTATGTATAGTTAGATAATTATTTTTCATTTTGTAATAAGTTAATAAAACTATAAAATATTATCTTCAGTTAAACATTAGGCAATTTTATGACTAATGCAGGTAGTGGAAATTATATTTGGTGATGTTCATGGTTTCAGTTGAATACAACATGAATTAGTATGCAACTTTGTAATAAGTAAATATACCTATTTCATACAAAGCACTTTGTACTTAGCTTTGAATAGTTTTATTAGTTTCTTTATTATCAAGTAAAAGCATGATTTTAGAATATGATTGGGTTTACTGCATTAACAATATAAAGTTAAAAAGTAAAACATTGCCATTGATCCATATTGAATTCGACACCGTTTTTATTTTCAATTTATGTTTATCAAAACTTCATTTACACAGGGTGTTGCAAGAAAGACGAGCAATAAAATCATTGGGTATTGCGACTTCCGCAGTTTCTCAACCAACTAACATCGTGAACGTGAAACATTCATGAAATTACGTACACAGGGTGTCCCGCCCGGAACTAGCATGTTAAGCTTGAAAATAAAATAATAGTTCTGGGGTAAAATTCCTATTCTAATTTTCAGATTTCCATTCATAGATATTTTCGAATTGGTCAATGTTTAATGCAAATGATTGAATTCACAAAAGTTGTAGAACATTTTAATTCATGTATGTGTCGAGCGACGTCTACCCTCTGGATAACATAATAGGTCCGGGGCACCAAGTATCTTATTCATTGTGTTCTAAGCTCCGCGTAATCCTATTCTCGACTTTATATACAACATTTAATTATTGGTCTTTGCTAAACATATTTGTGCGATAAATATGTTTTTATCGAGATTCTTGACTGATCTCTACAAAGCTTATTTAGTTTGAGACTCGAAAAAAAATAGAAAAGAATAAAGGAAAAACAAATGTCAAAAAAATTACCTAAATAGGTTGATAAGTATGTAGTAATTTAGTGTGTGATCTCTAATCTCTAGAAAAATTATGAACAATATTTTGTGCTTATTTTTTAAAACCAAGATCGACAAAAAAATCATGCATCTTATGCCAATGTATGATAAAACTAAGTAATTTTTAATTGATAAAAAGTAAAGAGATGCTAGCTGCTCTTATTGTTAGAACATAATGATGAGTGATGCATGTAGATAATGATATTAGGATGCATAGATCGAACAACTTTAACAAATGATAAACAACAGTTATGCGGATGAAGAATAACGCTGAGTTTTACAAAAATGGTCCTTATTATAAACATTTTTAGTACCTATTAGGTAATTCTCGCTACCTAATTCAAGCAAAATATTGTTAAAACACCAATCAATATATTTTGCTACGCAGGAATTGGGTAAGTTTGATCTCATTGTTAATTTCTGAATGAAGCGTGCAAAGCTCATCTATTCTTAATTATATTTAGGCTCGGGAACCAATGCTTGTTTGTCGACTGGACGAACCAATAATATGAATAAAGAATTCCTACCTAATCTATCACTTCTTTGAATTGAACTGAGCAAACTACATAGAAGACGAACTTTTCGCACTGTGTCCCTAACCCTACGACCTAGCCTAATGAACCAACAATATAATTCATTAATCTGTTAACAATATCTAAAGCTTCTAATGTAATGCAAGACATTTTTCATAAACAAAATATGATTATGGAGATAATATGAACCCGAGACAATGTAAAAGGAATGTTCAGTTCTATTACAACTGCAATTTTAAGCTGATTATTTCTTGAAGTAACAATACATAGATAAGATTATTGTAGTAACAACCAATTTACATTTCAACAAAAATCATGATATCAATATTGAAATAAATAATTGTTTTGGCCTAAAAAACGTTTTGGCATTCAAATTTAAGACTTAACTCATGAGTATAATCGAACAATATCTAACACGATGGATGAATTAACTATTCTTTATAATTATATTACTTTCTTAGACATATTTAATAAACTATATCGACTGCAAAATAATCATAATGCATTTCTAGCTTTTTATCTTATTTCTAACTATAATATCTTATTTACAAATTATTTATTTTATAATTGTTCAATCTTAAATACATCATCCAAATTTTCTCCTAGAAGAACTCATACTCATTTTTTTTAAACTTTGTCTGTCATAACAACACACACTGCCGGTAAAAACACGCAACAGCGTCCGCAATCGCGATCGTCATTCAACACGAGACGATTCCGTGAAGTCGTCCAGATAACTCTGCAAGGTGTGGCTCGAGTGCCCCAGGTGGGGCCTCAGCGACTCGAAGCTAATGTTTTGTTCCACAAAGGTATTGTGCCCCTGGTGAGGTGGTTCCTCGCGGTACTGGCCGATGGTCCAAGGGTCTCTGAGATCCTGGTTCGGTCGCCTGGAGTTAGTGTCGAAGGGGGGCAGGCCGGGCCAGGCTTGCGGCGGCGGCGTGCTCAGCATGGAGGGCAAGCTGCTACTCTGCGCCTGCGCCTGAGGGTTCAGCACCGACGGCTCGCTGGTGAACGACTCGACGCCCCAGCCGAGCGATTCGATCGCTGACTGAGCGGTGTTGCAGATCTGGCTGAATCGATCAATGGAACCCCAGTGGCCTGCCACCTCCGGCGCTGTCGTGTTCTGGATGATTTCAGGCGCCTTCGATACCGCCCTGCCGTACACGTCAGTCGTCCGGCCGGTGATCACGGAGCGAGACGCCACGCCAGGGTCCGGACTGAGCAGGTTGCAGTCCGACCGCATCATCGGGCTGTAGTTGCCCATCCCCGGACTCTTCTTGTTACCGTAGGCGTTATCGACCCCCGGCCTCGGCGAGTAAGGACTTTGGTGGATGCGATCCTGTCGCGACATGGGACTGTACTGGCCGGGCGTCCTGCTTGGGTTGCTTCGGAGGGATTCGCCCTTCAGTCCCACCCCTGGGTCGGGGCTGGTGTGCGTGGACGGGTGGGGAGAGAACTGCGGATGCTTGGGCATCGGGCTAAAGTTCCCAGAGTTCCACGGCCCTGACTTCTGCAGGTCCGGTTTGACGATCTGGCTGGTGTCGGGACTGGGTTGCGCCGAGTAAGGGCTGGGCTGAGACGAGTACGGACTCGGCTGCGTGGAATATGGACTCGGCTGGGTGGAGTAGGGACTAGGTTGAGCAGGGCTCGGCTGAGCGGAGTACGGACTCCTTTGAGATGAGAACTGGCTTTCGGGACGCGGCATAGGACTGTAATTTCCGTAGTTCCAGTTATTGGGATTCTTTATATCTTGCTTCAGCGTTTCTGGGCTACGTTTATTTTCTAATGAAGTGGTAGGACTGCATTGCTCTATAATTTTACCGTGTTTTAATTTACTATCTAACCTATTGAGAGGACTCGCTTCAGACTTATGGGTAGGGGTAGTTTTGTGATGTCCCATGTTCCACGAATTGGTTTTTATGACTTCCGAGTGAACATCTGGACTGTTTTGTACTTGACTATCTGGTTTGGGGACGGGACTGTAATGCGGACTGTTGAGATCTAGTTTGGAAGGATCGGATCTAGGTGTGGAGGAAGAGTCCGGCCTGGATTGTGGAAGAGGACTCAACAGCTTTGGAGTTGCACTTCTCGAGCGTTTCCCTTCCGGGGTGCTCTTGCTTGGCTCTGATTTACTGTCTGGCGACGATTTCGTTTGGTCGGATGACGTGTTTTTATCTTGGGTTGGTCCCGGACTGACAATGCTTTTCGGCTCTTGGAACAAGAAGGATGATGACTTATCCTGTGATGCAGGCTCGATCTTTGAGTCTGATGATTCTAGAGAGGTGGAATTAGACTCCTTAGCTTCGGGTTTTGAATCGGCTTCTGTGTTTTTAACATTTTTACCTTTTGTGTTAGCATCGTCTTTTTCTGCTTCTTTGGCTTTCAACTTCACTGGATCTAAGCTGTCTTTGAGGTCCTGTAGCTCCTTACCCGTATAAAGGCGTTTCATGCCTCTGGGTAGAGCGCGGCAAGAGCTTAGATTAATTGACTCTAATTGTAAGCATTTGAGAAGTACCTTTTTAACTGGTTCTAGGGATACGGACGAACCGCAAAGGTTGAGCGTTCTGTAAACAAGAACGCTTTATTTAGTTTAACGTACAACCGACGCAAACTCTACTTTAAAACTGACTAGTGTGAATTATTGTACAAGTTTTAAGCAATAATAAACCTTATATTACGAATATTACATACTTGAGCTTGCTTGTGCTGCAATCGGCAAGCGCGGAAACAGCGTCGTCTAAAACCCTCGCAGCACAAGCCCAGGACAGGTCCAACTCTATGAGACTGTGCGACCATTTCTCACAAATGAGTTCCAGGCAGGCATTGCGTTGGCGTGTTACGTTGCAACCTGTGGATGAAAATAACAAGCTTACAAGTTTGTAACAAAGCTCCATAATTATAATATTTTGGATAGGTTGATTTTTTCACATCCAAGAAATAATAAGTGCTGGTATATCAAGAAGTCAGCCGCGCGTGGTAAATCGAGTAACCAGATCTTTGTATATCAGCTATTAGTATGTATAGTAAACTGACCTCCTAGGAACAAATGCTGCAAATCCCAGGCCGGTACCCGCACTAATCCGGAATCCGTCAGTCGCTGCAGGCCTCGTAAGTCGAGTAATCTGAGTCGCGTCGCACCGCGCACTAATCGTGAAAGCGCGTCATCGCCGAGTCGGTATTCGCCTATTAACTCCGTCACTGCCTCACCAGCTATTGATAACTCTTCGAGTTGTGACCAGCCTTCCACTTCCATCTAAAATTATAGTGGAATCATTTGTTTTGTGTAATACTATACAATTGTTCGATGCGAAAACAAAAATAATCGCCTTCTATAGTTACTTACGTTATTTTTTGACCTACGGAATGATGTTATGGGATAATAACTACACACGCATTCTAAACTCGACAATCGCTTTGGAATAAATGTATCAAATAGCGACACAGAAGGCGAATCATAGAACTGCTTCAATCCAATGGATGGAATGTCAAAACTGAGTTTAGTCGATTAGTCGTTTAGTCGGTGGTAGATGAACTAGATGCGACGTTGCCAGCGCATCAAAGACCTAACACCTCGAGATTTTATTAAAAAAAAATTACAGGCATTGATAACCATTTTATTTATCACATACCTGCTGTGCAGTAGTAGCAGAAGCAAGCACCAGTTGTGAATTAGCTGCTCTAAAGACGCGCAACTTAGGGCATCCCTTCTGCAACGCCTCGAGAGGAATGGCCGCCGGGTGCGATGTTGCCAGCGCGCCGGATATATCGAGCACTTCGAGATTCTCACAGTTCGCCTGTAAACACGAATTCAGTCGTTATAGCGCGGAAGCTAAAGTTCAAAATAGTCCTACAGCTTTATTAGGTGTTCGAAATTCTTCATCAGGTTTCTTGGGCACTTTAACTGACGGGGTAGTGCTTTGCTCTCATTTATTGGTTTAACCCATTGTAGTACATACTTCACAGAGTAGACTTTCTGCTCCGTGATTGCATAATGAGTCTACCTTCCGTAGATAAATTGTTACTAAATCTAGTTTTGCTTGTCTTCTGCGTCAATTCAAAGAACTTACCGCAATAGAAGAAAGTATTTGCGGCAGCGCGGTGTACTTATTGTTAGCTAACGTGAGATGCGTGAGCCGCGCGCCGTGAGTGTCGGCCACGCGAGCCATAGAAGCCGCTGAAAGGCACGTACTAGATCCACCAGTTTCAGACTGAAATTAAACAAAATGAACAGTTAGGGACACCACATTTAATAATATAATATCCTTGGACATTACATACAACGCTCTCTAGTCCCAAACTAAGCAGAGCTTGTACTATGGGAACTAGATTACTTATATAATACTTATATATATATATATGTATATACATTTTTTTTGTAAATACATACTTATGATACATAGTAACAACCAAATTATTTATTATAATTAATTAATTAATTGTAATTTATTTTATTAATAGGTTCACAAATTGAAACAGAACAATATGATGTAGAAAAATCATTCACAGCTCACAGTCTCGGACTAACCGACCCGGCTAACTACTGCGGTTAGCCGCTCTAGAAATATATAAGAGTAAATTCTTAGATACCCTGTTATTAACTAGTAGTACGTCCCAAACTGAGATCTCGCGATGTTCCCAAATAATAGGTAAAACAAGACAAAACATTTAAATGGTAAGTATATTTTTTAAACATTTAAAAAAAATACTTATCATAAACGGCATCTTACGAGCTCAAACAAGCAAGTATTGGTTACTATGCAAAGGAAATCCATCGATCACGAAATATTACACATTTTATAGAGCTGTGAATTCTCACCGTGAGTGAAAGGTCAATCCTCTGCAGTTTGGGCAGCCCCTGCAGTAGATCAAACAGTTGGTCCGGCGTGATGCGACTCCATCCCGCAAGGCTTAGTTCCACTAAGCCAGGGCAGTAGTCCACCACACAAGCTAACACCCACGATATATTGCACACTTTCCACTGAGCTGTAAAGATAAGTTTTTGTAGTAAGTAACAAGTACGAACCTACAATTATTGCATGTTAATATTTGTCTCGCGGGAATCGCCCCGTTTTACAGAGGTTGTCAAATAAGTGACGTCAGCATTTACGTCTTACAAAGTACAAGAAAGAGGTGTTGAGGTACTTACCAATATTCAAAGATTGGCACTTGGACAACCTATTCTCTAAAAGCCAGACCAATTTGTAATCCGTTTTGCATTTATCCGTCGTGTATTGGGCGAGGTCTACGTTTTTCCATAGTTCTGGACTACAACTTATGCTATGCCATAATTTGCAAACTTTTCCCATTCTGAAAAAAAAAAGAATACTAGCGTCATTATCAACCAATGTTTGCCTTCACATCTTTGCAACTCACTGTTACTACTGGGTATATTATTTTATTGTGGAAAGAAACCATACATCCATGTTTTCCACACACAAATGAGAAGGTCTTGTTCTCCATGATAATGTGGATCAAAATCTATCTATACTATTATAAAACTGTAAAAATGCCAAAAATAAAATTAAAGATATAGATATACTAAATATGCAGATCTACTAAATAAACGATTCTGATTCCAAATATCGAGTTTGTTTATCTGTTTGTTTGTTCGCGGATCACGCCTAAACTACTGGACCAATGTCAATAAAACTTATACCATTCAGAAGCCCTTTTCCGGATTGAAACATAGCCTATATTTTATTGAAATCAGAAACGTGGATTCTTAGATACAGCTTGAACTCTCTAAACCAAAAGCAGCCATTTGCTACGAGGTTCATTGTATGCTGGTTCACAGATATTTTGGTGGAAAGTTTGAGACGCGTACGAAGTCGCGGGTATCAGCTAGTAATCAAATAAAAACGCAACACATAGGAAGAGAAGTATTGCCTATGCCTGAGATCACTTTCAATCGAGTATCTATAAATGGTGAAGGATTTTAAAGAGAGAATAGGCTTCTTCTAATCTAGACAAATATGTGCTACTGAAAACTAATACTAAAAAAAAGTATTTCCTTACCTGATTGCCGAAGGTAAACTGCCCTGTGAAGCCACAACATTTTCGAAAATCTTTAAGAGTATCTCATTAGGCATTTCACTTCCCCACGGACTTTGTGGTCCACTGTCCTCACTCGCTGCACTAACTCTAGTTCTTTCAGTCTTTTCACGTTTATCTGTGGGAAAAAGGTGATTTTTATTAGAAAAAAAAAACAACTCACGGATAACAGAAGAACTTACAACTCTAAACCCGCAATTTCTTTGGGCTGAACAACAGAAAGTGGTCTGAACCATTTTTTCTGCGTGGGACAGTGGAACTTAGATATTTCGCTGCAGTAAAAAGTACCCTGGGGTGATGTAGGTAAAAGAGTAGTCAACAAATCCTAAACTCTATAGTCCCAGTAACAATTACGATGACATAAAGCTTAGTTTTTTGTCATTCAGCAGAAATCAATAAGAGGCATATTTTTTTATACATATTTCCCTAAACTTATTTTAAGCATTTTGATGACCCCATTTAGTATTGGCAAAGTAGGTATGTATAATTCGTGCGTAAATAAATAAATAAATTCGTGCGTAATAGACATAGATAGCTCAATTTACGTGTCCGTCGTGTGGAAGAACTTTCTCTACGTTTGAGGCATAACATGATTAGAATCAAACTGGTTCGCGACCTCAGCGTAAGAATTTTGCGTTTTGTATAAAAAAGAATTCTTTAGTAAGTAACCACTTACTAAAGTGTAAGGTATGATAATTTTATCTGGAATTTAGACTTCCTGTGTGTGACGTAGAATGTTTGAGTAGAACTTTGTATATACTTAGACCACAGAGTTATCATTAACTAGGTAGGTACTTATGTAACTGATACGAAAAAACGACGACTAAAACAAGAAATTAATTTTTTTATAACACGTGTCCAATATTTATAAATCTTCTGATGTACTGTTATTGACTGTTGACTTTGTTGTGTATTGTTGTGTATTGTTGTGTTGACTGTACCTACCCAACGATCGACCAAGCATATTACGCTAAGAGCTTCAATGCAGTACTTACCCTTACTCTTAGCAGTCGATTTCCGCGTCCTAGTCTTAGGATGCCTTGATTTAGGAGCAGCCACGCTCATAGCAGCGGCAGTGTCTCCCCGCGAAGGGTCGTACTCTTCGCCAGAACTCTCGCTGGCAACAGGAGAAGCAGCTCTTTTTTTCTTGGATTTCCTTTGACCGAGATCTGATATGGACGTTGGCGCCGGCGCAGGTACTAACTGCACTTGGTGTACTTGGTGAGGAGGTGATACTTGGCTTATCCGGTGACTTCTACTTCTCTGTGGATTGATGATTAGAGAGCGTCAACATTTTTGCTTCTTTTTTTTGTCGTTCATATATACGTCGCTTAGTTCAGAATTACCGGATCTTGTGCGGTACTACACCGCTGCCTGCATTAGTGACCTAGGTTTTTGTATCTGGTGGCGGGCCATTCCAAGCTACGCTATCTGATGCTTAGGCTCGTATGCTGATAAAGAAATCGTTACTCAAGCATAGGTTTGAGTAGTGATTTTCATAAAAAAATCTATGCTTTTGGTCCGTACTCGTGCAGTAAATCAGTCGCCCACCTTTCCATTTAGCTTGTATTTTTTAAATGAATACTTTTTTTACGGTTTGGGGTGTATACAGACATAGATTATGACGAGATAACATTGATATAATCCTTAGTTTTGGTTGGTTAGCGTCAAGTCAAACAGTGGAGTAGTTACCCTTCCACGTTTGTATGGAAAGGTGTGCGACTAGTGTAACCTTAAGAGCCAATTTTCAATGGGAGCTTGACCTGGCCTTGAAAAAGGCCTTTGCTACATAAAGGGTCTATATCCAAACACACAAGAATGATAACCTTACAATAAAAAACTCTTTCAGATGTGCAGTTTTTTTTTTTTTTTTTTTTTTTTTTCCATTTATTGTTTTAAAAATACATAATAACTTATTTTGTACTATAGCACTAAGGAAACCACAAGGTTTATAGGAATAATGCTACATGAGTCTTAGCGTCGATAGCCATTAGGTAGGTATAGCAACTAGGTTAGATAGGTATGGGTAGGTAGCTGTAAGTAGGATCTAGCAAAGTGCATTCCAATTTCTTAGGTAGGTAGCTAGTTTTAGTTACAAATTTATTCACTTGCTAGTTAGTTAGGTAATTAAGTAGGTAGATTGATTTGTTTTTTTAAAGTTGACACATCATCATCATATCAGCCTATAGAAGTCCACTGCTGGACATAGTCAATGTTGTCAGTCAAGGGGTGGGTAGCCTAGCCATCCTAAGCTTTGCCTTCCGTTTGTTGACACTTAACTAACAGATATTTTAATCTATAAATTAAGAATAGTTTATTATGTGAGTACTGGGTACCTACCTAATAGCCCCCAGGACCTAATATAGCTTATTCTAGGAGAAAATCTTTACTAATAAAAAACTGTAAAAGAGCTAAAAACTAAAATTAAAGATATGGATAAACTAAATATGCAGATCTACTAAATAAACGATTCTGATTCCAAAAATCGAGTTTGTCTGTTTATCTGTTTGTTTGTTCGCGGATAACGCCTTAACTACTGGACCAATTTTAATGAAACTTATACCATTCAAAAGCCCTTTTCCGAGATTGAAACATAGGCTATATTTTATTGAAATTAATGACGTGGATTCTTAGATACAGCTTGACCTCTCTAAGAGCAGCCTTTGGCACGAGGTTCATCGTATGCTGGTGTCAGCTAGTTATAAATATGGAAACACTACTGGGTGTTTGCCACCCATGCCATTTATGCACTGAATGCAAACTGACCAAACTCTAGCTAAACGCCTGTACTAGCAGATTGCAAGTAACAAAGGAGATATAAAAAAACGTATTAACCACTTAAACCTGAGTTCCAAAAAATATCATTTGATAAAGAGGTCCTTTTATGGTATTAATCTTAATTTAATAAGTAATATTTCTCAGTACATATTATAAATAAGATGTAAATTCCAAATATTACAAAACAATACCAAGAGGGTTCATGATAAGGTCAAACTTATCTGAATAACATATTAATCAATAGGAGAAAGTAAGTTTGGTAGCAAGTTTGAACTAAATATAAATACTTACCTACTCTTCTTATGAAAGATTCAAATCCATTAAATCTTTACTATATTCTTTTCCATAGGAAATATCACTACATAGTATAAAGCAAAGTCGCTTCCCTGGTCTGTCCTAATGTCTATATGTATGTATGCTTAGAGCTTTAAAACTACACAACGGATTTTGATGCAGTTTTTTTTATAGATAGAGTGATTCAAGAGGAAGGTTTATATGTATAATACATCATCATCATCACTGCATTGCACCTGTGCGAAGACGGAGCGGGTCGCTAGTTAAGATATAAAAAGATTTGTAATGAACCATACAATGTTTAGAAAGGTTGACACCCCAACGCGGGACGTCAGTGCAGATCTTATTCCCCCACGACGAATTAGAATTAGAAGGTTGATGACTCCAAGCCAAAGACCTAGCCTTTGCAGAATATTTTGTTTTTATTATGTAAAGAACCAGATTTGGCTGAAATCATTTACTTAAAACAAACTCCTATCACTGTGTATTATTTTTTCTTTTTTTTCTTTTTTCGCTCCTCGGAGCAGGCTATAGTTTTAAAACCATACCGCCTAGTCTAACGTTAATATGTTTTTTCCCTTATTATCTCACTGTGTATTAAAAACCTCTAAATATATCTATACATATAACATGCTTAAAGCTGTCTATTATAATAATTGTCAGCAATCTACTTCCCATATTACAAGCTTTGCTTAGTTTGGGATTAGAGGGTGTTGTGTTAAATTATCCTGGAAGAAATCGCTTTCAGCGATACAGCCGCCCATTGTACTATACTTAGTTTTAAGATTTTTATGTACTTAGTCCTTGTGTACAATAAAGTATTATCTATCTATCTATCTATCTATTATTTGTTGTTCAACAGAAACATGTCAAGAAGGTTGAAAACTACTTGTAATAATGACACCCTGGACAGGGAAGAAATCCCTTAAAAACAATTTGTCTTGATTTGACCGGCTAAAATCTTTTGAGTATGTAAGTGTAGTTAGGTACACAACCATCAACCATCATTGTTGTTGGAACACTGGCTTCCTCACTATGCTTTCTGTCACTGTTTCAAAAGTATCAGGACTCTTATCCAAATTTCTCTACAAAATAGGTGCTTGGCTCGACTCATTCTAAGACCAAAGGTGGTCCATATTAGGTTGCAAAGTAATCACTTACAGCAATGAATTAATTACCACATGAATAACCAATAAATACCTAATCTCAAGTAATGATTGAATAAACCATCAGTGAAAAAAATTACATTATTTTAATAATCTAATAGATATTAAATAGGACTAGGCTGGTTCTCTAAATAAATATAAATTAAGCCCTTTTAGTCGCTGCGGCTGTGGGGTGCATGCGTTATCGCTGGAAGGATGTCAAGAATCTAACTTGCATGAGCTCCCACCTGGTGGGTTACTCTCGAACACAGTTCCAATCCGGATCTATAGATTTTGACAGAAGTCCTGTCATTTTTCAGTACAAAATGACACGAGATCTGTCAAATTCTGTGAATCCGGATTGGAACTGTGGTTGAGAGTAACCCACCTGAGAACTAGCAGGATCTAGTTCAAGATAGGTAAGGATTGCCAGATCTCTTACCAAAGGCCAAGCCACGCTTTAGGTCACTAGGCCAGCAGAATAACTAAGGCCTAGGGCATGATTTTAGATGGAGTAAACTTGCCAGCCTAGCCATTTTCTCAGCTTAGTCAGCCTTCAATAAACCATCAGTTACAGTCATGGTTTTTAGTAAGTAAGAGTATAATTTATTCAAGTTTTTGAAATCTGTAGTGTAATGATAAGCTAGCAGAAGTATAATTATTACTTACCGTTTCGTGGACACCAGTTCTTCTAATCTTAATCTTCATAATGTTAGTATCTACTATCTGGCTCCGATATGTGGCTACACTCACTTCAGACTTCTTTGACTTCTTTTTATTATGAGAGCAGATATCGAGCATAGAACGCGGCTTTCCACTACAAGGTATTATAGCATGAGAGTGCTTCTCTTTAGACTTTTTCTCCTTCTCCTTTTCTTTTTTCCTTTTTTTTGTAGATAATTGACTAAGTTCATGACTGTACGGTTTACCACTCTGGCGTGTAATACTTATTAAAGGTAACTTTACACTGCATTTGAGAACCTCATCATCACTACTACTCGATACCGCTTCCTCCTCAGCCTCCACATCATCCTCCCTCTCCCCTTCGTCCACATCATCATCATCATCACCCGGAAATTCACTACTACTCACTAAATTTAAGTTTTTACCACTTTGCACTTTTAAAACCTGTGTACTATTTGAATGAGTTCTACTATGGCGTGAACGCTTTTTCCGCTTTTTCTCAGGGGGAAGACATCCATTGGCAGTGGAGCGTTCAGAGTTTTTCCTCGAGCGCTGCTTCCGTTTCTTGTGGCGCGACCGAGGAGGTGACGACATCATCCCGTTCGCCATCAGCTGCTGCTTTTTGATGGCGATCTCGTCAATACTCTGCTCGAAATCAGTTTCGAGTTTTATTGAGGAGATCATCTCATCGTCCGATGTGTCAGTGGTGTCACCGTGCAGGGCTGCGTCGGGGAACAGGTCCTTGCGGACGGTCAGCCTCGCGGCTTCGTAGCCGCCGTTCACGGGACTCGACCCACCAGACATGCCGCCCGCCTCCCGCCGCCCTCACCTACCACTTCTACAAACCGCTCACCTGTCCGCGAGGTAAACAATCACTTTGACACATCACATTTTCACTTTTGTGACCAAGCAATCCAACAATCATTTTGTGATGGTACGAATAGGTCAATGATTGTCGTTTGACAAGGTATGCAACATCATAATTTCTTCAGTTTACACTTTCTGTGAGTTTGTAACATCTTATAATCTTCACATATTCGCATTTTAGGTCATCCATGTTCATGTAACGTTGTGATTGCGAAAAACAAAGTACAGATCATTTTCGCGGACACTTCAGGTGGTATTTGAGGTGAAGACGCACAATGAGCACAGCAATTAGGCGTTCGTACATAGTTTTACACTTTGTTAATTATTTTTGTCTTTACGATACGAGTTGATGAAAACTGTTGACCTTGTTTAGAAGCATAGGTTTCAAATTTTAATCAACAGATGCAGACATTGTCACAAAAAGTGTTCACCTTTTGACGCAGTAACCTTTGATAGACGTAACTTTTTTGACAAATCATAACTTTCTATTTTCATTTTACAATGCAACAAACATGTTTTCGTAGGACACTTTTGAAAACATTATTATATTTTACTATTAAAAACTTTAAACTGTCCTTTATATGGTTTTATTTCAGTGTTTTTGATGCATCAACAAAACACAAAAAGTATCCTATCAGTCATATTACCTCCTTACAAACTTATCAAATGTCAAACTTTGTTTATTACTACGCTAGCCACGTATTTACCTAAATACACAAGAGATGGCAGCACCTGTATAAAATACAGCGAAAACCATGAGAAAACTAAAGATTTTCGTTTCAAGCTTTGTTTTGTTTCTCTTTCTTTCCTTGTCGGAATTGAAATCGTTCCACAACTCTGTCAACAAGAATCTATCGCAAAAATGAGTTTTCCACTAGCATTTTTATTATCAATCATCCATTCAATCTATGTGAAAATGATATGAAATGGTTAAAAGTGTGAGCGAATAGTGCGGCGTCTGTGTTGTGTGTATTGTTTTGTGTGTGACGTTCTTGTAGGTAATAATGATAACCTACACGGTCTCTCCGCAGCGAAGTACAACTACTGGTGAGTCATAATTATATTTATTACATTTGCTGTACATATAAAGTTATCGATGATCTCATAGGTAGCTGGCTATCTATCTACCTACCTAAAATTGTTTTACTCGCTTGAGTCGCTTGTCGATAACTAGAACCTAAGTTTAAATGTGTGAATTACCTTACATAAATGTATAATATCTAGTACCTACCTACCTACGTTCGGTATGGTATGGTATATATACCCAACTTTATGTAGGTACCTACCTACCTACACCTAAATAGATAGGTAGATTAGCATAGCATTATAAAAGAAACCAGACTAGGTAGGTCTGGTTTATTTTAACCTCATCATATTGAAAACTACAACAGCTTTCACGGTCTTGGACTTCTTTTATCCATCTATCAACGGCAGGCGAGAGTTCTACCGTGGACTCCGACAACGTAGGTTAGGTAGGTACCTACCTACCTACATGTACAAAGGTCCTGTCACGGTATCGGCAAAAGTAGAGGGGAAGTGGAAACAAAACTAAAATTTGATTTCTGCGCATTCAACGCAATTAATCCTTGCCAGTATAGGTAGATAGGTAGGTACCTACCTACCCACCTTGTTTCTTGTTTGTACCTACCTCGATTTTGCTACTAGCCAGCACTAGCCAGCTTTAGCGTAGGTACCTACCTACTACCTACCTATTTAGGCGACAATTTTTAGGCCCTAGCAGAAAGTCTGCATTCATCTACCAAACCTGTTTTCAAACTCTTCCGTCACCAAAACTTTCAGAAAGCTACAAAAAGCTACAGAAAGTTTGATGGCGAGCACAGCACGCCATGGCTTCTTTCTGCCTGTTTGTCATGGCACATTTTCCTTTATTTTCTTAGGAACTACCGCTTAGCACTACACTAGTAGCGTAAAACATGGTAGTCGGAAAGGGTCGGGAAAACACACTGTAAACGGGTCCTCAGACATGGTGGACGAAAGCTTTAAAAAGCTGTCGAATACCTAGCTACCGAAGTAGCGTAACGGTTAAAATCATTATATGCCCTTATAAATCATTACCCTTCTTATGGTTCGCCGTCGGGTAAAAACTGGGGAGGGCATAGGAGTCGGAAGTATTGATAAAATCTAATTGCGAACGCTTTTTATTAAAATCATGGAACCTTCAACTCCAGAACTCTTCCTAAAGTTAATCGACATCAAGACAATCATCCACTTTCGAATGACGAATTAACTAACCTCTCGTATGAGTATGAGGACGATCGTAGGTTCTGTTGGATCATGGATGGATCATGGATCCGATTGTTAAACCTACTATGAGTGACAGAATGACAAAGATGCGCAACATTCGATAAACTAAAGAACATTTATCATCAGAACAACTTCAATAACAAGCAACACTGTAGACGGTAAACTGGAGGAGTAGGTCATCGCGTGATACGAACATGAAAGAAATACTGGTTGGGTATGAAAGTGACTGAATATCGATATCACTGTATCAGAGATAGGCCAAAGGACAAAGATGAGACAATGGGAAAAAAGAAGCGAGTGTTGAGATAACACAAGGGATTTAGTGTTCACTATACTAGTAATTGTTATCTAAACAAAATTGTTGTCAGATACAAAGGGGGCGTCCATTAATTACGTGAGGCATTTTTGAGAATTTTTCGACCCCCCCTCCCCCCTTGGTGAGATAATGTAAGATTTTCCTCAACTCCCTCCCCCCACCCCTAATCTCACGCGAGATTCTTCAAGACTTCTATTTTCGCTATAAACGTGTTGGATTATTGAAAAAATAACAAAATATTATTGTCTCCGTTTTGGCCATATTTTATTCTAGAAATAATTTTTCATGCAATTTTACACCGTTTTCTGCGAGAAAAATAATTACGTGATATTTGCCAAGACCCCCCCTCCCCCTAAGTGAGATTTGGAAAGATTTAGCTTGATCCCCTCCCCCCTAGAACACCTCACGTAATTAATGGACGCCCCCAAAGCAACAATAAATTTCAGATACATATAAAAATTTCGTTTAGAAATTGCATTTCAAATTGATAATATCTCAAGTTTGCTGCGTCGAGTACGCGTAAAGGCCGAAAACTAAAGGGGGCTGGCGAACCGGCTCTTTGACCCTACGATCTAGGTACCTATGAGGTAATTTTAATATTAGTATTAACAGCTTTGGTTTCTCTTGTTTCAGGTGAACTCTTGTGATTTCCGTCTTGCCATACTATTCAGCCTATTACGTAGCCAAGTTACCCTTAGCTGCACTACATTTATCAAAAGTTAGGTATATAAAACCTAACACGTTAGTATCGGTATTGTATTGCAAGTAGCAGGCTCAGGTGATCGGGTATCGGTGACTGTATAGTGTGTGGGTTAGTGTAGTGGTACGTTGTGATGTTGTGGTGGAGGTGAGGTGGCGCGAGTGATGCCCATCGCGGTGATGCAGAGGCATGGTAGACGCGGCTGCGGAGCGCCGGCCCACACCCGCCGCCGCCGCGGTCTGCGATGCAGTCTCAAGTATCACCAAGTAAGTCATCGTTTTGATCCACGCAATTATAATTAGGGTTTGGAAAATAATATAAAAACGACGACACTAAAAATACAATTGATAAAATACCAAGTTATCGAGAGTTCAAATAGGTATTATTATGCAGATAATTCTGAACCCTGATCGTAATTTATCCAGTCTGAAGGAAGAGATACCTTCCTCCACAACCAGCCATTAGCCAGCCCATTAGCTGACGATAAGATTAAATTATAGGCTTTTTAGGAATGGTATATTGTATTGAAACTCAAATATTGTTGCATGCTAGTTGTGTTGTATTTTTGGTCTGTTATAAATTGATATTTATAATCAAAACCTGGCATGATCGGACCGCTACAAGTACCTGCCGACAGAAACATTCTCTGTCATTTTTTACGTAGATTTACTGTCAGACGATGCTAATAAGGTGCCTGCAAAATTAATATCGGAGAATGGCATTTGCGCCAATTGCGCCAGTATCGAATGCTAACCAATGGTCTTGGCATGCCATCAATATAAGTCTTTAATTGATTCATTGCGGTTCAGTTCAGAAGCCGAGACATTATTGACCGTTGGCATCTTGCTGTTGACCTCCATGTCTCTGCGATCATTCTATTAAACCTTTATAGATAGAGATAGGTCATTCGACCGAACTTGTCCGATTTTCTTCGGGGTCGCTTTGTTTTTTAAACAGGCAGTTACGAAGTTATACTTATTATATTTTAATTACTTCTTGTTATTTCACCAACTACACGCGAGAGCAATGATTCCGGGTCACTTAAAGAATGTTAAAAATCTCGGAAACTAAAAATGATAGGTTAATGCAATAAATTGTATTTAATAGACAATGTAATACTCCTTAAATGAAGGTATTAAAACTTCTTAGTTATTGTAAAGTTATATCTTAAAAAAATCAAATTTGAAAAAGGGCCACTTTCGAAGATGGAACTACGAAATTACAGCATTTGGTTTTGCTTTTGTTTGTAATCTGTCATTTATGTGGGTATATAAACCATGTTGATAGTGCTCTATATTCATTATTCAAGCTGAAATTATGTCGCTTACGCCTGAAGAATGCACCAGAATACTTACAATGCTGGAAACCGGCCGGAGTCAGCGCGATACAGCCAGGACTGTCGGTGTGTCGCTGTCAACAGTACAAAGAGTTCTCCGACGTTACGAAGAAACTGGTTCTAACCTACGCAGACCAGGAACGGGCAGAACCAGGTGTACCACAGCACGAGAAGACCGATACTTGGTGAACACCATGCTTCGAAATCGCTTTCTCACAGGAACTGAACTCACAAATCAGTTTCGACGCCTCGGAGGAAGTAACCCAAGTGCATGGACAGTAAGACGTCGGCTTGCTGAATCTAACTTAAAACCCCTTAGACCTGCAAACGGCCCTAAACTGGAGCGTGGGCATCGTATTTCAAGACTAAGATATGCCCAGAGCCACGTAAATTGGAGTATTGAAGATTGGTCAAAAGTTATGTTCTCCGACGAATCAAAATTTATGCTCTACAAGCACGATGGAAGACACAGAGTGTATCGAAGACCAGGGGAAAGATTCAAGCAAGCATGCATCGAAGAAAAAGTAGCCTACGGTGGTGGGTCTGTACTTGTGTGGGCCGGAATTTCTTCTGAAAGTCGCACAGAGCTGGTGATCATAGAAAACGGCTCTTTAACTAGCGTAAGATATGTGGAAGAAATCCTCAATGATCATGTTGGTCCATTTATGGTCAATTTAGGTGAGGATGCTATATTTATGCATGACAATGCTCGACCTCATACAGGTAGGATTGTGAATGACTACCTTCAAGAGATGAACATTACTCGTATGGAGTGGCCAGCGCGCAGCCCGGATATCAACCCGATCGAGCATGCTTGGGACGAGCTAGGCAGATGCGTAAAACAACGAAACCCTCCCCCAATCACGCTTCGTGAGCTCAAAATTGCTCTCACAGAGGAATGGGAGAATATTCCCCAAAATCGTATAAGGAACTTGGTGTACAGCATGCCAAACCGCGTAAACGCAGTAATGGAAGCACGAGGAGGCAATACGAAGTATTAAAATTCAAGTCAAATCGTAATAAAGTTCAAAAATTTCATGTTTCCTATTTTTGTTTTAAGGAGAGATCAGCAGTTTTTTTCTTTATGTAATTTTGTGTTAATAAAATGTATGGTGACTCATATTTTTTTACTTTCATTTAAGGAGTATTACATTGTCTATTAAATACAATTTATTGCATTAACCTATCATTTTTAGTTTCCGAGATTTTTAACATTCTTTAAGTGACCCGGAATCATTGCTCTCGAGTGTAGTTCTCTCTAATTTTAATAAACTGCAGGAATATGCATTGAAGGTTCAGAGTAACAATATTGATTTAACAATGCGCTAGCCAACTATACTACGGTGATCTATGCCTACGAATTCGTTCGTAGCAGCAGCGTAGCGTAGCAAGCGTTTCATTGCCATTCGGTAGAGTTTAATTTTCTTTGATGGGTTAGAACTTTTCTTGAACTAATGTAACAATGTAAGTGCCACCGTTCAGGCAATTGTTTGATTGGGCGTAAGAGGAGCTGGGTACGCAATACAAGTTGGATGTTTAATAAGAGCACTGATACGTCTCGTTAAAGCCGTCACGGCTCGCGTTATCAGGGCCGTGGGCGGCTATGTGTGCTGCATCGGCAACACGCCGATTTACGCATGTGTGCGCTCATAGTAATGTTTCGAGGAAACGCGAGTATATTTCTCGGAACTGATTGACTGTCGCGCGTGTTTTCAGCAATGAATGGCGTAGCACCACCTTTACGGATTTATTTTAAACAAATTCAGCATAGTCTGCTCATCCGCGCGGTTGCATGCACGTTGTGCCTTGTTATCTTATCCGCGCTTGGTAGAATATGACCTCGTTACTCGCTGAAGTGTAGATCGCCTCCGCTGGTATTATTTACATAGTTAATGGTAGGTAGGTAAGTAAGTATACTTACCTATTACTTTGGCCATGATTACGAAAGTTAAATATCGACGTCGAGCTATGACGGCTTAGGCAACTGTTAGGCATATCATAATAGCTCATGAACTGGTTCTTCCTATTTACTTCACATTAAATCCATTCCAATCATCAATCATATCCAATCTATTTGTTCTGAAGATTATTTCAATTTATATGAAGACGTAGATCCTTAGAAGTGGTTAGGTAAATAAATGCGCTCAACCATGTAGTTTTTTTTATATAAAACTAATTAAATTATGGTTCAAGCCGATGGCCCACCCTAGTCCATAGTCCATACCATACATTATCGCAGAGTCTAGACAGTCACTTTTACACCGTTAGTTCAGTGTTGGGTATTTGTAGTTCTTTCCCATTCATGATGTAACTACTATCCCAAGAATCAACAGCGCACTAGAGTTCATATATATATCAATAGTTTCTAAAACGAATTCAATAAAGCTTCTGGTGCAATTGAATACAGCAATACCATCAGGTGGCCCGCCTGCTCGTCTGCCAGCTATGGCATAAAAAAAAAATTAGACTGCCGTCAGTATTACAATGAGAAATCAATGAACAGACTGGCGAAACTCTCGAACTAGACTCGTGCTTTGAAAAAACGAACAAAGTATGAAACGAGGGTCAAAATTTGAATCACGTTTCATAGAAAACGAGATTTTCAGTGTGTAATTTTGGTAGAATGGGAGTCCCGCTTCTTACGTAGGAACTACGTATTACATATTCTTTGTCAATGAAGCACATGATTGACGTACGAGTATCTATATGCGCTTATTATCGTGACAATACCTATGAGAATGACGGTCATGCGATGTGATGCGCTGCTGTAGTGTTAGATGTGCGCATAATTGATTTTATCTTTGCTCATAAACTATTCGACCGGTATGCTGTGTGGCATTAGTCAAACATAATTTAATATATTTGTGATGTCAAATCGTGAGCTCTGCACATATTGACCATCATAAATAGCTAAGCAAGCTTATTTTCATATATAATAATCATGTACTTACACAGAATCTGGAATAAAACCCTTTTCAAACATTCGTCACGACCTCTGAAATAAACCTCTGAATGAATGAAGTTCTTCTTTACATAAAAAGTAGGTAGAAATTAATTGTAAAAATAATTAAAACTCTATTAAAACTATGAAAATCTTTTTGCGTCAGACCTTGGGGTATGGACTTCAGTTCATCAAATTTGAATATATTGAGACAAACTGAATGTTTTTAATTCAAATGACGGCGAAGATTCCTCAAAACCGGTTTTCAGTCCTGATGAAAGTCCTCATTATCTTGAAAACCGGCACCAATTTTAATCAAACAAGAACCACCCCATATATATCACCTTTATTACAGGTAAAACTGCATTGAATACGGAGCCCTACTTACAGAGTTATATAAATGAGACTAGCTATTCATGACAGTAGTAGTATCAGAGCTATTCATGACGTACATATCTCAAATCTTTTTAATCAATGTACTACACACACACGCGCCCTCGCATATACACTCAATAGAGCAATGATTCCGGGTCACTTAAAGAATGTTAAAAATCTCGGAAACTAAAAATGATAGGTTAATGCAATAAATTGTATTTAATAGACAATGTAATACTCCTTAAATGAAAGTAAAAAAATATGAGTCACCATACATTTTATTAACACAAAATTACATAAAGAAAAAAACTGCTGATCTCTCCTTAAAACAAAAATAGGAAACATGAAATTTTTGAACTTTATTACGATTTGACTTGAATTTTAATACTTCGTATTGCCTCCTCGTGCTTCCATTACTGCGTTTACGCGGTTTGGCATGCTGTACACCAAGTTCCTTATACGATTTTGGGGAATATTCTCCCATTCCTCTGTGAGAGCAATTTTGAGCTCACGAAGCGTGATTGGGGGAGGGTTTCGTTGTTTTACGCATCTGCCTAGCTCGTCCCAAGCATGCTCGATCGGGTTGATATCCGGGCTGCGCGCTGGCCACTCCATACGAGTAATGTTCATCTCTTGAAGGTAGTCATTCACAATCCTACCTGTATGAGGTCGGGCATTGTCATGCATAAATATAGCATCCTCACCTAAATTGACCATAAATGGACCAACATGATCATTGAGGATTTCTTCCACATATCTTACGCTAGTTAAAGAGCCGTTTTCTATGATCACCAGCTCTGTGCGACTTTCAGAAGAAATTCCGGCCCACACAAGTACAGACCCACCACCGTAGGCTACTTTTTCTTCGATGCATGCTTGCTTGAATCTTTCCCCTGGTCTTCGATACACTCTGTGTCTTCCATCGTGCTTGTAGAGCATAAATTTTGATTCGTCGGAGAACATAACTTTTGACCAATCTTCAATACTCCAATTTACGTGGCTCTGGGCATATCTTAGTCTTGAAATACGATGCCCACGCTCCAGTTTAGGGCCGTTTGCAGGTCTAAGGGGTTTTAAGTTAGATTCAGCAAGCCGACGTCTTACTGTCCATGCACTTGGGTTACTTCCTCCGAGGCGTCGAAACTGATTTGTGAGTTCAGTTCCTGTGAGAAAGCGATTTCGAAGTATGGTGTTCACCAAGTATCGGTCTTCTCGTGCTGTGGTACACCTGGTTCTGCCCGTTCCTGGTCTGCGTAGGTTAGAACCAGTTTCTTCGTAACGTCGGAGAACTCTTTGTACTGTTGACAGCGACACACCGACAGTCCTGGCTGTATCGCGCTGACTCCGGCCGGTTTCCAGCATTGTAAGTATTCTGGTGCATTCTTCAGGCGTAAGCGACATAATTTCAGCTTGAATAATGAATATAGAGCACTATCAACATGGTTTATATACCCACATAAATGACAGATTACAAACAAAAGCAAAACCAAATGCTGTAATTTCGTAGTTCCATCTTCGAAAGTGGCCCTTTTTCAAATTTGATTTTTTTAAGATATAACTTTACAATAACTAAGAAGTTTTAATACCTTCATTTAAGGAGTATTACATTGTCTATTAAATACAATTTATTGCATTAACCTATCATTTTTAGTTTCCGAGATTTTTAACATTCTTTAAGTGACCCGGAATCATTGCTCTCGCGTGTATAATAAAGTTTATAATAAACTTATCTATCTTTGATGCTATTTAAAAATTCGTAGTGTTAGCTGCATAAATACGACCTTTGTTCATCGTTTCTGCAATCGTCTCTATTTTCTATTTACCTACCTAAACACGTAAATAGAAGTAAGTTGTTAGTAAGTTCTAAGTAAGTAATAAGAAATTGGATGATAAATTCCCATATATTTTTTACCAAAACGATGTCATGAAGGATAAACGGAACACAAAAAAAACTGTTTTAAGGTATATTAACCCTTATATAAGGCGTCTGCTGCAGATTGCCTAGATTTTTTTACAGCCCCACAACTTTTGTACACAATATCTAAAATACATAATTAAGAGCTTGGAGCTCGTAAGCTATGTTAGAGCTGGAGCTGCGTAGACAAGGCATGAGTAGAAGGGATCGGAAAATGGTCAGGAGCATCTGTTTTGAAGGTGGCGCGGCTTGAGGTGGTCACAGAGGAGCGTCTACGGCTGCTCTCGCTAATTTCGTCGGTGACTGTGAGAGGGGCCGCGCTCGTGGTGGGGCGGCTACTATTTTCGTCTGGCGGCCACGTTTGGAAAAGGCGAGGTGACGTCACGATCCTCCGCAGCGATGGCATCATCGGGCGCAGCGAGTGCCGCGACACGAACCGCTCGACTTGCCAAAATATATACCATCACGATCCCCACGATGTGCCGCGAATGATCAAATTTATTTTGATCGTTGCATGATGGATGTTACTTTTATTTTCCACCTCGAAGTGGCTTGTTTGCCAAATTGGTCTCTGAAATGATAAATCTAGATCAACATCCAATTCATCACTCAAAAGCTTACGAGTTTTTTCTATAGGTTTTTCAGTAACTTAGTAACTCGCAAAAGGTTGTGGAGAAAAGTAAAAAGTGAGCCAAAGTAGAAGTATCTATAGAAGTAATTCCGACCGCGCTTAGATGCTCGGATAATAATTATTTCTTCGGCATACTACATGCTCGGATTATTAACGTGACCTTTGTGATTATTATGTCTAGCTACGCAAAAAGATAATTTCACAAAAAATAAAACCCTTAAACCTGAAAACTCTTTAACAATGCTACTCATCATCAGACCCAGTATTAGAGTCTAGTTTTTTAAATCTGAATGTTTTGGCAAGAACCAAATTTTTCAAACTGAAACTTCTAAGTACAAAAAACGGGTTCAGACGGGAGCGTCCAGAGTACACGTTTTTACTATCAAACATAGTCCAGTCTAGAACTATCATCGGCTTTCGGCACTCCTCGGGCACAGATCATAATTATAATATTATACGGGCGTCAAAAAAGCCTAAATTTGACCTAAATATCTGGTAACGAATTAACATTTTCTTAAATTTTAATTCGTGAAAGCGATAGAGGACAAAAAACGGGTTCAGACGGGAGCGTCCAGAGTACACGTTTTTACTATCAAACATAGTCCAGTCTAGAACTATCATCGGCTTTCGGCACTCCTCGGGCACAGATCATAATTATAATATTATACGGGCGTCAAAAAAGCCTAAATTTGACCTAAATATCTGGTAACGAATTAACATTTTCTTAAATTTTAATTCGTGAAAGCGATAGAGGTACATACCTAACCTACCTATTCAAAAATTCGTAGTCAAGACCGAGTGGGTTGGACATGCAAATTCAGCTGTAAAGTACATCAATGAATATTTATTACCTAGAATGGACTATGTATGAAGGTCACGAACGTATAGTATAGGTAGGTAAAACATAATTAATTCTGTGCTGGATGGTATCAATTTCCATGCATATTATTGATTTTTATACTTATTGTTTAACTCACTTGCAGTGCACTGTACTCATACACACCTGATCTGTTCTGTCAAGGTGGGATAAACCGAGATATGGTTTGGGACATTACAACAGTTTCTGTTAAGGTCCAAGTTAGCACTGCGCAACAAGAGACAGTTAGCGGTCATCGAAAACAGGCCGGACAAAAAAAAACCAAATACCGTAACGAAAACGCTCGGAGCAGCTAAACTGGTCCATGAAAGAGCATAATGCATGCAGGCAGGGCAACTTTGACTTTACTCTTAGCGTTGGCAAACTTATCATTATATTGCCCTAACCTACCTCACAGATGGTCTTTGATTGAGTTACGGAAGTCTATGCATAAGCTAGAGAGCCTCTGAACGCATAGCAGCATGCTGAGCAACATGGCGATGGGAGGCTCAAGTTGAATTGGGGCTACCAAGCAAGTATTAGAAAAAACCTGGGCAAAACTAGAAAGGCATCATGAATGGAACGTAAAAACAAAAGCAAAGAAGTAAAAACGATAGTGTTACTTGCAGTAGTATATTCATTGCAGAAATAACGTAAACGTGAATGATCAGGGGGCGCAAAGCAAATCCTTCTCATTGAATTTCCAGAGGTAGGTAGAAGGTACTTACGACTTAGAACGCCATTCATAATATTAATTAATAGCATTGCATAGGCACCCCATAAATATACCAACATACTACATACAGTTTATGGTTTGTTTACTTAGCGAGTATGTTTGTGGACGGAGTCTACAGAGTCTAGTGTAGCTGTTATCAGCGTCGTAGTTTATGGCAGTGTTTTTATACCACTTTTATTTTCCATTGCCTATTTGTATGAGACGCAGAGTGGCAATGTTCGCAGCAAACGGTAAACTAGCGACACAAATACGTAAGAACGTATCGTTGCCGGTTTCGTGGTACCAAGGTGTAGGGTCGGATGGCCGCTATCGTTCGCCGGTCACCAGTGCTACGCGATCAGCTCCCGCGTGTGCTGGATGCGCGAACTACAGCGTAAACCTTTTAGTTTCGCTGATTGAACATAAATAATCTGTTTACGGTGACTTATGTGGAAATAGTTAAAAACATAAAACTGTTGAAGAACTCTGGTAAAGGTTGTTCTGAGAGTGATCCGATAAGAAACTATACAAGTTCCTTTCATGTTGACTGCATATTTATGTCTGATCGCGGAATAACTAACTGTAATCTGTACTAATAATTTACCCATCCTCGTGTACTGTTTAGGCATTATCGTATCGACACTGGATAGGTTATTGGTATGCTTCTTTATTGGGTTGATGCTGATGTAAGAAAGAATGTAACGAAGTAATAGGTTTGTGCTTAGTTGCTAAACAGGAAACATAAATTATTGTTGTACCTATTCACTAGCCAGTTTTGTTTTGTTTCGTCTACTCTGTATCTTAAAATTGTGCTTTACACAATTTTGTTATATTACTTGACCGTACCTAAGTACCTGTTATTGAATTTCGTAATCACTACAATTTGCCAATAACTAGCTACGTTCCGTTCCGAATAGAATGCTTCCTGTGCCAATTTTGCCATCGTTGACGGCATCATCGCTTTCAACAGATCAGATCCAGTACCTACTGTGGTACTGCTCAAGCATTTACCTCACTTTAATAACGGTGTATGAGTAGCTTTTTTTTTAATAACATGAAAATTATGGTTTAGTTAGTATAGTTTCAACCATTGATCGTCTCTGTACTCCAGTGATTTATTGTTTGACAAATCAGAAGAAAATATAAAATGTTATGAGTATTGTGAGATTGACAATCGCCAAGTTGCAGTTGCAGCAAATAGCTCAAAAGTACTCAAAACTACTTTGGCATCGAAATGTAGCAAACATGAACAGACAATATTGCCAAAAAGCATAGAATTCTGTAAATATTTTTAGCTTTTGGATGCTGTCGCAATGCATATTATTCTTATTTGAAACGTGATTGGAATCTACCAGACATTTAAAACAGGACGTAGGTCTTCTAAATTAAAATTCATAGGTAACTCTAGTCAAGATTTAGTCGTGACATAACACCTACTCTAACTACTATAAAGTTTTTTTTTGTAATGCAAACTTTGTTTTTATTATCGTGATTGATGAGGGCCTGGACTGTTGGCGGCTTAAGATGACTTCATAGCTGCTCATCTGTAAGGTTTTTGTGATCCTGCAATCACTATAACCAATATTTGAAAAAAACGTATCACGGTTTCTGCGAGTACTGACTATCGAGTTTATTTATTCAGAGTCGATGTAAAATAACAAGATGGTATAAAATTAATTACATATTCGTCCCCCAAAGGATACAACACGATTATGGGAAGACTTGGTACTTGGTTATACTCGGGTACGTTTATATTGTGCTGTGTAATTTACGTATTTTTTGTTTTTCTTGCAAGTAAATGATGGAACAAGGCTATGGATATTAAGTGGTAACCACTCCCTATGAAGATGCAATGCCTCACTGAGCACATCTACTGAGGACGTGCCCTGAATCATAATATTTTTAGCTTACCTACATCCCAAGCAAACATTGTATGCAGGCACCGACATTATCCATTGTTTGTATTATTCCACAAATTCCGAAACGTTTGATGAGGTCAACTCCATATCTTCACTATCTCCATTCCATTGACTTGATCAGATACCATTGTGTGGTTTCATTCGTGAATACGAAATTAGCACCTAATTCACAATTGATGGAACGATGTGACGTTCTCAGATAAGATTACCTACAGTTCTACTAGATTGTAAATTCACATTCTTCCAAGATATCACAAAGCATTAACGAAATCGATTTGTTACATTATATTTCCCATTTCCTGTGTCGTCGTACGTAACCGCTTCAAAGATAATTTAAATGTCTATAGATGTATTTTGAATCATGTAGGAGCGGAATTGACGCATACGATAATATTGTACTTCTGTAAGAAAGCATGGAATATCTCATTCTATTTAGAGAATTATAAAATGAAGGTTGTTTCAGGTCAGCCCCAAAGGTTTAATGTGATGATTGTATTTTGAATTCAAAAATGTCTTGGAATAATATAGCAAACGTATCTATACAAAGAAAATAATGAAATACTGAGAAAATAAAATTAAGTATAAATTGGTCAGCAATTGCATGATCTGTCACGATCACGACGATTATTGTGGACGTCGACAGAGGATGTCTTGAGAATTTAATCGGCTCTTTAGATGAGGACACAATTGCTATCTCACAAAAGCACTACGGCTGACCTCGGTCCTCCATTGTTGGTAATCAATGGACAATACCGAGTCATAACTCTTCGCGTTTCAGCTACAAACGTTCCTAAATTGTCAGCCACATCCGTGTCTACATCACGAGATGCCGTTAAACCTGTTCGAGCTAGCTAGTTAGTTATCATGTAAATTGTTAACGGTGTATAGCATTTTTTTCCTTAGAGCGCAATTAAAGTCTTTCAGAATGTTTGACTGATGTTTTTTGTTGTAAAAGGAACGATGTGCGAGCTTAGAATTGAATTGTTGGATGCCGCTGGTCGATTAGCATCGCGTCATGAACTCAACGGCTGGTATACAACAACGCCCACGGAGTAGTCGGCCACCGACACCGCAGCGCATCCGTCCCGCGCCGTGATTGATAAACTAATTTGACATCATTGTCGTGGGAAATGTAGGCTACGGCTTACGCCTGGAAATAAAAGGGGTTAGTCGCTAGAGGAAGCAATCTCAATTTAGCTTACCTACTAACCCTTCGACAGTGTGAATGATATGCCGGTTAATACGTTCGCAATTAAATGCTTCATACCACGTTTCATTAACTATTCTTCATCCGTTTTTAAAGTCCTCTTTGAAGTGGAATCGAAGCGCACGCTCAAATTCTTTTCAGTTACTCTGTTTTAAACGGTTATTAACTTCCTAATGAAGGCCACAGCCAATTAATGTTAATTGACATGAAATTAGTAGTAATGTAGGTACCGTGGGCGACACATAGCCTTGATATCTCCTTACAAACAGATAATCGATGTTATGGCTTCCGATCCAGTTTCCAAACATGGAAGTGAAAATATTTTTCAGTCGACAACTAAACATTACCTATTTAACCATCGAACGGCTTTATCAGCGTCGTATAACGTGGTTCCAGGGTTAAGATGTCAGGAATATTGACTTACGGAAAACGTTCCAGATCAAATCCAGTTAAATCTACTTTTCCAAATTCCAAAACCTGAAAACCTAACTCCTTTTGAAAACTTTTGCTACTGATTGGCTGAAAAGGATTCAGCGAAATCTGTGCAGATGAATGACGTCGGGTGTAGTAGGTAACGGTTGTATGTACGCACGCACAAAGGGCGGTTTAGTACAATGAGATGCAGTTGTCATAGGGAGGGGTTGTGTTGTGGTTGTGAATAGAGGTGCGGGCGCGCAGGCGGTGCTGCCGGTGGGAGGCAGGAGGCAGGCAGCCGTAGCCGCCGCCGGTGATGTAAGATCGGCTCCGGCGGCGGTGATGTCAGCGCGCCCACGCCTCGCCTCCGCCTCCCCTCGCTGACCTGCGGACTGCGGTGCTCGGTGCCGCAAAGCCTTCCGTGACTATGACTTCACATTCTTTACTTTAAATATATTATAAGAATAAATCTTTTATTGTCAGGTGATATGTAAAATTGTAGAGTCACTGGACACGATTTATGGATTCTCTATTGATATTCCATAAACACGACTGAACTGCGTCCTGGTACTTGTAATGATGATATCAGTACCTACCAGCACTGCAACCAAAACAGAGTGTTTGTAATTAGTAGAACTAATAAAAGTCAAAATAAAATAGATTGGACGTATATTAATTTTGAAACTCTCAAAGTGGATCATTGTTTCAGCTTATAATGAGGTCAAGTTGCTCAAGATAATGAATAAATAAAGGTGACGCAGTCCACAGGTGACTTGCTAAATTGGATGCCAAACCATCTTATTCAAGAAATTTTAAATTCAAATGAGATCTCATGATCCGATAGTCGTGTTAGAAATAAACTTACAAAATGGAGTCATTTTGTTGGTATGACGTGAGATAATGTAAGGATTCGGTTGCGTTAGTTACTGGTTATTTTAGACAAACCTAATAAGGAAAGGAAAAAATTAACTTTAACTAAAAATTTTCTTCAATCCGCATCAGACATAACTATCGTGTACATGATACATCATTACGATTATATCATACTTTTGTTTATTTTAGTTCAGAAATGAACATTGTGACCAACATTTTATCAGAAGAGATAAAGTGGCGTTACTCAGTATATGGAGGTGGTAATTTCAACGAACACTGGTCAACCACTGAATCTTTAGACAGCAAGGACTCAAAAATGAAAGCCATACAAAGTCTGATAGTAATTTTATGAAATAAACTTTTTTGTACATTGCTGATAAAATGGTTTTAAAAAAGTGATCTTAAAAAAAGTAAAGGTAACAAAAATGGATACGAGCCTATCCTGAACGAGCGGACAATAAGGTGATGATGGAAGGAGCAGTACTCGGTGTTAACAATAATAACAGATTTAGAACGCATTTAAAGAATGCAGCAAGTGCTATATGCGCTAGAACTCTGCCAAAGCAGAGGCGAAACGAGCCAGCTGCGTCGGGCAGTGCCCGGCACCACACATACCCTCGCGCCGCGCCTCCTAAGCGTGCGCCCATCCCTTGCCGCATGGAGCCTCTCGTATGCAATCCATCACATCATGCAGCTATCTTTGAACCGCCAGAACCCGTCAAGTACGAGCTAATGGAAGTTCAGATTCCAAGCAAACCTAATGAGGCCATAAAACTGAAAGGAACATTAGCCAGGTAAGAACACAGTCCTATATTTTTAAAAGATTTTCTGAAAAAGCAGAGATCTCCAGATGAGCTAGGTAAAGTAGTGAATAGTAGTGCATATCGCAAACCAAGAGAAGCTCAAGCAATAACTGCATTTAATGATGATAATGAATTTATAGTCCCACCCATCTAGAAATAAGACGAATGTTACAAAGTTTCTTGATTTATTTAGTAATAATGATACTGCCACGCTGCAAACAAGTGAATAGATAGGTCTGTCCGTATACCGAACGAGCGATTGATAATAAAATTTCACTTGTAACTAAGTGAAATACAACTTTACTGAGAAAACCAGATTTGTTTTTGTAATACCTACTTGTGATCGATCAAATGAAATGTATTTTTATAAGCTTTGTGATGATAAAAAAGTATTTTTTATTCTATAAATTAAAAGAAATCACACTTATTAATTGATTAGCGGAAAAACATAATTTACTACTAATATAAAATTGTTAAGATTGACCAAATAAATGAGGTTTTGAAAGCCAATATTTTGTAAAATAAAATCTATATAGACCTCACTAAAACTCTATAGAAATGTACATTAAGATTTTTAGCAAAATTAAAAAAAATGGCACATATGATCATAATCAGATGTTCGCGGCTGTCGTCAGTCTTTCGGTCAACAACATCAGCATGACATCATGGTGACTTGTTTACCCAGGTCGTTGTAGTTATTATTTATTCTGTGCCGGGGTCGAGGGGTTGAGGTGGTGTCGTTAATAACGCCGGCTATGTACCTACCTATTGCTGATTTAATACGCGATTTTTTTACTTAATTGCCTGTGAGAACACAGATTTTACGTGTAAAAGCTTTATTCATTTTGCAATAAACTACCGTTCTTGTGCTTCTTTTGTCAAAGTTTGCATAAGTAATACATTAACCTACCTCTTTAGGAATACTGACCGAAATTGTTATGTTGAAAAAAAGACTTAGGTCAGTACGGTCGAACCACGTGGCCAGAAGCAAAACACATGGTTCGATTAATCGGACCAACTGGAAAAAAAAGTTCACGTAGTCAGATTGATCGAACCATGCGGTCGAACCACGTTGCCAGAAGCGTATTTTTTTTATTTATTACAAAGTATTGTGTACACAATAATCATCTTTTGCTTCTGTGGTAGGTAATTGAAAATGTTTTTTAAGCTCAAGGAAATCGAATCTAATCAAGGCTTGAAGTCATGCCAATTTGACAGATCCAGGCTAGTCGCAAACTAATTTTCCTTTAAGACTTGACAAGCCCTCGAGTTTGAAGAGATTTGCTCACATCTTCAAATTTTAAATCGCGCAAAAAGCTGTGCAATCGCTAGTTTTTTTCAGGGCTTATAATATGCGATGGTCGTTGATCTCTTGGTTTCTGAGCTTACGCAACCTTTTTTAAATCAACTCCTACCGCAGGTTTTTTCCATATTTAAGTTAGGTGTTATAATTGATGCCAGTGTCTTGGGTACGCTTCCGACTGGTACTGATTTGGACCAGTTGAGCTATCTATAAATCGTTTGCAATGGTTTGTAGATGGCTCAACTGTTTCATGTGTATTTTGTATATATTGTAAATATTGTATTAGTTATAGCATGAAGAGTGACATTAAAAAGGTTTTTATTAAATAATAATTATGTTCTATTATATTGCACCCGCCAAAAGGGATTTTTAAAAACGAAAATGAATTTTCTCCATGCAGCGAGTTTTGTTTCACAAATCAACAAAACAAAACTCGGACTACACAAGCTTAGTTGACCAATCTAACTCATATAATATAGGTACGTTTATGACATATTACATAAGACCACTAAATGAGTCAATACAAACAACGGTGCCGAGAAATTTGAATTAGCAAAAAGAGAAATTTACAAGTTTCATAAAAAAAGAAACAAAGCATCATTATTTTAAATAATAAGCGTTCATTATAATATCTAATTTGGCAAACATGACCTCACACATAGCAGTCGACCAAAATAACTGAATCGTAGACCGTTATTCACCAGGAAATAGAGCGAGACCATTTTCGATCACGGACATAGGATTTGATGTTAGAAGTTAATAAGCACGTCAATCATCTCTTTGTTTTGGTACATATACAATCAGCAATCGATGGCTGATGGTAAATGCCAAATGCACGTTCGAGCTGCGAACATAATCGAATACGAATGGAGTTAATGCACTTGAGTATTTATAAGCGTTCGTGCGAGTGAAAACGCAAAAGCGAGTCTCATTCGCACACCATGATGTCATGGTGTATTTTTGTAAACACTCGAATGGCTGAGTCGCACGCGCTTTTCGTTTGTAGTACAGGCGGTGTTATCGATACAATGATGTGTGATACGATGTTCTTGTTAGTTGTGGAAATTAATGAGCGGAGCTTATCGTATGCTGACGTATGCCTAATATGAAGATTATTACTTTCTTCGTACTTTTCACTTTCCTATCACCCAATAGACATACATTTTATGGAATGCTTTAGGGTAAGAGCTTATGCTCAGACTGCCACTAACCTATTATAATTTGGAAAGGAGTTGGCCTCCTTTCCAATCCTTGTAAATATACTGTTAACGGCAGTTTCTGACCATTACCACCACAGATTAGCTGTTGCTTGAGATCAGCCAAGCAGTCAAATCGTAGCTAACATACAGGTACGCACTAGCGCATAATGCATTTGCATAGCGTTATTTGGCGTCTGTCTGCCACTTCAAGCGTTATTTTCAATGATTGGTGGTTTTCATAAATTCTGCAGCCTGGAATAACCAGTTAACGACTTGCTATAACATTATCCCAATAACATTATTTTCACGGGTAATTGTATAATAAATACGCATACAATATTTCCCCTTTAAATGTATGCCTCTGGAAAACTAAGGAAATACTTAAAATAACCCAACCTAACTTACGTAACCTTCCATTACATACAATAAATCTGCTGCTATGGTACCTATGTCATTGAATTCTCAGAAGTCACTAACACTGGTTCAAGACCAAAATTTGAACCAGATAAACAGTCGTCTTCCGGTTGTCTCAGAGTTGTTTAAACTTTAAGAAATAATTATTCCTAATTTTGAATCACTGCCAGGCTGATATCATCATTTGGGAAGAACAATGTACATTTTTATAATTTTACGCTGCTTCAATTTAACCTGAATATTTTTGCAAATTGGTTGCTTTATTATCATGGAAGTCCATTGTCACATTCCATAATATGGCATCTGGTATAATGACTTCGTTTCAAATAACAGTCAAGCTCTTATCTTCTAATCTAGAGTAACGTTTAGTCACACGCCTAGTTTTTGCGTTTGATTGAAGGGAATAAGTAGTTTACTGACTCTTGGACTGACTGATAGTGACTAACCAACAGTAAATGTTCAATTATGAGTAGGACTTTTCTAGAACGGTTCACGCGAGACACCTTCTTTTTTGACACATTTAACAGCATGGCGCAATATTTTAATAATTTTTGAACTAACAAGGTAAACTGACAATAAATACCCACATACAATCAATATAATCTAATATTGGGCCCGATTGTTTTGATATATTTTTCTAAAAAGTATCCTTGAAAAATAACTGTTCATTTGACCGCAGTCATATCCTCAATACAAATTTTTATATTTGCCTCAAACTGGATTTAAAAACGAAGTGCAAAAATAAATGGTGTAAGAAAAGGGTTATCGCGAGGTTCAAGATCGAGAAGTGCCCTGTCTCGCTCGTTTTACTAGCGTCACGTTATAACTTATCCAATTACAGACAAGAACCAACTAATGAATAGCAACTGCATCATTAAAATTCTAAGCTTTGTGAAGCACTTCGACACTTATGATGTGCATGTGTGTAGAAGCGTCCGTGCTTTTACACTTTTAAAATTATGAATCTATTATTTAAATCCTGGTTCGTATTGTGCTATGTTTTCTCAATAAATGCCCTATCGAATAATTGTAAAAGCTGTGATTATCGCTATATCATTATATCAACATTCTGCAAGTAAGTGAAAAATTTATGAATGGTCATCATCGTACGATAAGTTCATTCTGTTTATTGTCTGCTTTCACGTGGGAAATACTTATCGTCGGTGCGTTCACAAGTAATTCGACTCCATGTTTGTCTAATTCTTAGGAATGCAATTTAGTCTACCTCGGCTGGGAATTAAGGTTGCGTTTGCAGTTTAGAACATCAGCAAAATATTTTAAGTACCTCTAACCTACATACCAAAATTATGTACAATTATTCATTTATTTTATTTTTCAGCCGTGGTTTTCCCACTGTACAATACTTATTGTTTTATGATCTTTATTAATCTTACAACAAATTCTAGGTTTTTTTTCCATAAAATAACAATGACTACTTTTTCCATTGCAAATTCCTTCTTTTCATTAATATGATCAAATACGTTTTATCTTTAGCTAATTCTTAAACCTTACTCTCTTACTATCTTTTTATTTTAGGTTTAACAGAAAAAACCGAAATCAGACATTGAAACCGCTCTTAAAGAGTCATAATAATTATAACTAGCGTACCATGCGGACCTTATTGTGTATTGTATAACATTCAATTTAAAAGGTATGCAATACGAGGTCTCTGTGTACAATTACATGTCTATCTACGAGGTATCTTGTAGGTATCCCTCTGATTAAAAGTTAGGTGGGCGTCTAACGGTATAAAGGGTTGGTACTATCGTAACGTTTTTCATTTGAGAAAGAGTATTTGAAATGTGACATCACTGTGTTGTGTGGTGATTTATATCTACCTATTGTGTTTTTGCCTTTATTAGTCATCGGTAGAAATAATGTAAGTTTTTATTGATATCGCATAGGTATATTTTAAATCATGTTGTTGTATATATTTACCCAACCCTGAATCACCCTATTAATTAATTTATTCATTGTATCATGGCAAGGTTTACCCTTATACAGAACTAAAATAAAAATAAAAAAAAAAAATATTCATAAATATTCACGGACACTTAACACAACGCCTTCTAGTCCCAAACTAAGCAAAGCTTGTACGATGGAAACAAGATGGCTGATAGAATACATACATACATTTTTTTTTTTGTAAATACATACTTATAATACATAGAAACACCCAGACACAGAACAAACATCTATATGTTTACAACACACAAATGTTTGTTCTCGGTGGGGATCGAACCCACGACCCACAGCACGACGGATCGGTTGGTTCATATTTGTAACATTACCTATTACCAACCACTTCCTAATTTTGGAGCCCTTCGTGCATACACCCCTTTCGAACGAAATATTCAAACATTCCCAAAAAACCTACAATAATATAAACATCGAAAATATTTTTACTTGTGTACTTGTTAAAATAAAATAACTTATACCTTCACTTTGTACCTTCAAATAAATTAAACCAAGCTCAAGCATGATCAATTTCTTTTCAACGTGGGTGGCCGCTGTAATAATAATTACTGCAAAATGGATTGTACGTAAATTGATCACTCCATTCATTCTAAGTTTGGGGTGTACAAGTGTAGCGATTCGATGTAGGTAGGTAGTAAATATAAGTTGATTATTGACTAATGGAACTGGAAATTGTGAATTATATAAACCAGACACTTGTGCCTACAAGTTTCACTAAGTACCTGTTGTGTTATTGCAGGGAGGTGGCGAACGCTTGGGAGTGCCGCGTGGGCCAGCCCAGCGAGCCGGCCTCCGCCGACAGAGTGCAGAGCCTCTTCAACGACATCGAACTATATCCTACTAAGACCCAGGGTAAGCGAAGCGAGCATATTTGTTACTCTTTAGTTATAATTTTATTAAATGCATATGACTCGTTTAAAAACTTGTTAAAAAAAAATGTTAAATAAATAAAATATCAGACTAGAGCCAAAGCTCAAGTATACATACACAAGCGGCCCGTCCCTAATTTTTTGGAAAATATTATATAGGCTATGTCACCCGGGGTTAGTGTAGCTTCCCAACGGTGAAAGAATTTTTCAAGTCGTTTCGGAGCCTATTCAATGCAAACAAACAAACAATCAAATCTTTCCTCTTTATAATATTAGTATAGATATATGTAGATATAATATGTAGATATATATATTAAGTCTAAGACGTAAGTGTAGTGGTGGTAGTAAACCTAATGAAAAACTAGGCAAGGCTGTGGCATCTTTCATAATCTTATTTAGGGGCAGTAAATGATATTATAATGATTAGATAAAATGCAATCTTTAATGAATAAATATGTACATATAAATTATGATAAAGTTGACATAAGTTCTGGCAGTGTTTGGGCTTCCCTTACTTTGCATTACACTGATCATTTTAAAAGTATATTTAAACAAAATTAACAACGTTTAATGTGGAAAACTACTAAAATTTTAATCTCAGTATGAAAGCTAGTACGCTGACAAAACTGACGATGACAAAAAAAAAAATGTTGCACGTACATTGTTCATTACATATTTTATTATATGAAATGAAATTTGCCAATCCGAAATACTACAGTAGTACAGTACATTGCGTATGCTTATGCTTACCTACTATGCACCTTACGTACGAAATTTTATTTTACCTACATGATATATATCTTTCGTAATGGTTGACCTTGTAAATGATACTAATTATATAAGAAGTGCTGTAACATATTTAACTTCGAGCTGATGATTGACAATATCACGAATGACAAGCGTGTTAGCGAAAAAAGTGCTCTCAAATTTAATGTAGCTTGTTAGACAAAGGGTAACATAATCAGATCTTTTCCCAAGCACAGACAATCCAAAGTCTTAATGATATAGCGATTATCTGATTGAATGAGGTATAACAGATGGCGTCATCGTCATAGGCTGAATCAACAAAACATTATGTCAATATGCCATTAAAATTTTATCGTTGTTCCGCATTTCGCGAACATAAACCATAATTAATAAATGCAATGATGTATAGAGGATTGGAGGTACACTTGGCCTACGATTTAGTTAGCAGAAGTTTTTTTTTTAATTTTTTTGACAATGGTATTCTCTCGGACACTACAGAATTCTGTATAAATTGGTGTGAATGAAAACCCAGTGACTGGTGATAGTTACTTTACTGGAATTAGTAGTGGGGATGGGGATCTAAGGTCCAAAATCAACCACGTCCACAGGACGACCCGAAAAATTTAAAATAGTCCCGTTGCTATGTCTTGAAAAGACGAAAAGACCAGAAACACTTTGACTTTTACCGTCCGGCTTTTTCGTAAGATGTAATTTTGAAACTATTTAAATCTTTTGATGTTGTCTATCCTCTAGTCTAGATTATATCAATTTACTACACATACCGTTTACTCCAAGACTATATTAATATCAACAACTGCTCAACCGTGAAAGTTATGAAACACGCCTTTATAACACAGATCATTCGATTTCGAAGTCCATAGAGGTACTCATCGGATAGCATTGATTTTATCTTTTTTATGAAGTCACTCCGTAAACAATAACAATCTTCACTATTTATCTACCTACTTATTGCTTCAGAATATAGGGCATAGATGACTAAATACCACAAGAATTTTTACGCAATATTTAGGAGCCACAATCTGGGTAGATGCGTATTTGATCTTATCACCTTATCGCTCTCTAGCACTTAATCATTAGTATCCACACCACATCTTACGTTTAAAAGCATGATAATGCTACTCCCTACTTTGGTGTTTGATAAAATTACAATAATTTTATCAAAACCTTCGACCTATTTCGTATTACAGAAAATGATTATACGAAAATAACGTTTAGTATATCTGTGTGGGTGAGTAGAGAAGAAACTGCCCGTTAATCCGAAATTGAAGGTCCTTGAAGGTCCTTGAAGAAAACGGGGTCGTTTCTTAATATCGTCGCATTGCATTGATGTTTCAAAATGTTCCTGTTTTAGGAATCACTAATATTTCGCTTTGAATGTCTTAAAGTAGTGGGGACGTTCAGTTTTGGTTAATTGGCGTAGAGGCTCTACTTCAATTACTTACCTAGTGTTAATGAATGGAACAAATCTTATGATTTGTAACTTGCACGTGGACAGGACATCTGGTGAGCGGCAATTTTATCTCAAAGGTACAAAATAACGATGCCACTTAACATCTGTCGTATAAAACAATTTAAACGCGTGCAATGTTGTGAATGTCCCTCTGTTTGTTTAAAGCTACGTTCTAAATGACTTTGTGAAGCGATTGAAAAACACACGAGTGACGAGAAATACGAATGTCTTCATTTGGTTGAAGTCAAACCGCTGAAAGACCGTTCACATTACCACATTACTACCGTCCACCGTGAGTCGATGATTCGATGAATTTTATGATTTCGTGACGTAGGTATTTCGGAATAAGCGTCAGTGTGGATGTAGCTGAGTGCCTATAAATCGTAGCTCTATGAGAAGTTAACGGCCACTTCGGAATCTGAATCATTGAAACGCTTCAAAAACAAATCAAAACATGTTTTATGCGAAACAAATGAAGAGTAATTGAAAAAAATATTATAAACTTGCTGGTTTGGTATTATACGAACATCCCTTGTAACATGCGTCGACAAATGAGATGAGAGATCGAAGCTACTTACCTACTACTGATACTCATAATATAGGAGTCGAGACTTACGGCTTGTGTCGCGTGGACTGGTGACAACGTCAGCCTGAAATAAAAATGCTAAATAATATAAATGCTATTTTAGTTTTACGCACTTTATTCGTTTAAATATAGGTACAAGGTCGAAATCAGTTCATCATTCTATCCGATCACTACTTGCCTCTCAAATCTTCCACATATCGACTTCTTTGAAGATGTTCTTCTTGAAATTAATGCGAGATCATCTCGTAATTTTACGTCTGAAAAGCGTTGAAACTTTTTCTCTACCTCATAAACAGTAAGATATCCGTTATATCTGGTAAATCATCACAACATTGGATCACAAAACACGGCGCTCTACCGAATTTGTGCCTACTTACTTCGCCAGACAAAAGGACGCTCGGACAATTACCACTATAGTATGATATGAATCAAGATCAAGAACGTATTTTTCCATTGATGCTCCGAGTTCCGTTACCGGATGTTGAAAAGAAACCTTTATGTAAAGACTTCGTTGTCTGTCTATCCGTTTAAAGGTGAAGTTAGCATATATTTTCTAATCAAATGCTATGTATTCGCTATGGAACCTTGCGTGAACTTTGAACTATTTACAATTTATAAAAAATTCAACAATTTATATTATAGGCACCTACCTAACTCTATGGTATTTCTTCAATATCTCCGTAATCATATTATACAAAACGTGCAATAATTACAAGTATACTTAAAAATACACGAGGTTTTTTTTTGTATGCATATGCGCACTTTAATAGATCCACTTAAGGTTTTTATAGGCATATCAATACCTATATTAGACTGTTGAACTCTTAGCTAATTTAATAAAATCGTGATAGGTGTATAACATTACGTCACCTTGAAGCTAAATGTTCAGTAACTAGGATCGGTTAAAGTACATGATCTCAATGTTTTTGTTTGTATTATGTGCTTATCTATATCAATTAATATTTGTATAAGCAAGATTTACATGTTTATTTCTTTGGGTAAAACAGCGCTGAATATCATGAAGGTAGCTCAAAGTCTCAATCACGAAGCTTATGAGTTTTACAAGGACCAGTAATATTCTTGGCATTCTGTTAGTTTGCTGGCCTTTCGCTCCGTCTATTATTTACAATAGGTCTTAGTTTCGCCACGAATGTTTTAGAACTCTGTTCCAACATTATTTCAATTGATTTCGGTTATAATTTTACATATTCAGTGACTTCGTGAACTCAGTTTATATTCGTATTCTTATCTGTTTAAGTGGTCTTTTACATGGTTAGGTAGATTCATTGGTGTTAAATTTTCAACTTGAAGAGCATTTGTCATTATGACTGGTTTTCCGGAAATAACGATGAGTCGAGTCGCTTTGACATTAAAAGGATAATTGAAATGGCAGAACCCTTCATATCCTTATTGCATTGCTGGCGTAATCGATATTTTCTAATTATGTCGGTACGCTACTAACTAAGCTACGTAGGTACGCTAGATATCCACTATTGTTGGCAGGTGGTACAACGTATGATCTCACCGTTATTGCTCACTGATGACCAATTACCACCGAATGAGTTCATGACTCGTATTTTATTGCCCATGCCCAATGTTTAGGCCGTTCACGTCCGCCGAAGCACCGAACGCGGAGCTCTACGTGCAGTTATTTACTTACGAACGACAAATTTAAATTAATGTCTTTGAAACAAATCCGAATTTACCTCTTTATTTTAGTGTAGATATTTATTACTAAAGATACTCCTTAAGGTTGAACAAGTCGCACACCTTTCCATACAAACGTGGAAGGGTAACCACTCCACTCTTTGACGTTGACCAACCAAAACTAAGGATTATATCAATTTATCTCGTCATAATCTATGTCTGTATACACCCCAAACCGTAAAAAAAGTATTCATTTAAAAAATACAAGCTGTGGTTACGAGTGGTTACCCTTCCACGTTTGTATGGAAAGGTGTGCGACTTTTTCAACCTTAAGCTTGGCGGCAGTTAGAAGTTTCGGCCACAATTTCCTCCTGAAAAGTTTAATAAATCCGTGCAGCTTATTTACCTGTGAGTGTATATCGTTCCTTATTATTAATAATATGTCCTCACTGATATATAAACTAATAAAGTTTCTGGTTTCGCGATTGTTTACCGGTTGTATTTTCATGATGATTAAGGGATGTAAACTATAATAAATGCTTACATAACCTACAGTGAGGCAATGACAGTAATAGATTCAAACGATATAGTTCTTTTTGTACATAGCCTGGTACTTGCGTTGCGTATTGTAAGTACTTTGCTACTCGGTTAAAGTGGATAATAGCCTTTGTTATCCTCGTGGATTAACTCATAAACATCACTTGCCGTGTAATTGCTGCTTACTGGAACAAATCATGTCACTATGAGGTGGCAAACAAAGTTAAATTAGATGGAACAATAAAAGTATCTCATAAAACTTAGGACCTTATTGTCCATATCAAATTACCACTCTGTATAACACGGGTGATGAAAATATATAATCTTCGCAAGCTTTAAATTGGTTTTGCGGCTGCAACGCAATAAGCTGATGGTATTGCATTCTATTCTAAGGTAGGGTCAAAGAGGCGGTTCGCCAGCCCCCTTCTTTTCTCGGCCTTTACGCCTACTCTATACAGTAAAATCGAGATAATATCGATTTGAAACGCAATTTCTGAACGAAATTTTTATTGAGACATCTGCAAATAGTTGGTTTGTATCTGACACCATTTTTGGTCCAGTAGCATTTACAAGTGATTTCTAGTAATTTATTCAGTTTGCCGGCGGCTATTGCAAGTGTCGCAGCGTGGAAAAAGTAGTAAAAAAATAGTGGCGCGTCTTTCACTCCAAGGTAAGTTATGTGTTGTTATTCTAAGTAAACAATGTTGAAAGGCATTTAGCTCAACTTAAATGTTATTTAGCAACATATTCTAATAAGATTTTCGCAAAATGCTGTGTGAAAACAGCAAAAATTTGAGGGCCGGGATCTAAAACTTACATTTTTTCAAAATTTTGGTTTTCGGCCTTGGGGCCGATATTTGGTAGATCAATTCTTCTAAATTTTTGTCTCCTTTATTCATGTGGTTAAATGGTTTATCACACGTCTCTTTCTTATACGCTAGTGATATAGGTAAAGATCCTAGCTATTGGTTTTCGGCCGTCAAATTATATCGTATTCTTAATGAATAACGAGTATTAGTGATAGATATTTTGGGGCGGCCGAAAAACCAAACTATGGATAAATTGGCACCTCTGTTTTCGGCATGGCCTAAAATTGTATTAAAAGCATGTGGCCGATAACAGAATGTCGCTATTAGCGACTGCTGTTAGCGGTCATAAGACTACAAAGTTTTTATTTATTTACTTTTTCAGTCTCATCCAGTGTTTGCCAGCTACATGTCTCAGATCGTCACCCCACCTAGCCGGAGGGTGTCCTACACTACGCTTGCCTAAACGCGGTCTCCACTCGAGTATTAGTTTGCTCCAACGATTGTTGGTTCTGCGGCAAATATGGCCGGCCCACTGCCACTTCAGCTTACTAATCCTCTGAGCTATGTCGACTACCTTGGTTCTCTCTCGGATAACCTCGTTCCGGATTCTATCCTTCAGAGAAATTCCGAGCATAGCCCTTTCCATAGCTCGCTGAGCGACTTTCTGCTTGTAGACCAACCCTACTGTCAGTGTCCACGTTTCGGCAGCATAGGTCATGACAGGTAGGACGCATTGGTTGAAGACTTTCGTCTTCAGACATTGAGGTATGGGTGACGAGAAGACCTGTCGCAGTTTCCCAAACGCTGCCCAGCCTAGCTGGATTCGCCGGTTTAGCTCTTTCTCAAAGTTGTGCCTACCCAAACGCAGGGTCTGCCCGAAGTAGACATACTCCTGCACAACTTCAAGAGGCATTCCGGCGACAGAGATCGGCTCTGGGGTAATACGATCGTTTATCATAATTTTCGTTTTATCCAAGTTCATACCCAGGCCAATCTCTCGTGAAGCATCAGCTAGGTTGTTCAGCATCTGTTGTAAGTCTTGCATCGATTCCGCCAATATGACGATATCATCAGCAAATCATAAGTGTGAGATGTATTTGCCGTTAATGTTAATGCCCATTCCATTCCAACTCAGCGTCTTAAACATATCTTCCAGCGTGCTCGTGAACAATTTGGGAGATATGACATCTCCTTGTCTCACGCCGCAGCGCAGCTGGATAGGTTTAGACTGCTGGTTCTGGACTTGGACAGACATAGTGGCATCATTGTATAAGCATCTCAGCACTTCGATGTATCGCCAATCCACCTGGCATCGTTGCAAGGACTGTAGAACAGCCCATGTTTCAACAGAGTCAAAGGCCTTCTCATAGTCCACAAATGCTAAGCACAAGGGCTGATTATACTCTTCTGATTTTTGTATGATCTGCCGCATTATGTGAATGTGGTCTATGGTGCCAAATCCGCTGCAAAACCCAGCCTGCTCCGGTGTTTGAAACTCGTCCAGTCTTCGCGCAAGACGATTCGAAATAACCCTGGAAAACAGTTTGTAGACATGGCTCAAGAGTGAGATTGGTCTATAGTTTTTCAATAAAGCTTTGTTGCCTTTCTTGAAAAACAGCACAACCACACTCTTGCTCCATGCTTTTGGAGTTCTCCCTTGGTTCAGAACGGTATTGAAAACACGTTGGACCTCCTTCAAAACTGGTAAACTACCTGCTTTTAGGAGCTCCGAAGTGATTCCGTCTTCCCCCGGGGCTTTTCCATTTTTTAACTGCCTAAAGGCCAATTTGATCTCGTCAAGGCTGATCTCTGGAAGGTCTTCTGTGTAGTGGCGGGTCAAAGTGGCTCTAGCATCCTCGCTACTGGGTTCCGAAACCTGCGAGGCGTACAATCGGCCATAAAAGTCCTCAATCTCAGCTAGAATTTCTCAGCTAGAATTGTGACTTATATTATACTTTAATATAGTAATTACGACTGATTGCTAATGTGATTGTGGCCTCGAAAATTATATAAAGTTCCTAATAAAGATTTAAGTGTTTCTATAAGTATACCTATAGAACCTAATTGTATATAAGTATATTTGATAAGTCGATTCCTAATAAAGTACACTAAACTGTTACTTAAAGAATAATAATGTTAAGCTTAGTTCATATATTTTTTGAAGTTGTTTTATTTAATGTATGACAACATGTTTTTTATGTTTTTTTAATCTATATGTATGTGAAATTTAGGGGAGAACGGTTTTAACATCTTATCCGACCCGAATGTCAACCTCACTTGCACGCGGTGCTCCCTGCTAGACAACGGACGAGGCTCTGGCGACCGACCCATGGCGGTATAACCATACCCCTAGCTGAACAACCAGCTGGAAGAGGCTACAGCGGCCTTGGTGTCTAAATAACATCTAAAATCCCTGGTGCAGAAGGCAAGGGGAAACCACTGCACTATTATCCCAAGAAAGTCGTTATGAAAGGAAAAATAAGATGGGACAGCCTCCGTGAAAACAGATGACACCCTGTCGAGCTATTTTCACCCTTCTGCAGGAGTTCGTCAAGGATGCATTATCTCTCCGCTTTTATTTAATATTTACACTGAATTAATAATGCGAATTGCACTCGAAAACTGGACGGACGGAATTGCAATTGGTGGGATGAGAATTTCGAACTTACGATACGCGGATGACACCACCTTGTTCGCCACTAGTATTCCGCACATGGAACGCCTGCTTTGCAAGATGGAGACCATCAGTCTCGAATTTGGACTAACGATCAACCGAAGCAAAACCAAAATGATGATAGTCGACCGCGTCCGGGATAACTCGCCTGAAATCACAAACATTGCGAACTGTGATGTGGTTAAATCATACATCTATCTCGGAGCATTGATTACCAATAGTGGAGGATGCATTGATGAAGTTAAGCGGCGTATGGCGATTTCTAGATCTGCGATGGACAAACTCAAGAAAATTTGGAGAAACCGGAACATAACCAAGGCCACTAAAAGCCGGCTTGTGAGAGCTTTAGTGTTTCCCATATTTTTGTACGCCGCAGAGACGTGGACTCTCCGAGAAAGTGAGAAGAAGAAGATAGACGCTCTCGAAATGTGGTGCTGGAGAAGAATGCTTGGAGTATCGTGGACTGAATTTCGCACCAATCAGTCTATACTTCAAGAACTCGGCATCAAGCAGCGTCTATCATCCATAGTGCAGTCGCGCATTCTCACTTTCTTTGGACATGTGTCGCGTCGAGGGGAAGTCTCCATTGAACGTCTGGTGGTGCAGGGGAAGTTCGAGGGCAGAAGAGCGCGCGGCCGATCACCGATGAGATGGACGGACCAAGTCAAGGCTGCGATTGATGTTCCTCTGAACGAATGTGCCAGAAGAGCAGCGGTTCGGGAAGAATGGCGGAAGATTGTGAGACGGGCCACTGCTCCAACATGACGACCACGACCACTCTGCCAAGAGTGATACGACAAAGAAGAAGATGTGAAATTATGTGGAACTATGTTAATTGTGACTTATGTTACACTATATATTATCATATTAGGTACTATATATGTAAATAACAGTGATTACCTTAAAATAAATGGTTTTTATTTTACTTTAAGGCTAAAAAAAATCAGTGGCCGAAAACGGAATGCTCCATGGCCGAAAACTAAAATTTGAGGCCGGAAACTGAATTTTCGGCACTTTTCCGGATTAAAATAAAAATAAAAATAACTAAGAACTTCTTATGACATCATTTATATTTAAAAGAAACTTCATTATATAGGCTATTAGATAACATCACTAGTGCAGGTATAACAGGGTTGTAATATTTTTTTTTGATGTCCTGAAGTTGACGGGAGCACTAACTGGTCGAGAACCGGTGCAACGACCCTACTCAACGTATAGGACCGCACACTGTATTCTGCAACTTGAGTCATGCAGTGAGTTGAGCAGTTAAATAGGTTTCTAAAGGGTTAACATGCTTTGGACGAGTTCAGTGAGCGCTCGAATAGAAAAAAGTCGATATCCAAACATTCCAAACGTAATTATGACTCTTTACTGCACATTTCTATACAAAGCAAGACTATTTGAAGCGTTGAAGCAAGCAATAATACTCGTAAAGAAGTGACTAAGTATAAGTTTTCCTCACTCTATAAATCAAAAAGCTTTGCACATCTTTTATGTATATAATACTAGCTGCCGCCCGCGACTTCGTTCGCGTCCCGTTGGATCCCGTGGATTTTCCGGGATAAAATGTAGCCTATGTGTTAATCCAGGTCACGGACAATATAGTTAGATTGATTTAGTTTAGCTGGGTGCACGTTTTGGAAACGCTTGTAAAAATTTCACCTTTGTACACGTAGCTTAAGAATGAAAATATTGTTTTCTTAATTTGATTATATTTACAGCCAGGTTGTGTACCCACCAACATAGAAAGGTTTTATTCAAGCTGTCAGTTGTGTTTTGCTATACTATTTCTAATGAACGGCTAGACTGATGTACCTATTTACTGATAATTTTTTTTGGATGTTCATTTTTTCCCCGGGAACGGGATAAAAAGTATCATATGTGTTAATCCAGGTCACGGACAATATATATTCCAAGTTTCATCCAAATCGGATCAGTAGTATTTGTGTGAAAGAGTAACATACATACATACATACATACATCCTTACAAACTTTCGCGTTTATAATATTAGTAGGATGTATACTATAAGTATACAAGGATTTCTTGAAAGCTTTTGTATGAAATCTCCATCCATGATTGTTATTGTGTCTCGTGTGCTTTGCAAGCTTTAAGCTCGTATGCGGATTTACTGCTCAAACACTGATCCAGACTCAAGCATAGATTTTTGTATGAAAATGTCTACTCAAATATATGCTTGAGTAACGATTTCTGTATCGGCATGTACGGACCATAGTCCTGCGATCTCAATGTGGAATAATCTTGTAACCTTTAGATTCAATTTGCCGTGTTTATCCTAACAATAATGTTTTGTTTTAGTGTTCGAAATGCTGGTATGCGCGCGGCAGTGTGCGCGGCGAAAGTCGCTCACGCTCACATTCGGAGAGTTCTGCGTGTTTGCTGCTGAACTGAGGAGATGTTCAAGACAAGCTAGGCAGTAAGTCTCTTTACTAACCTCTTCTAAGTTACTAATATAGTAGCATTGTAGTCTCTGACCGTCTCATCTCTACTGAAGGTTCAGTTCATCTAGTTGACTGGCTGGTTAGTTAGATGATCTGAGGTTTGAACACCGTACGGGAAACCGATCGTTTGTATAATTTTGCAATATTTTGCACTTGACGAGCCCATAATCATTGTTATGTTTCACTTTCTGATGATCGAACCTGCTTTGTTAGGACATTGTGTATGTTATTCATATAGTTTCGTCAGAACTTGACTAAACATTCAAGTAGGTACCTTATTATCCCCTGACCTCAAATATCCTTCCGCGGGTGGAGTGGTATGTTCCGGATTCCATTACTTTTCTTTTTCAATATTTTCTGCTCAAATGAGATACATTTGTATGACTCAAGTTCATACTTACCTTGCAGAATGAATATTTATAAAATTATTTTTACCTTCAACAACTAACGTGACCCTATTATCTTTAATTGTTTTGCCGTGTTTCCCTTATCGTAAATATTAGGACGACGGAGTGTACTTCGAATATATGACAGAACAGTCATTAGAAAAACCTTGCTCAAATTATTCAGAACCAATACTAGGTATTAGATGTATAATAAACTATCCTTATAATTTTGTACTACAAATACCCCTTTATTTATCGCATACATACTATTTGGTAATCTACATCGGGGACCGGCCAGTATGGGGTCAATAAATGCTAACCATTTTCTTTATTGTCAATAGTCTAAGTTGTATAATAGTACTTTATTTTTGTAAGTAACTAACTAGTAAAATTATACGAGTAAACGTTGACTTATTATAATTATTACATAGTTCTTTGTTCTTCACGTCAACTGAACACATTTTTGGAACAATGTAGGACTTAAAGGTCATGGATTCGTGAGAGGAATTACGTCAACTTTACTGTAAGTTATATTATAGCCAAGTCAAACACGACAAGATTCAACTCAGAAAGATAAAATAAACTAGTAATGCAGGTTTTATATAATGTTGATATAAAATGTTATTTATGTGATTTTTTATGCAGCACTTTAGTACACTTTATTACTGTCATGCTTATTTATTTTCATAATTTTGTATTTGACTACCTAAAATAAACAATAGGCAGATGATCATGTATCTTATTTATAATCATAATTTAATGCACTTCAAAATCGTATCCTATCTACTAAACATAATAAACATACACATACATGCGCTCGTGATTCAATTCTAGAATCCTTCATAGTATACCTACCAAAGTTTAGATGTTGGATCGGATTTGGATGAAACTTCAAAAAATATATTTTGAACGTTGAGTAGCTTTAGAAAATTCAACAAGATCTAAAATATAGTAAAAAGGATGAATGGGGTCAGGCAGGAAAAAACGCCATTCCTCTATTAATGCGTGAAATAAACATTGTTTATTTACTAATCGCATGATCGAGTACAGTAATCTATCGGTGCTTGTGTACTGAGTTTTCTTTTTCCAGTGCATTCAGTATAATTTTAACGATGACGTAAAAACTGATCAGTCGCCATTTACCCGTTCTTGAACCGAGGACTGGTGTCTGCCTCTGACGCGTGCGTTGACCCTTTAATGCCAAACAATGAGATATTTGTCATGCACTGAATCACTACGCACTACACATGACACTAACAACTTGCAAGTTTGCCTTTCGTTTAATTTATCTGCAGACATACCTACCATTGCATCGGTCGCATCTAATTTGAGATTTCATTCGCAGGACATCAAACAAACCGGAATCGCCAGTGTGGAACATCGATAAGGAACTCCGCGATAAAGATCTTTGCAAACATGTCAACGGTAAGATTTGATCTTGCTTTGTCCATTTGCCCCGATTGACCTTCCGAGTCGACACGGCTGTCATATTGGCCATAAACTTTTAACTGCCTCTATAAGCGCGATGTCTGTGTAAAATGTATGGTCATAAATTTTGATAGTTCGTGTGTTCCTCCGTTGCCTATGGTCGTTGAATTGCGTATTGCGGAAGGTCGTCCCGAAGACATAGTGCCGCGATCGAACAAATCGTGACTAACTTTCCACACGGTACTAATCCAGAAATACACATCGGTAGTCCCTCACTAGGCTACACTTCGATATTATGTATACGTGTGTAGATATTAAAGTTCACTGTCGCTGTTCACTTCCCACGTATCGTCTGCCACTTATCTACGGTGTTTAGCACCTTTCATTGAAAACGCCACTTCTCATTGAGTTCCAACGTGTTTATCGAACTTCTTTTAATTTGTTTCGGGATGTTTCCCTTCACATTTATTTTAATTTCGTTGTCCAAATTATTTACAATACTTAGGAATTATTTGGGTATCCAAATCATTTTACTATGCTACTTTTCAGTCCATTTGACCTTTAGGAGACAAAGTTTATAAAATGAATGGCGAAAGCATTCGCTTCAAATCTCACTGTTACACCATTGAGGAGTTGAGGAGATTACTTTATCTAAGTAGTAATATGTATGTAGGTTGTGTATGTATTTGCTCGAGCTGTGACATTAACTGACTTTATTGATCGTGTGCTTATCACTCGCAAGCTTATCAGTCCGTCTCATTTCACCAAGCTGTATCTATTGTACACTATTACATTTAATTTTTACACTAATGTTCACAACCTTCTTATTCAACTAGACACATAACATTAGTACCTAATCTATTGCATTCGTCATTGTATTTACCTATTTTCTTCAGTGCATGATATATTACGTAGGTGATATTTTAATTCTTCTAACACTTATGTAATGTTATAAGATCATCGTTCGTATTTTGCATTGGGACTTTAATACGTTGGATTTACGTCAATCTCCTAACGCATCTTGACTTACGAGTAGGTGAATAAAACGCATCTAATATTAGACAGATAAACAATACTCTTTTTATAGTGGTTTTTTATTTCTTGAGTTATACATTCTTTTTTATTTCATTTTTAAATAACCTAGCATCCGTTCGGTTTGTGGAGGTGGATTGTTTGATGCCTTTTTGAGTTCCGGATGGTTCCGGCTCCAATCGCAATAAAAGCCCTTCTTCGGTAATTATTTTACGATGGATAAGAAAGGATTTTGTCTTAGCCATCCTTTTAAACTTAATCGATGTTTTTTAGTATCAATGCCATTGGCGATGCGACCTGGGTTTAGATTTTCCTTGTTGATATACTAACAGAGTGTTAACACAAGTGCGATAATGTCGAAAAACAGCAGAAAGCGGTTCCGTTTCAGATATTATCATGTGTTTAAATTCGTAAAAGGGAAACAAACAATTGCTAAGTAAATTGTGCGCGGCGTGACCTTCCCAGCTCTTCCGTGCCAACTATAAACGGAGCACGGAAGCGCCTGAGATGCGCCTCTAGTCTCCGGCTGGACTCATGACACTCATGAGATGAGTTGGACGAGCTTTACAAAACTAGATGGCACAGAACAAATAATACACGGACAGTTCAACACAATAATACGTACGAGTTTACGAACCACGATGTACTCTCGTGGTTCGTAAACAATAATTTTCGGCCCCTTTGCCTACATTTCCCAATCTACGATACCGCGTGGTTTTAAACTTTTTTGTTCATGATAGAAATATTGGATGTCCTCAAATTTCCCTTCTAAACGAGTCCTAGTATAAATACGCGTTATTTATTTACTCTAAAGCATTGAGGAAGATACTGATCTCCTGCTAATATATTCTAAACAAACCGAATCGCGCAAAAACACACTTCCTTATCTCTGCAGAAGACTCATTCTTGAATGACAATAATTACTGAACAAAAACTATGTTACTTTGTCCCCTACCTACACTAATAGACATGCACATGCGACTATCGTATTTGCCTTGTGCTTACGCACTGAATACTGACTAGCTAGGAAGGGACATAATAATTATTGTATCATATCAATTTAACTTCTGATTGGTCTGGTAGATTATATTATCGACCAATAAAATCTTCCGCTAAAAACTACAACTGTGGAGATCTCAATTACATAAAACATCTTCTTTAAAGGCTTTGATGAATAAAATTGTAATATGAGTCATGAACAAATCTTATGATAGGAAGATTATGTAGTTGTTTTGATATTTAACTAGAATTAGCAATCATTTTCAACGAATTTAATTAAGTTTTACTATTTTACTTGGAAATTCTACTTACCTGTAGAGCTATACGTCATGACAAATCCGTGAAACCGTGACTGTTTGATGACACGCTGATATTAATGTGACGTCGCTGATCAAATCATCTAATAACTGGCTATAAGATGAGCTATGGGCTCTAAACACCATCTCAGCTCATTGTGTCTTTGGAGTGCTGTAGAAATAACGGAATATTAAAATGCGGAATTGGCTAGTGAAGGAGCGTAGGATTGCCGCAGACGGCAGTTGGCCGCCGACCGTTCGCGGGTGGACAGCGTGCACGACAGATCGGCACGATACCTCCGCAGCCATGCCGCCGACCACCATGATAGTACCTTGTGCGTCTCAAACATTATCACTTTTACTACAACTACCTTCCCCAGACTTATAAAAGTTATTCACGATTCCCCACAAACCCATTCATAACTGCGTAAAAATCTCCATTCGAAAAATAACCAAAACAGCAGCTTCATCACGCCGACAATGTTTTTATACATAAGTTTTACTGAGTGACGTGAATGTGAGATGTGCTTATTATTGGATTGTGCCTGTTGTGTCAAAAGTTAATGTGGTTCTTGTGACGGACCAAGGGACAGCATTCTATTAGGATCATCTGTGAGTGTGCGGTGCGGAGGTCGAGGCAGGCGACGCAGTGTGTAGACTATCAACGCATGTGTTTACGTTTTAGTTTTGGCATTGAACAAAGATCCCGAATTGGATTGATGTGATGTAGTGGTTGGTTTGGTTTTTGTACACTAAATGTAAACATGAATGAGTAGCTAGAATCACCGGTGTCTTCTAGTGTTTTCACAAACCATCACAAATGATTTAGAGGATGAGTGCGTCGATGTTTACTACTGACTGTTGCAGTGTAGAAATTGTAAAGTTTTCATTCATTCAAAAACAATAACACAAGATTTCGCATAGTACCTACTTCTCGCACGCAGCAAATAACAACTCGACTTTTAATGTCATCGTGATTGTCATAGGATTAGTTTTTTGTGTTTTAATTGCTTGAGCCGAACATTCTTAAACCATGTCAATTTATGGTGGTCATTAATTTACAAGTGGGTGTTTAAAGTAGTACGGTGTTCGGCCTCCATGTTGCAGCCTACGCGGTCGATGCTCATCAATCATTTACCTCCCGTACCGATCAATTCCTATCGTTGAACCAAACGTTGCTAGCCACGTCAAACACTTTCTTTTCAATGCAAAGGTGTTTGCATACTCTTATCAATCGTTTAAATTATTATTCAATTCGCGTTTTATTCTTGATGGATTATACGTAATATCCTGATTACTATCTCACATATTATCCATAGGGAATCGATTATCGTCAATTTAGGAACGTTCTACTTAATCAACTTCATTGTTTTACTTTCAAGGTTCTTCATATCAGTTTTAGATTAGTTTACATCTTCTACGTAGTGCCCAATTACGATTATTTGAATCACACAGTCCCTACTATGTACTATCTCATTATACAAACTCGGAGTATTCGTCTTCTGAATTATCAAACTCTGGTTTGAGATCATTGGTTGCGTGTCTAACTGCAGTACAATTGTTAATAATTAACAGGAGTTCTTTTGCGTGCCTCGCTTCATCTTAGAAATAGGGTCAATAGTTTCATTATGTATCACAGGAAACTGAGTTAGAATAATTGCGCGAATAACTTCGCATCTTTGTTATCTGGACGTCCGAGATTTACTAGCTTGTTTGAATTTAATTTATATCTTCAATATTACTCACAGCGTGTATTGACGTACAAACTTAGATACGGTGTTTGTTACGTCTGAAAGCGTAGGTTTCTTCCTAAGCACGTGATTTATATACTTTACTAGGTGCCACCCGCGACTTCGTTCGCGTTGCCACCCACGACCCGTTGGATCCCATTGATTTTTCAGGTTAAAAAGTAGCCTATGTGTTAATCCAGGTCACGGACAATATATATTCCAAGTTTCATCCAAATCGGATCAGTAGTTTTTAGGTACGTGAAAGAGTAACAAATATCCATCCATCCATCCATCCATACTTACACACTTTCGCGTTTATAATATTAGTAGGATACACGCACGGAGCAGATACTTACCTATACAATAAACTCCAATATTTAAACAAGATACACCTAATCAACGAGCATAAAGTAATAATTTTCGGATAGTTTTAAAGATGACCGCACTGAACCCATTAAAATGACAAATACCGAAGGAATTATCATAATGTTGCTATTAAGTTGAATTAAGTATCTACTGCTGAGTGAACCAAGTGAGCCTTGAATCTCCATGTTTGCCATTAATTTTATCGATAGTGATTAAACCAATGTCAGAAAGTTGTATAAGTATATTTATGCCTTTACCTACCTTAACTTGGTGATACAACCATTGGTTTAGGATATTTTGATTATTAATTGGATTCCAAGCAACATTTGCAAATTGAGAACTCTATACAATTCAAATAACGTCACAGAAACGTATTAATTTATGAAACTGTATCTCTGTAGGTATCGTTTGTAATTCAATTAGCTGCAGTGATTCAACAACTTCTTTATTTTTAAGAGCATTGGTTTCGTGTCTTACTACCGAACAAATCGTACGATTCACTGTTATGGCCCATAAAATTATAGCTCAATCATATTCACTATAATGATCTAATAACATCTTTATTAATATTAAAATTAGGATGACATTTTGAGGTAAGTTCAATGTATTGACGTATTATGTTGCACAGGTAGCGAGGCGTCCCCGCCGCCTGAGGTATTTTTGGGTGGATCCTGCAACCCTACAACATGGAGATCGGACATAGCTATTCCGATGCTGAAGAAAATGGGCATCACATACTTCAATCCGGTAAGGTGATCTTTATTTTCATCGTATGTGCAAGTTTTTAACATTATTTTACAATGAATTACCATAGTTCTCTTTTATTGTATCCGCATTCATTAAATTGTGGTCTTCAGCCGCACCTCTTGTTGACCATGTTTTACTGTCAAAATTTTCGAAACAAATTGTATCGGACAGTCTACTCTATATGATAAACTTGTAAAAATACCCATGCCCATGTTTGTTATAGACGGTGTTAATCGTATAGCAGGCTATAAATTAGTGACAGCTAACATACTATAAAGTTAATTCGTTTCATGATTAATTGTGACAAAACTGACATAAACTAATGACTAACTTATATGATCGGTTACTACGAGTATCCGATTCTTAAAAACATAAGTTTAGAAATAGTTCAAAATGCAACGATAGCGTATGTGTTGGATCTTTACATAATTTGACAATAGTTTATAATAGTTATCGGGAAATTAGAACATACTGGATGCGATAGTGCATGTACTTTTGATAGCTTCTTTGAATTGGACGTGCGTTTTGTTAACTAGCGTTATATATGTAGTTTAGGGAAATTGGATACGACACGTTTTTTATACTTTTTCAATCTCTATGATAATTTCACCTTGACTATTTGGTCTACTGTTATTTGAACACTGATCTTTTGTAACTCTGTAAGTTCTGGGACGTTTTAAACATTTTTCTTTCTTAATTTTATCACTAAACATAGGTTATGTGCTAATGTATGTTTGACAGTACAAAATTCTGCTAGTACTAAAATTATGTAATTATAAATATCAATGCATATTACGTATTCTATGTACTACTTGTCTAAGTATATTTACGAGTTGCATTGTTATATGTACACCTAGTCAGATCGCATTTATATTGGTTTATAATTTACTATGACACAATACCTCGTTCAATATAATTGTTACTTCGTGACCTGAAGCTACAATTTTTTCTCCATGTAACTGAGAAACTGCGCGCCATTTAATAGGTACACGAACAATTAGAAATCAGTTGATCGATGACATACAGAACCGAAATAACAATGAGACGGTTTTCGGAAAATCATGTTTCCTCTTTCTCATTCCGGAATGTTTGACTCATGAAGGGTTTCCGGTCCATATGCAGACCACTCTGACTATATTATGTGGTACTTACCAGGGCCGGCAATCTTTGCTTATAAGTTAATTTGTTAGCCATTGAATTGGCAAATCAGCTCACTTATAGTCATTTTAAACGCCCAGTTTACAAAGACTTTCTTCACATCAAGATCTTGACCTATTTGCTACTTCTTTTTCTTTTTTGCGTTCTCTTGGTTGTTTTATGATTCGGTTTGATTGCTATAAAACTTTATCAGATGTATCGATGTTTGTTAGATAGTTACTGCGAGTCATTGCTTCAACCATTGGGCTTTAATCAACAATTTAACTCTGTTTGCGAACTCTTCCCATAGTTTTTATTCCATATTAAAAGCACTGTTCTCTTGTACTGAAAACGAAATTAACCAAGCCGTGAGTTTCTTTCCAGTTCTTTTTGAATCACGTGTAACTGGCACTTATACACTCGAGAGCAATGATTCCGGGTCACTTAAAGAATGTTAAAAATCTCGGAAACTAAAAATGATAGGTTAATGCAATAAATTGTATTTAATAGACAATGTAATACTCCTTAAATGAAAGTAAAAAAATATGAGTCACCATACATTTTATTAACACAAAATTACATAAAGAAAAAAACTGCTGATCTCTCCTTAAAACAAAAATAGGAAACATGAAATTTTTGAACTTTATTACGATTTGACTTGAATTTTAATACTTCGTATTGCCTCCTCGTGCTTCCATTACTGCGTTTACGCGGTTTGGCATGCTGTACACCAAGTTCCTTATACGATTTTGGGGAATATTCTCCCATTCCTCTGTGAGAGCAATTTTGAGCTCACGAAGCGTGATTGGGGGAGGGTTTCGTTGTTTTACGCATCTGCCTAGCTCGTCCCAAGCATGCTCGATCGGGTTGATATCCGGGCTGCGCGCTGGCCACTCCATACGAGTAATGTTCATCTCTTGAAGGTAGTCATTCACAATCCTACCTGTATGAGGTCGGGCATTGTCATGCATAAATATAGCATCCTCACCTAAATTGACCATAAATGGACCAACATGATCATTGAGGATTTCTTCCACATATCTTACGCTAGTTAAAGAGCCGTTTTCTATGATCACCAGCTCTGTGCGACTTTCAGAAGAAATTCCGGCCCACACAAGTACAGACCCACCACCGTAGGCTACTTTTTCTTCGATGCATGCTTGCTTGAATCTTTCCCCTGGTCTTCGATACACTCTGTGTCTTCCATCGTGCTTGTAGAGCATAAATTTTGATTCGTCGGAGAACATAACTTTTGACCAATCTTCAATACTTCAATTTACGTGGCTCTGGGCATATCTTAGTCTTGAAATACGATGCCCACGCTCCAGTTTAGGGCCGTTTGCAGGTCTAAGGGGTTTTAAGTTAGATTCAGCAAGCCGACGTCTTACTGTCCATGCACTTGGGTTACTTCCTCCGAGGCGTCGAAACTGATTTGTGAGTTCAGTTCCTGTGAGAAAGCGATTTCGAAGCATGGTGTTCACCAAGTATCGGTCTTCTCGTGCTGTGGTACACCTGGTTCTGCCCGTTCCTGGTCTGCGTAGGTTAGAACCAGTTTCTTCGTAACGTCGGAGAACTCTTTGTACTGTTGACAGCGACACACCGACAGTCCTGGCTGTATCGCGCTGACTCCGGCCGGTTTCCAGCATTGTAAGTATTCTGGTGCATTCTTCAGGCGTAAGCGACATAATTTCAGCTTGAATAATGAATATAGAGCACTATCAACATGGTTTATATACCCACATAAATGACAGATTACAAACAAAAGCAAAACCAAATGCTGTAATTTCGTAGTTCCATCTTCGAAAGTGGCCCTTTTTCAAATTTGATTTTTTTAAGATATAACTTTACAATAACTAAGAAGTTTTAATACCTTCATTTAAGGAGTATTACATTGTCTATTAAATACAATTTATTGCATTAACCTATCATTTTTAGTTTCCGAGATTTTTAACATTCTTTAAGTGACCCGGAATCATTGCTCTCGCGTGTATTAAGCTAGTTTGTACCCTTCAATGGGTTCCAAAATATTAACTGTGTCATTTTGTCCCTCAGCAAGTGGACGACTGGTCCATGGATTTAGTGGAAGTGGAGCATCGAGCGAAAGCGGCCGCGCGTGCGTTGCTATTCGTACTAGACAGCGAGACGCGGGCCGTGGCAGCTTGCGTCGAAGCGGCACATTTAGCAGCCGCGCCTAAGGACCTACTGCTTGTACTGAGACCGTATACCAGGCATCAGACCATCGGCCACGAAACTATCTCAGACCAGTAAGTTTATCTATCAAAAATACCATCGAAATCCAATCTCGACTGATTCGGGACGGAGTTTTATGCCACCGTTATAGGATCAACATCGACAAGACACTCGTGCCCTCAACACCACGGGAGACCCAAGTTGTGAATTACGAACAGCTTTCTAGCGTAAGGAGCCACGCTATGATGAAATCACCCAGCATCTACTCCAAAAAATCTCGGGGCTTCTTACGAGGCGACTTATCCTTCCAAGACACTACTACCGTTCATAGATCTCGTTTGATATTCTCAAGGTAAAGATAACTTTCTTGCGTATTTGGTGTTGAAACAAAAGAACGCTTGCCCTTGTAACTAGTGAGGTCAGCTTAACTTCAGTAGCTGATCTCACCCTCTGATTCAAAGTCGATTGTCATCATCAGACTCAAGCACGATGACTTATTGTGACCTCTATGACTGATGTGCTGCGCTCATTAACCACTTGGTCAATCCATGTAGGAAACTGTCCGTGAGGAAATGGTCATTTCTTGGAAGCCTTTGGTTCTAAGAAGTCTTTTAATTAGGACGTATTACGTTGCGGATTTGTGGTTTACGGAAGGGGCGTGGCCTAGGAGGTAGATCTAGTAGGTCATCAATCAACTCTGCCGCAAACGGTGTCGATCAGTAGGCTAGATTCATACCTACTATAAAATAATGTACCGACCTATCTATCTAGTTCAATGCAAATAAATGTGTGTCAATCGCTCAGATCATTACCCGCTAAGGAAATGAACGACAAAGCTACGCAACAAGCCGAGATATTTTTCGCGGTGACGCCACTAATTTATCGTAGTACTTTACACAATACTGCCTTCAGTATTTATCAAGGATAGATAAAGTAAAGGTCGATGAAAATGTAAGACACGATGTATGACGTCACCCACTGCATACGCATTGAGTCACAACTTTTCTAATGCCTATTGTTTTTACCGCTACGTACTCTTTATCAGAATGCCATCATCCAAATAGTAAACATCTCCTTACTCCACCCTTCATTCGTCATAACGTAGTATCTGAACGTAGGTAATTCCATAATTGTTGAAAAACAAATCATGATAATACCTAGCTTATCTTTACAAATCATGATCGATTGATGACAAATCGATTAGGTTTCTAAGACATTAATCGATTAGATTTCTAAGACATCGAGTAGGTGCTTGTATGTTTGTCGTCAAGCTTTCGTAGTTGAAAACACTATAAAAAAGTACCAACCTACTTATTTTGTCAACAGCGAATATGTGGAGCTTTCAAGAGCGCGGGCTACGTTACAAGAAGCGGTCGAGCGCCGTGGACTACCCGCATTTACTGACATCCCGGCGGCTTTGCGATGCGCGAGGGCCGTACTTCGTGGGGCGAGAACTCACCCAAGACATTCCTTAGGACACACCATCTTGAGGTACCTACAGAAGATTCATGAAATAGGTGCGATGATCGCATTATCCCTAGACTATTCATACAACTTTAGGGACAGTCACTTTTTGTTCGTGCATGCGTTATTTCATTTAATATAGGTAACTTATTTTCGGTTGACGTTATTGGCTACGATTTGGCTGACCTATTTTGATATGCTCTCTCACTAATGGCTTCCTTTTAGTGTGCATATTTTGATTACCCTCTAAGGCCCGTATTGCACCGTATGCTGATTTATTGCTCAAGCACTAATCCAGATTTGAGCATAGATTTCTGTATGAAAATCTACTCAAATCTATGCAACGATTTCTTTAACAACATACGGGCCTAAAATTTAAAGTTTCTTCTAAGTAAACTATATAGATTTCTAGCGGCATACCTATGTCCAGATTGTTCAGCAATTGACTTCTACACTCTACAGGCTGTTTTGATGAAACTGAATTTTACACTCGTTTGTTACACCAGCTTCGTTCATCCTACATTCTTGTAATATGTAATTCTATCCTCAGGTTGAAGCGAGCATACGACGCAGCAGGAGGCCGTACTGCCCGCCTTTCCCGCACTAAAGCGGTGGACACGTTGCGTGACGTCACACGCGTGCCGCGCGATCTCGCCGATCGGTGCTTACCAACAACCGCCGATATAGACTTTGAAACTTTCTGCGCGGCGGTCGCTGAACTTGCTGCCGATGCAGGTTTGTATATAAACGTAGGCACCTACTAGAGATATATATATAATTCAATTTTTGGAGATGAGTTAGGGCCGTAAGATCAAAAGCAGTTTATGTAGTTAACAAAACTATGGGTTTCGTTAACGATTACATTTAATTGATAGATTAATCTACTGTCATCTCTGTCAGTTTAAGCTACCCATGGTCAAATTCAAATTCAAATTCAAATCGTTTATTGCACTTATGTTGTTATAAAGATGTTGTACAAAAGTAGTGTAGCAAACATAAACCCTGTTAGGGCACAGCAATTTGTTGAGGTGTAGGTACATAGGCACTAGGTGGCATATTTAGGTATCTGAGATACAAGATACAATTTGCAAAAATAATTGTTACAAATTAGTCTTAACTGTAGGAGGCATTTTACAACTTATATATCTTTTACAGGTATCATAAAACTTAATACTTAATATTTTGTATGTCTAAGTTTATCTTACCTATATAATAATTTAATATTGTACTTTTTATAATATTATATTAGAAATTACTCATAAATATGGCCTATTGGGTATTATTTCTACTCTCTGCAAGTTATTTATTATTATTTATTATTATTTATTATTTCTACTCTGGTCGATTAACTACCATTGATCTTATGAAATAATCGGAGACTGGAGTTTAAACTCTAATTCGTAGTTTAAACCACTATTTATCTTACGGCCCTTACTTGTTGAATCTCGTCCGTCGTGAAAGTTAGTTGATTCTAATTCAATAGGTAGGTACATAAATCATTCAAGATAAATGATAATTGGTGCATTTCGTGAAGGTAAGATTGAGCTTTAATTTTAATTACATTAAGTGGTTGTGGTTATCAAGTGGCTTTAGTTTGAAGTACCTGACGTAATCAGTTACTTAGTTGGGGGCATTATCATCTCTGTGGTTGTACGTAACACGGTAACCAATAATAAAGGTAAAAATTAGAAGACGGTAGGTACTGACTACCAGAGATTAGTCTACCTAGTAACCTTACCACATCTGTGCGTTTGTAAATACACTGATGAAAAAAAAACATAGTGTAAGAAGTAGTAGTATCATTCGGTGTGGGTAAGAGCGGGTGTTTGTTGAAGGGTCAGCGGCGCAGTGTGACGTCACTGCGAGTGAAGGCGTGCTGACGCGCATGCGCCGCGCGTTACGCTCACTACGGAAGTTGTTCGGTCCGGCGCCGAACGAATCCGGTGCGTTTCGCACTTAGGGCTTGTACACAAAACTGCGATGCGACGTCGCATCGTAAAAATCTGCGAGCACGCACGACGCATCGCAAGAACTTGTGAATTGATTCGCAAGTCTTCTTTGGTTCTTTATCCTGTATCTCCTAAGCAATAACAAAAGTGCACACTTCTTTTTACGATCCATGTCACGACCTAGTTTTCAAAATACGTTCAGTACGGTTGACGGTCGTCGAAGGAATGGTCAACGTAATCGCGGAAGGGAGACGCCTTGCCGCACGAAATCGCATCGCAAAAATTCGTGTCGCAATTTGCTGCGTTGCGAATTCGCATCGCGTCGCATCGCAGTTTTGTGTACTAGCCCTTAGCATTGTAACCGGCGAATAAGTTGAAACTGTACAACTAGGGAATAAAGTTCATTGTTCCGTAGCGGTTATATAACTTTTTAGGTGTGCTTATCCGCTCAAAACCGCAACATCCTGATTCATGGGGATTTTTGGTTCTTGTTGTGTAGCGCTTGTTATATTAGCTTACATGATATAAACCCTAAAAGAAACGTCCTACTGCTCGGGAATAATTAACTTGGACTAAAGAAAACCTACGAAACATTGACAGATCTGTAAGATAATAAATGTAATAAAAAAATAAAAAGAAAGATGATAAAATAAGAGAACTGGCTTAAATTCACTAATATGATTCAAAATATCATTGGTATTTTATTGAATTAAAACTGTTATCTAAAAGATAATAAATAAAATAAATATACTTGGACATTTCACACAACGTCCTCCAATGTTATAAGTATGTCGAAATCTAAGTTTTAGCTTTACAGATTTCAACTTACTTGTCGGTCACTATAATATCAGCCATGAATGAAGCTTTCTGGTGGTATCCCGCTCATGCGATGATTTCTTCATTCAGAGAACTAAGCTTACGCTGGCATACCTACGACATTTATTTTATAGCTTACCTATTATTAATGCTTGTTATTAGCTTCTTGTGATTGTCTTCTCATAAAATATCATGTAAATAGTTTTGAAGTAGGTTGAGTTTGACTTTTTTTGTTGTATTTATTGGTTATGGTGTGTCATTAAAATATTATCAATTTATTATCATTTTACATTAGAAGCATTTTTCGACGCAGGAGATGAAGCTATTCCATACTAAAAACGGATTTGACCATAAAATGCGGCTCCATACGTTTAACACGTTAAGCGTCACGTATACCATACTAAATATACACTGCAGTATTTTTACTGCAGACCCCAGTGCGTATAAGAACACGTTACACACCCAACTTCACAAGCCTGAACTTACACTACTGTACCATACAATGCAGTACCTAGTGTATTAAGACTTCTCTATTTGTTAGGTTTCAAATAAAAACTGTTATTTCAAAGGATGTTCGTAAACAATCATAATGAAACATTATCTTATCACCATCTCTGGGTTTCAATGAAATTGGATTCACAATTCATTCTGTGAACATGTTTTTCAGAGTGCTGTATCGTTTGTTTGTTTATTACTTATTTGTACAGTTTAATAAGAATGTAAATATTTATATAAACTGTTATAGTTTATTGCGTATAACTGTTCGTGCAAGTTGACTGCTTGTTTGCACTGACATGTTTTATCTTTGACAAGTTGAATACTTGGATGCACTGTGTTTAGATTCATTTTCTATTGCCGTGCTCTAAAGAAATGATCGAAGTAAAACTGCGTGCCCCTTCATCGCGTTTTTTTCACGTTTACTCACAGCTGGATATTTCATAATGATCCTTGTGATATAGTAGGTGCCAAATAACACTGCAATACTGGTCATTCACCCACCTTCACCACGAAGTCGCAAAATTCAATTTTTGAATGACTAATTCTGTCGCTTACCATACAAACCTGTCGCTAAGACGGTATCGCTCGAATCTCGTAGTACTGTTTGTTTACCATACATAAATTAAATTTTGCGACATCGTGGGGAAGGTGGGTGAATGACCTGTATTGCGGTGTTATTTGGCACCTACTATAGTAAAAAAAACCTACTTCACATTAAATGACTAAAAAAGCGGGGCATGCAGTTTTAGATTTCGACTATTCATTTATTGCACACATGCACATTGTACGTAAACCATTTATTATGCTGTAGCTAAACTAGCCTATTGTATTGAGTACATGTACCCTATAAAGCCCTGCAAATATTTACATTTACAATAAAACTAATAACTTTAATTTAGAGGAATTGGATTTTTATCTCTACGACTATATTCGGCTGTCATTTTAGCGCAGCTTTAAAAGTGCAATATGGATAAACTCCTTATAGTTATAGTGTATAAGATGCTATTTAGAGTTCTAGGTACAGCTGTTTTCAATTGTACTAACATTTAACTCGTTATCACAGAAAGTCAAAGGAACGGCCCGGAAGCGGCGGCTCCAGCGGGCACCGGAGTCGGTGCGACGTGTGAAAGAGTTTCTGAAAACGCAACGCAACCCAACGGAATGCACGTATACAACGCGCGGCTAAGAGCGTATGGAAGGAAACTGGGATTATTTATTCCTAAGGTAAGGTAACTTTGGAGAATGACTAATCTTTTTTTTCTGTGCCTTTAGAACTGTCTAGTCTTTGCTGTAGCATCATAGACACACATTGTGAGTTTATTTTAGTCCAATAAAATAGGTAAGTGGGCAGGTGTAAATAAATGCAATGTAGGTAAAATTATTTGTAAACCAGCTTCCGCCCGCGACTTCGTTCGCGTCCCGTTGGATCCCGTTAATTTTCCGGGATAAAAAGTACCCTATGTGTTAATCCAGGTCACGGACAATATATATTTCAAGTTTCATCCAAATCGGATCAGTAGTTTTTACGTGAAAGAGTAACAAACATCCATACATACAAACTTTCGCGTTTATAATATTAGTAGGATAGCGTAAATATTAAATGGAGTTTTGCTCAACTTTTGAGGAACGTAAAAGATTTGAAGTGATACCTACTTATTAGACGAGTTTGTTACATCATGAAAAACTATTACGAATTGAAAGTGATTGAGTACTTATCTATTTTATACGAACAATGGTACATAAATACGTGAGTTGTATATGCAGTTGTTATGCTATATCTCGTCATGATGTGGCGCTGCCAAAGTGCGAACTCCAACGCGATGACATAAACCCAGAACCATGTTAGACGTAAAATCATTGTCACTCACACTTTATAAGGCAATATCGTAAAATGTTCAGAATAGAAACATACAGAATGAGTTAGGACCTATAAACTTTTAGAGCAAGGCGATCAAGCCACATTTGTCTAACTTTTCTTAAATTAGCAATTTTTATTACAAACTTGATTTGGCAATTTTCTATCAAAAAGCCAGATTAATAAAATCAACTGCAAGAAAAGTTCAGTCATCGCGTCGTCATCGTCGCTCGGTGCCGTTAAAATACATTCCATACAGTTAGTAAACACTTTTCGCTTCACTTATTATTCCATCCACGATCATATTTAGTGCTAGCTAAATATGATCGTGGTACAAATCTGTTTCAAAATAAAACTCAAGTTTATTTTGTTCTAGAACGGAGGCAGCAGAGTGTCAGACCCAACAGAAGGCAACCCCGGTTCAGGAGATTCAGATTCAAGTGTATTCACGCCCGGTACAGAACGCGTATTCACGCCCGGAACGGAACGACGGTTGGAAAGGCTTCCGGCAATGCTCGGAGCACCCACACACGATGTTTACCTCGCGGGATCCTTTCCTGTAAGTACTGTACTATAAAATAACCATTAATTTAGTACCTATTGAAGGCAACCTCGGTTCAGGAGATTCAGATTCAAGTGTGTTCACACGCACGGCACAGAACACGTATTTAAGCGCATTGAACGGAACGGTTCAAAAAAAAACCTTCGATTTTAAGTGTGACACGATGTATAGGACCCGAAATAGGTTACTTTCAACAGAGTTACAAGGGCGCTGACTAAGATGTAGACGCAATGTCTATGCTGGTTTCGTAACTTTTTTCCGAAACATGTCTGTATACTATTTTGATGAATAAAAAAAGCTGCTGCCCAATCCAACACCTAAACGAGAAATCTCCCACAGATTCGATGGTCAATACATTTAAATATGGATGTCGACGGTTCAACGTATACATTTTTCGGTTGATGATGTCATTGCTGCTTAGGCTAATTGGCCTGACACGCGATGATCATAGTACAAGGAACTAGCAGCTAGTTCAAATCCGAACAATGTTACGAGTAAAAGCTGCTCCCATATTGAACTTTGTTCGCATATACTATTTTAGCGAGGGTTATTGTTCCGCGATAAAAATAATCCTATTTCCGTCTCCAGAAAGCTATTTCTGTGCCAAACGTTATAGAGGTGGTTCAACGGTCTAGCCGTGAAAACGTAACTCAGCCGTAAAGACACATTACCGTTTATTTGTTTTACGAGATGGATTATTTCTTGAAATGCTAAAAGTGGCTCTGCTGGATAACGAAATATTTACCAATATAGTAAATATTACAATGCATAAACTTGTACTCTTTCTTCGAACGAGTGACGAGTTAGTTGACGAGAAGGGACATTACAAACAGGAAACAACAACGCGCGTTGTTATGTCTCGTGAGAAATTCTACAGCGACGTACTCTTACCTACTCTTAGTTCTTAGAATAGTATCCGTTTGTGGCACCTCAGATTAATGCGATCAAAGTTTCATAAAAAAATATTCCCCCCATGAGCCATGCCACTGTGAAATACCACTGCCTCATAGACTTGGGGTGGGTGTTTCGGAATGAGTTCTTAATGTAACCTACTCAATGAAAGGGTTAACATACAATTTCATAGGCCCGTATGCTGATAAAGAATATTGATACAAAAACCTATGCTTGAGTCTAGATCAGTGCTGAGCAGCAAATCGGAAGACGGGCCTCACGGCCGAATATTCACACGCTACTTATATTAAGTTCATGCTTAAATTATTGCCATCTCTTACCAATGAGTAATGTCAAACAGGAGCAATTTTAAGTGATGTTGAAATTTGAGTAACGTTTCAGTATTCGGCACATAGACTGTTATTTGCCTACAAACTGATCTATGATGACATGTGCCGATGATTCAGGACACTTTTTCACGGGAAAAACAAACTAAGTTGCAATGCAAGGTAGAATTAAGCGTAAAAGTTTGCAAATGCGTGGTATGCTAAACAGCAGAGAAACGATGCCGTTTAATCAATACGAGCACGCGATAAGTAGACAGCAATTTTATAAATAAGCACACGCAACCAAAGTCATTAAAACTTCAATAAATAACTGCCTATTATATTTATCATAGCTATTGTGTAAGTTATGATATAATTGCATGATAGTCTAATCTATTAGGTTTAACGATCGACTTAATAAAAATAGACTCCGTACTGTTAGTTAGGAACAAACTCTAGGTACATTTCTAATAAATAACCCACACCCCTTAAATCTATTGCGCGCACGCAGAATTATTTCACCCTCCGATAGTTCTCTGTTATCTTTGTAAAGCAGGTCACGGCGAAAGACCTACCATCATTTTCACTAGTGAATCCAGGGATGGGGGAGGGCTAGGGGGCTCAAGACCTTCCCAAAAGCTCCTCCCAAACCGGAATCCTAAGTCAAGCCCTTCCCAAAACCGAAATCGCGGATCCGCCACTGATCTTTCCCCATTTTAGCATTGAATTATTTCTTACAGACCAACAGCACGCGACCGGAAGAAGTCCTAAAACGCGAAGGCTTGACTTACACGATACCACGGGCCAATGACTACACCCGCATGTTTTCAACCCCAGCGCGTCGAGCCGCCCCAACTCATCCTGAATCACCGAGGCGGGATAAAAAGCCACGGTCTGACCCACTGACGGATTTGGGAGATGATGTTCAAATAAGAGAGAAAACACCCAGTACTGAGAGGACGGATCGACTCAGCGCGTCTGATTTCTATGCCGTCACTGAGGATGTCACGCCGCAGCCATTCAAAGGTAAATAATTTGTACAGATATTATTGGTGGTGACAATTTTGCAGCGTTTTGTACAGCATTCATTCATATCATAATATTGCCTGGATAGTGGGTAGGAATCCGGTGTATTTTGTAATGATCAAATGAATGAATATAATAAGAAAATTGGCAAATGTTCTTGTCCAACACAATCAAATTAATAAACATGGAGATAATGATCTATTATTATTAATAATCGACGCATGCGCACGCTTTTTTTGAACATTTTTTGTAGTGAAAATGGTTGTTATTGGTCATTGGTCGATGTAACTAAACTAGGTATGCAAGTGAGCTTTAGGTAAATGAACCTTCACTGACATTCAAAACCTGAACAAAGCCAACCGACAGTCTCGTCAAATTACTTCGCAAAAACTGTTCCAAGAAATTGTTTCACCTGTGAATGTCATGTCATAACAAAACACAAACAAATGCGTCAGACCCTCGTCACGTCCGTCCCCCTAATACCTACTGTCCATCTTACTATAGGTTTTATCAGGTACCTACCTACCTACTAGTATAGGATTCGTCATGAATGAAAACGCAGGCGCGTGACCAAAGAAAATGCGCAAGATTCATAAATTGGAATTATTTCTCAACAGGAAAATAAACATTTCAATATTTATTATTACATAATAAAAATTTGGGTATTTACTAATTATTACATTATGTATGTGTATTTGAGGAATTACGTTTAATTTCAGTGCCCTATTGTTTGAGCTCACCACAATAATGATATTTATGGCATAACTATTAACTATGTTGTATTCGATCGTAACTATTTCATTTCCAAAATTAAATGTGTTTATTTGTAATACGTAGGTACCTACTTATGTTTTGTGTTTGTTTGTAATACATCGGTACTTACTTCAAATATCTTGGAATACTAACGAAGAAACTTTGCGAAGTCACGGTGAAAACGACTCATTGACCTTAGATAGATGTAACCCCATTTGCTAGCGACGCGTGGGATTTATCTACTACACAAATAACTTTCTCTTTGAAAACCAACTTATACAGATTATATTCTAGAATATTTTTACTAAATACTTTTTTGCGTTCATGTTGTATTAGAAGTCTTAGGTATAATAATATTATAGATACACTACCTAGATAACTAGGTACCAAGACTCAGTACTTAAGCCGGGATTTCGTTAATCCAGACATAGCTATGATCCGTATTCACAGGAAAGCTAAGTAACCGCGGGTTTCATTATGATGCCTTCCTGTTTTGATTGATTGCACTGGTAATGGACACACAGTGCCTACATATTTTACACACATTACTAATTATTACAGTAGGACGGATGGATATTGGTACATACTAGGGCTCAAATATATACATAGTAGGCACAAGAAAATAAACTCATATCTAGTTTCATCACCATGATGTTTATGTTTTTGTCGCCACAATAAAGTTATTTAGTGTAGGCGTAGAGTAGAATTCATTTGCATCAATTATTTCGATGGTTATTGTAGGATCACTCCATCAGCTAATTAAAATAGAAGTGTTCTGTGTTTTGGCATTGATGTGTGTGGGCAGAGTTGGACTTTTTGTGGCAACTACTTTGGATATGAATTCAGAAGTATCACAAAAACAATGTTCACGACATATTTCGTAATAATTATTCTAGCGTGGGCGTACTATTTAATTTAGTCCGATCTCTATTAATTTATTATGTCAGTGACTTCTATTTTGACCTTCAGATTTCATTTGGTGTGCCGACTCCGTTTCGTAATAAATAAAATACCACGCGACTAAGAGGAGTAAAGTTCTGTTGTGTGCGGTGCGAGTCTATTTTCATTTACAATCACTTTCAGGAACATACGACGAAGACCTACTACTGGGTTCCCGCATTCTAGTATTTTCTATGAGTGCGGAAGCGCCTTGCTTTGCTGCTATGGTGTTGGCCGCGCACTACATGGGCCTTAGACCAACAGCGACCGTCCTTTTAGTGCAACCCATGGACCCTAATAAGGTCACCAATGTAAGTATTTATTTCTGGAAGATAGGACATTCTTTGTAGGCTACTTTGAGACTTGTAATAAAATCAAACCAAGAGAATAATATACCTAAAAGAGCCCTATCAGTTTTGATGAGCTAGTAAATGTTTTATCTGAGCAATAATTGCTCAAGATACCATAGTTTGATATCGCTTCATATAGCGTTTAGAAGTCTAATCCAGTTTATTTTTGTTTTGTTACAGTACAGTGAGTGCGCAGTAAAGGACTACAATCGGGGTCGACATTACCTCTCGGACTTAGCGCGACGTTCCGGGGTTCCAGTTTTCGACAATGTCAACTCCACGATGGAGTACGTAGTGAATCGACTGCGGACCGCGGTATAGCCTGCCTATTACCAGTCAGGACTTATCTAGTGAAGAGTTACCTAACGGTTTGAGGACTATAAGACTTTGAAACCAGTTGGGAGCTCAATGCCGTACAAATGCCAGCTTCAAAGCACCGCGCCGTGAGAAATCGACATTGAAACAGCGAATCTCATTTGTTTTTAGTTTCATAAAATGTCGATAAGCGGCCCGATTACAAAATAGTAAAGACATCACAAACGCTATCCATCATAACTATAGTATAATTTATGGCGAGGCAGAGTCTCATCGTGTACTTACTTAATTATTTACCAAGACGTTTAGTTTAGTACAAATAATGTCTCTCTTTTGTTCATCACTCTCTATTGTATTATATTACGTGTAGACATTGTTTTGAATACGTTTCAAATAGAATGTTAGGCGAGAATGTATGGTGACGGTTCAAAGGTTTTGATAAGGAATGATCAGTCTCTGTGATGATGAAGTTTAGGAAATGAATTTCAATGCATAAGCATAGGTATGTTATGTAGGTAGATACATTAAGTATTGTTACGCAGTTGTGGGAGCAGTTACACGTGCTAGCATGTTTAGCCGAATCTTTACATGACATGTCGTTGTAGTGGCCGGCAAGTAAGTTAAACTCTGCGAAACTTGTATGACCAAAGGTGAATGTTTTGAAATTCACTACAGTGCCATCATCTGTCGAAAATTGTGAAACATAAGATAACAGCAGCGAATAAAATCGGGTCATTATTTCCTCTTGGTGAACGAAAACTATTAGCGCCGAATGCGACTTATTTTAAAGAGTTCAATATAATTGCCGACTAATATATACAGGGGTCAGCAGGAATAAATGTGACAATCGTAACGTGTTTGTGTTACACTGCGCGGCAACACTCTGCGGTTGCGCAGTCATTGTCGCGCAGTTTAACTCGGATACGCTGGCATGTCAAATTTATTTGTGCTTACCTCCCAGGTCATAATGATTCACTGACGAAGATATTGGTACATTATCAGTCTAGGGATGTACTTACAGTGGGTCTTTTTTTAGCCAATTTCTCTCAATTAGATATTATATTGGCATAGTGCTTTTTATACTTACATCACTATTGCGAATCAGCTTAAAAGTACAAATACCTTGCTCATGTAGCAATTTTAAGGAATTTTAGTAATTTTACGTGAACATAATTATTATAATGCAACATTTAACTTGTTATATTTAACATTCTTATACTCATTTTTATAGTTATATTAAAATTAAATGTTTTAGTAAAATGTAATATACGAAGTACATAATGCTTCGATATTGCGAGAAGGTGATGTCGCCTGGATTCCATACCTAAGTAGGTATACATAGTTATAATATTGGGTGAATAATTTAGATTTAAATACCATTTTTGACCCACTGTCACTAAAACTATAAAATCATTTTTAATTAAACCACAGCAAATGTTATTTGCAAGTCACACTCCCATTAACTTTGGTTAAGTACTTTGTAATTGAGTGATAGTACAAATATCTAATTTATAGAAAAATATTTCACATATTAATTGTAATTTTATGTCATGTACGCTTATTTTAAACTAAAACATCACACATTCATGTAAATAAAGAAATTTGTAATGATTGGTTTGGTTTTAATGTTCCAATACTTCCCGGTACAATTCACAGTCGCACAAAACATGCAATATTATTTCATTTATACCTACAACCTAGGTACCTACTAAAGTATTTACTATTTGACTAAATATTATTCAAAGTTTAAAATACGGTCATTTTTATTTTATCTTTCCTCTGTTTCTGTTCTCTTGTAATCTGATTATCTCTTCGTCTTAGCGAATCTAATTCTTTGTTCTTCTCGGCTATCTGAACCGCAATATTTCTATACCCGGGTGTATCTGATGGGTACTTTCCTAAATAACTGTTTAATTTTATCACATCCCGTTCCAGTTTCTTTACATCTTCGGTTATTTTGAACTGTTCTATGTTTAAATCTTTGTTGGTAGATTGTTTTACATCTATCGAGGGTACTGATGGACCTTCTGAAATATCTCCTAATGTTTGGTTGATGATGTTGAAAACGTTTGTCCTTTCTCGTTCCTTCTCCCTTTCATATGATCTTTTGTTTCGTTCCTCTTCTTTCTTTTGAAGTCTTTGCAACCTTTGTTCCACCTGCAAAGGAGGTTTGTGAAGTGGAATCAGTATCAGTATTTCTTTACAGAATTGTTCCTTATGAATCTGATTGAGCAGTGTAAGTAATAGGTTTATCAAGAAGTAGCCTGGCCGCTCAAGCTGCATGTTTTTCAAACATTTCTAAAAATAAGTCTCAAAACCATTTTTTATCGGTGCCTACATAATTTACGTACATAGTTCAATGTTGTAACAGCTCTAGATTACATATTTTTCTTAACTTATACTATCCCGCTATGCTGTTTATATATCAGTGACCCTTGAATTCATGAACATAAGGGTTCTTGGTGAGGCAATGCATTGCTTTAGGCAGAGGCTTGCTCCATCACTTTTTCTCATAAAAGAGTGTCCTCTAGTCTAGAGGCGGGTTCAAGGCGCTGCCTTTGGCGAATGCTGTTTGAAAAGATTTCGTAAGCAATTCGGTGGTCTCGAATACATGAAGATAACATACCTTCATAGGATCGCGTGCATTTCTCTCCGATATCGCCATGCACTGGTCAAGACTCTTGCCAACGGGAAGCACTCTCGCTTCAACCGGCATCACTCGGCCGTCGCTTGCCGCACCTAGTCCAGAACCCGGCACGTAGCCCATGGCCAACATTAGTTTTGAACCAATACCCTGAAAATAAGTAGGTACAGTAAAATCCAAAAATATTCAGATGATCCAGTCAGTTCCTAACACTTGTCATGCCCGTACACGCGAGGAACTAAACAGCAACTAACCGAAAGTTTCAACTGGCGCAGCCGGGATGGATCATACTTGACAAACTAAAGCTTGTAGAAGTTATGATTTTAAATAAACCACAATCAATGAAATCTATAATAAATATTGACAGTTTTGTAGAAGTGCTTGATACAAATACATAACAGCTTTTGTCTGCGGCTTTGCTCGCGTGGTAAGTGAATAGAAAACCTATGTTTTGCAATGCAATTGAAAATAATACATACTCACTCTTGTATGGCGTTCCCACCCTCCAATCGCGATGCCGCTTTTTTCCACGATCAAAGATTGGCTGTCAGTTTCTATTCTGATAGATTTGTTCTCTGGGTATTCTGTGTCACTCAGGCTTCCATCAGACGAGGAGTCTTCATCATCCTCAGCTGAAGATAAAAAATGAAGTGAAGGAAGTTTTTAGTGTGAAACAACTCACTGGAGCACGGAAGCGCTACGGTATGAATGTTACTACCGGATACCCAGCCAAATAGTGACCGCTTAAAGAGTCGCGTTCTTACATTATTTTATGAGTAGTAAGAATAACAATTTACACAAAAATTATTTTTTTGAGTGTTTAAAAATTCGGTCAAAAAACTCACTATTCAAAGGGAATATATCTTCGATACAAACATTACGTTCTTCTGCATTTGCTTTACTTTTTTCGCCTGATTTCATTCCATGCTCTAATTTTACTGAGCACTCTTTTTTTTCCAGGTCTACGCTGGTTAGTACAGCTCTGTGCCATAGGTGGTACTTTTCTGTGCTTTTCTTTGTTAAACTTATATCCTGTAATCAAAGGCAAATAAATTAATGATTCAAGCAAATAAACCATTCTAGCCAGTAAAGTGTCCACACTGTCCAACAGTATTAATGAAACAGTGGACACTTCACATGTTCAAAACATTACAAGAACGATGTAGAACATTGTGTATCTTATTTTTTTGCACTGGTGGATGAATAATAATTATTTTACCATGGATGCTGAATTTCAGGGTAGGTATAAGGACTGTTGCGGCTTCGAATGACGTTCCGGTGACGTTGACAAGCACCGGAACGCGAAACGTCACCTTCGAAATTTTAAATAGATTTTGACATCTAATGTCAACAAAAACACTTGACCATATACGCTAACCGAATCACATCTATCTGTAACTTTGTACTTTTATTAAAATATTATACGCAATTGGAATACGAAAATCCTGTCTTCGTTATTTTTAATACACCTCGAGAGCAACTAAAAGTCTGCGGAAACATAAATTGGACCTTCGGAGCCGAATCTACAACGGACCCACGTACGCACGACCTTCGCACGACCTCTCGGGCGCACGGTGTAACGGTCGATTTCTGAAGACTTCCACAAGGATTCTACAAAGGATTCGTCAGGATCGCAGTCCAGAAGCACGCATACCACCTCTATTCGAAGAAACGGTATGGCCAGCAATCCATCCTATCCAAACGCCTGTCCTTTCTTGTGTTAATTTCGCGGTAAACTGTTTCAGTAATTGAGACGCAGTGAGCTACCATCAGTTTGCACAGTGTCTAGCAGCGTGTGCCGCAGCCAGCATAACTGCCACTTGACAAACGTGAGTACTCCACCTTTTACTGGACTTCCAAGATGAGCACAGAACCTAGGGCCAGGTCTAAATCCCCATGCACAGTTACAATTACAGATGACGATAATACGAATAAATTTATACGAGACCTAATCAAAAAGCGAGCTATTGTGAAAGGCCGTCTTACTCGCTTCTCTAACCACCTGAAGACCATAAAATCGGACGTTATTTTACCCGTACAAACGCGTGTAGATCTAAAGCTACGTATTCAGGGAGCTTCTAGCCTATTCACTGAGTTTAACCATCTTCAAACGCAGCTAGAAGAATCGGTTCTAGAAACAGATTTAGAGGAACAGCTAAATCAACGCGAATTGTTTGAAGATAGTTACTACACCACTTTGGCTAGAGCTGAGTGTATGCTTGGTAGTGGAGAAGCTGATTCTAGTTGTAAGAAAGCGCACACTAACGATATAAAGTCAGTTAAACTACCCACGATATCGATACCTACCTTTGACGGTTCTTATGAGCATTGGTTAGAATTTAGGGATACTTTTCAGTCGCTTATTCACAATGCAGATCAAATCACTAGCATACAAAAGTTCCACTACCTCAAGTCATCACTAAAAGGTAGTGCAGCGTTGGTGATCGATTCGTTAGAGTTTTCTGCGGCAAACTATGCCGTAGCATGGGAACTGCTTTTATCTAGATACGACAATAGCAGGTTACTCGTACATAATCATGTAAAATCACTTTTTAACATTCAGGCTTTGACAAAAGAGGCACCAGATCTGTTACGAAATTTAATCGACACAATTTTAAAGAATTTACGAGCTTTAAAATTGCTAGGTGAACCGGTAGATAGCTGGGACACTTTAATTATTTATATTGTTGTCACAAAATCAGATAAAGTCACAGAACGCGAGTGGGAACAACATAAAAACACAGCACTAAAACAATCTGGTGACTCCAAGTTAACACTGAAGGTGGATGTTCTACTGTCATTCCTAAAGGACAGGGCGGATATGTTGGAAACATTGCAAGTATCACACGCGAGCATAAAACAAATCACAAATAATAATTCACAAAATAATCACAAGGTTCACTGCAATGTTTCCACCGATAATCCGCACGGTCAAGCGAAAAAGTCATGTTTACTTTGCAAACAATATAACCATCCACTATACGCATGCCAACGTTTTCTAAGTTTTGGTTTAGATGGTAGGATAAAGTTTGTCAAAGATAACAGGCTATGCGACAACTGTTTACGCGCAGGGCATACCGTAAACGACTGCAGGTTCGGTCCGTGTAGAAAGTGCGAGCAGCGGCACAATTCGCTAATTCATAAAGATAGTGAAGTTAGTTGCGACGTAGCTTCTCACACTCAAGGCGAAAATAGCAAACCGGTTTTGACGATGCAACCGCCGCCGCTCACCGCACCATTGGTAAGCCCTAGCAGCGATAAGCTCACAGTAGGCACGCACACAAATATTCTATGCGCTAATTATCCATGTGTGCAACCTGTCCTGTTATCTACAGCGCTAGTCGAGGTCAAGGACAGGTACAATAATTACCACACGGCGCGCGCGCTTCTAGATTCGGGAAGCGAGCGCTGCATCATAACGCGATCATTATGCGATAAACTAGGCACGCCACTAATACAGTCCACTCACGAAGTACGCGGGGTAGGGAATTCTATATCACAGTCTACGCAAATGTGTGATGTAGAAGTGAAATCGCGAACCAACCCATTTATAATGCGACTACAATGTATTGTGCTACCACACATTACGTCTACGTTGCCAGCGATCTCTGAACAATATGCGAAGTTCGGGATCCCTGGTCATTTACAATTAGCTGATCCCAATTTCCATGAGTCTCAAAACGTCGATATCCTAATAGGCGCGGATAAGTTTTGGGATTTATTAAGCGAGGGAAAAATGCGTTTACCCAAGGGTCCATTCCTGCAAAATACGAAGCTAGGATGGATCGTAGCGGGTCCCACAAATATAAAGCGAAATAATATTAAATAATAGTTGGCGAACCATTTAGCTAGCTTCGGATTCAAATCCATCCATAATGCGGGACAAGATACCCGAGGTTAGAATAAATCGTTTCACATTTTATTTTCAAGTTTTATTTTAATTAAGTTTATTTTTTCGACGCTAACAATATAATGCGAGTAGGTGATCGAACATCTAAACCCATTGCGATACATATATAATTATTATTTATTTACTAATTGAATAAATAAATTTGAAATTTAAATATAATTTTAATACATATATACCTAAATTCAAGCTTTATGTTATATCTACAAAAGGTGAATCATACCTAACCATTGACACGAGTCCATCCATAATGCGGGACGAGGTATCTTAGGTTAGGATAAAACACAATAAATGATTATCTTTTAGACTACATAATTAAGGCACCGTGTCTCTTCGGATCAGTTATGTTTACCGATGCCAACAAAATAATGCGAGTTTGCACCGTTCAGGCTGACTATTCCGAAAGTCACAAAAAAGAAATCCGATCATAATGCGCTCAAACATCGGATTTCAGCTTTCTTTCATGCGATTCTTTCACCAACGTCTGCTTCACACCTGCTTCATGCCGCTCCTCAAGCGCTGCCGTATATTCACCAGCGATGGTAGCCTGCTCGGGGAGGAATGTTGAACGGATGATGATGAATGACTGCGTTGCGTTCAAGCGATTAAAAAGGTAAAACTTTTACCCTATTAAGGCCATCAGCCAAAGGACCTTTGCCCTACTTACCCGTATCTACATTGCGAAGTAGATAACGTAGGAATAATAATGCTCATGTTGAATCGCAAAGGCAGGCGTTTAAAATCTAGATAATATTCGTTTATCTGGTTTCATTTATGTTTATTTACGCGCAATATTTACAGTTACTTATAACATCAGCTTATAACTATTAGCGATCTAACTACTCAAGCATACGTTCTAGCAACTATAACCAAATTTAAGTTTAATTTCAAGCTCAATGAGCTATTTTCACATTGCGACAATTTTTATGTAGGCGCTAATATCAAATCAATAACTTTTTATTTCATTTCCTATGCTAATAACTACCGTTGTTATATTAATAATGCTTAGGTACCTACTTACTTGTTAGCTTAACCACGCGAAGCTAAGATTTATTCATATAAATACCTACTGCTCATTTAGGAGGTCTATGGGAAGTTGGAGGAAAACCATGCAAATTATTTGCCTTTTTTCTTACTTCACACAATTTGGTAACTTCGAGAAGTTTGCCGTGGTTTTAACACAAGCCTACCTATAATCCCGATCTTTCTTCCCATCTTATCTGATCCCCATGAATTTATTTCTCTCAGTCCCAGTCCATTCCTAGTTGGTCGTCCGCTCCCACACAGCACCGATGCATCAGGACATGCGAGGCGAACCTGAGCTACTTCCCAGCTGGCACCAGTGAGAAGGACGCAACCAGCACTACTCCTGGACGCAGTGGACGGAGAAATTACGTCATGGAGTCGCGGACCAGATGTACAAGGAAAGAAAACTCGACAACCTTGAGCCATCCGCACCTACCTACTATCTATTAGTCAAGGACTAACTACCAAACTCCTGTCAGCGGCAAGCACGGCGGTGTATCGTGCCTTGCGTACCTACATCACACAAGCTACTACGCAGCATTTCATCCAATATCCCTTGTCCTGAGAAGAAGCCAAGCATCAAGATGACAACAAAGCGCACAAATCTTAGAAGCTGGTGCTTCCAAGGCCGGGGGCATGTTGCGGCTTCGAATGACGTTCCGGTGACGTTGACAAGCACCGGAACGCGAAACGTCACCTTCGAAATTTTAAATAGATTTTGACATCTAATGTCAACAAAAACACTTGACCATATACGCTAACCGAATCACATCTATCTGTAACTTTGTACTTTTATTAAAATATTATACGCAATTGGAATACGAAAATCCTGTCTTCGTTATTTTTAATACACCTCGAGAGCAACTAAAAGTCTGCGGAAACAAGGACTTTAGATGTTTTATCTACTTACTTCATCATCGGGTGGTTTCAATTTCATTAGTATTCTACTTCCAATTTTTAATGAATCAAAATTAGGCTCAATGGCTTCTTTTAGACTGGACAGAGGTACTATCGCGCCATGTGAATATCTAAAAATAAAAACAAATATTTATTATTTGGGTGTTCCACCCTTAGACTTCTGCTTGTCGATATTTTTTGGTACAACCGGTAAACTTGGAAGGTACTTGTAATGTGTAGTACAAAAGTTTACTCGTAAAGTTAGTCAAAATATTGTAGAGAAAACTCACCTACACTGTTCATCACTGAATTTACACTCTCCATCAAGAAAGAAGGGACATGGCAACATTTCCGTATGTGTTGGATGTGTAAATAATACATGGACCTGAAATTACATAAAACTATTCAATAAAGAATGAAAATAATTAGGTAAGCAAGCATGTTACAACCAGAATACTAATTTGATGATGTCTACTCTAATATATTCAACTGTCTAGGAAGAAGTAAGTCAAAGGAATATCCAAATACTATTTGGCAGTATCAGAAGTAGTTCACACTGGCAATTTGCGAGTGGACTTCTAGGCTCCCATTTTCTGGTTGTGAAGAACTGTCACCTAGAATCACTTAGTTCATAAGATGCCTGTGCTAAGCCAGTGTGATAACTCATAAGATGACAATGTATATCAACTGTTAATTTGAGCTATAGATGAGTTGATTTTGTTGAAATACCTGCAGATCTTTGAACTGATCATCTTCTTCTCTTGGGACTACTGCACTGACCATTGCATTGTGGAGAGTTGGCTGACCACCCCATTTGTGAGTATGGTATACCGCACACTTCATACCTTGAAGGCTTGCAAGTTCATCCTGTGTGACTCACAAAAGTCAACATTGATACTTAGATTATGAAATCATTAAAATTATGAAGTTAAATTATCAATTAAAATGATTAAAATTAAATTATGAATGGCAACTTCTGTTCCACTGCTGGGCAGTCTCATTTACCTTAGTCCTGTGTCAAATTTGGCTAATGTATGTAAAATTTGTCCAGTCATTTGACTAACTCTTCAGGAATACTTTAATCTTCATGGAAAACATGTGACGCACTAAAATTTTGCACTGGGCATGATATCTCACCTTAGTGAAATGCTTATGAAATTATTGGCATTGGTCAGAATCAGGCAGGGTGAGAATGTTACCTCAATATCTTCATTGTTTTCTACTGTTTCATTGTTATTAGAAGAAACCGTTTTATTTTCATCACTATTCACTTCATAAGCACCACTCTTGGCCATCTCCTCCTGTAAATTATAAACACATTTTTAAAATATAGAAGTTGTGAAATTACTATCCCTGTGTTCAACATTATGTTTTTTTATCTATGAGTAAGATAAATTTTAAATACAAAAGACACAAACCAGTAATTACGTAGGTATACAATAATAAATACCTAATCCAAAACAATTTACCTAATTAAGGATAACATTCTAAACAATTATATTTTAAGTTATGACTTGATTATAAAAGAGAGAGTTTAGAGGTAATGTTAAAAAAACCATACAGCTGAATTGAGAACCACCTTCTTTTTTAAAGTCGGTTAAAAAGAAGAAACTATGACAGGGTCAAAAATGAAATATGATTTCACCTCACCATAAAAAGTGCATATTCATCATCTATTTCTTTTGGAGTTTCATTTGGTACATCAGAATTGCTTGAACCTAAAGAATCCAAGTTTTCTTGAGTGAGCTGAATCAATTGTCCCAAGTCTGATTGAAGGGTCACTAGGGATTCACGCTCAGTTTCGTCAGCAACATTCTGAAGAGCCTGATTTACTAAAGCAAGCTGTAAAATAATCAGAAATAGCTATGAGAAAAAGGATTCACCAGATGGTAGGTATAGTTGCCAACTATTTTTGAATGACGACTATCTCGTACGAATTTGAAAAAGTCTGCTTACCTGATCTTTATACTGGTTCAGTGAAGTGTTGAGTGAAGTTTGATCCTCCTGGTCCATAGCAAAACCCAACTATTTTCAGAGTCTGCCAACTATCCTCAAAGGTTCAATGGTAATCGGTGATAGGTACCTACCTAATAATTGAAGATGAAGGAATGAAGGACGAGATCCAGACAAAGTACCTTTATGTTTATTTATGTTTCACTAAACACTACTTTATTAGTTGGATTTCTGACCACAAAATCACGATAGAAAAAATCTTCTTTTTGTTTTCTTTTGACCACAGAACAGACAGACAGATGGAGGGGAGGGAGTATCTTTTTTTAGGGACGGAAAAAATAATGTTTTTTGTTTTTTTAATTTTGTTCTGGCACTGGAGGCTTGCCCTTTTGCCAAGTCTTTTTTTGTTTTCACTTTTTACTAAAATTCTGTGGAAAACAGTGCTGCCAACCCTAAAAATTGGAATTTCTACCAGACTCAATGAAAAATAACTTACATAAATCATTCAATCTTACGGGGTCGAATTTTGTCATTTTTTAAAACAACACATAGCATTTTTATTTTAATAGTTTTTCTTGTGTTATTGTGAGTATTGTTGTGTAATTTGGGTGGAATTTTAACCAATAATACTTAGGTTGTAACATAAAGTGTGAGCCATTGGAATAAATGTGTGTAAAGTGTTTTTTCTGAATGGGAAAATTCGATTCCGGTTTTGGAGGGAAAATCCACCATTTTCTCTTCAAAACAAACGACAGCCGACTTGACTTAACTTATCATTTTACGCAAGACAAACACCTAAACAAACGAACTACGAACATAATAGGGGAAAAAACAATAACGTAAGACTAGGCGGTATGGTTTTAAAACTATGGCCTGCTCCGAGGAGCGAAAAAAAAAAAAAATTAATCTTACGGGTCCATACAATACACAGCATGATAATTCCAAAGCATTTTTGTCTTTTCTAGTAACTGTGGGTTCCACCAAAAAACATTCACAATCACAACCAACATACACAACGCGTTGTATAGGTCGGACGATTTTATTTGTCGAGCTAGCGTATGTTGTACACCAGCAAAGAAACTGTGTGCATCTGTTCTTAGTACCAACCAACAACCAAGTTGATGGCTGTAGAGCTGGAATATCAGATAAATCACGATGACATGCTTAGTAGGACTTCTTTGACAGATAATTTTGCCAGGATACCTAATAATATATAAAATGGCTTTTATCAGTCAATAAATCAGAAATCATTTAAATTTATTTACAACTGTACAGTAATATGTCAAAGTTACACACTAAATGATATGATTGTGAAGTGAATGTTATGAAACAACACTTGACAGAGTTTTCCAAAACTTAAGAACTTCAATGTCTCGTTCCACTGTTTCGCAGATGGTAGCTGTCTGCTAGAATAAAGACCTGTTCAACATGGTTCAATTGTTTACTACACTTCTGCTCTACATACATCAGGCAATATTATGCTACCTTACCTCTAATAAAATCATTAGCTTATCAAAAATATTTACATCAAGTATTATGGTAGGTAGGCATTAAGGGTCACTCAGGGCATTGATTGTTACTTTTTTTATCACCATAGCAATGATTTTTTTAGTTGTTTCGCCTGAGTAGGTCTCTCCATTTTCAAAATTTGTTGCAACAGCTTGGTATGTGTCATTCATAAGAGCTTTGATTTTGTCTTCAACATTAGTATTACAATTTATATTGCCCAAATTCACATTTGATTCGGTTAAATCTTTCAACTGAGTTTGTTTTAAATTAAGTTCTGCTTCCAATTCAGAGATATTCATTTGTAAAACATTAATTTGTTTATCTTTAGCTTCTCTAAGAACTTTTATTTCATTTTGGAGATTTGTAACAGCTTCAATTTGTTCTTTAATAGTCCTCTCTTGTTTTTGAATGGTATTTTTTAAAACTTCCTCACTCCTAAAAATGGTCTGATTATTAGATGTACCCACACTTTGTGGGCTTGTATCTTTTTCCATTTTTCTGAATAACCCTTCATAGTTTTTTATTTTGGTCTCATATTCTCTCAGCAGTTTATGTAGTATCTCAGTGTTTATTTCAGTTGTTCCTTCATTTTGGTTTTTTAATTCTAATTGATTTATTTTAGTAACTATGTGATCCATTTTATCACTCATTCTTCCCATATTTATTCGCAGTTCAGTATTACTTATTCTTTGCTCTGTAATAAAGGCATTCATGTCGTTTCCACTAGGGTTGCTTACAATTCTTGTATTTATTAAAGGTACCAACTGATCACTTGTGAAAGCACTGATATTTGTTATATGTTTTGGGGTTTCTGCAGATGTATGTATTTCAGTTGCTTTTTGATGGTCCACTAAGGTTTTTTCTATGTTGTTCTTTTTTATCATTCCTTTAACTGGTTTGTGTCTGAAAGCTTTAATGTGATGATCAGTGTCATTAGTATCTGACGAGTCACTTGTTTTTTCAACAGGAACAGTACTGTGTGGAAGAACTGATTGACCCATATTAGCCATTCTATTTAGAATAGAAGCTTTTGTTTTTCGATGAACTGATGAATCAGTATCACTTTCCAGTTGCTTTGTGGAATCATCTTGGAGAGACTGTACATCTTTATTTGTAACTGGCTCTGGTGGATTAATATCAGTCTCTGTTGATGTATCAATAGTTACATCAAGTGATTTAAGCAAATCCGAAATTGTTTTTATTTCATTTTGTGTACCATAAAGGGTCCAATATTTTCTCTTATCATCATAGTATGAAATTAAGTTATTGCTTTTGACTGTAACCTTTGATATGTTTGTTAGGCTTAAATTTGATAGTGCTGCTTTATTTGAATCATATAAAATCATATTGTGTGTTCCTGTTCTGATAACTTTGATTATTGCAAAGCCAACTTTTCCTTTTTGAAGATAGGCTATGTTATGCCTGTAACATATAATAAATAACTTCACAAGACAAGTTTATTTTCACATATAATTAAAAGGGGTAAGAATAGGTAAGAGATGTGGCTTCTTGAACTAATTTCTTTGATTATAAAATTAGTAAAATTTCGACATGTTGCGAGATTTGCACAGCACAATCCATACAAGAAAATCCCAACAAACAGCGGTGTTAACGCAAATCGATATCATCACAAAGTTGTGCATGTTTTATTGTGAATGGTTTTAGGTGGAAACCTACAGTTACAACAATCTGTTTTAGTCAACTCACCATTCATAGGCCAATAGAGCACATGCAAATACACATGATGTTGCTTTGGAATCCTCTGGCTGTTTATTTGCACTTTGTGGTCTAGGAGGAGTGTATTTCAGTGTTTCATTCTCTGACTTTTCTTGAATGCCAGAAGATCTTCCAAAAATATTTGCCAAGGAAGCACTAGAAAAAAAAACATAGTTACCAAAATTACTCTAAGTGGGAACTTATGTATACATAATTTACCTGGCTAAACCAAGTGCTAACCTACAACAAAAAGGTTTATGGTACATACCTTGCAACTGGTGTAAAATAGTCATCATCTACGTCTTCTGTTTCCAACATTTTGAAACACGCATTCGAGATCCGCCTCTTGTTCTTAGAGACAGTCTTGAGTCCCTGCTTGTTCTGTTATTCTTTTGTCACACTGCATTCTACGCTTCCGATGTTTCGAGATGTCGAGAGCTTGCACCACCCATCCACTATCATGCAATGCAATGCACTCACAAAGAGTATAATGTGGATGTGATTGTGCTTGTGGAGCTTAGTTGTGGAGTTTATTTTCTTCTGCAGCACTCAGAATGTCTCGTGTTTGAATTGTTTGACAGTTTGTACTGTCAAAACAAAACTGGGAAAAACTTCTACCACCCGGTTTCGGCCATAGAGTAAGGGAAAAAAGAATAGAGATGACATACCTACGAAAAAAACGTGCATACCTAATCTGAGTCTGGCACAAAGATGGAGGCTTGCCGTAGAGCTGCGCGCACTATTATCGATATCGATAGTTGAATTGCACGGTGTTGACAGAATTTAAAAAATTCGCATATGAGTTTCTTTTAGATTTCTTCATAAAGGCTTCTACGAGTAGTACACACACACAGTGCCGCCGGCTTAGGTTGCCGCGTGCGGCTCAAGGTTATTTAGCTTATTGATTGAGTTTCATGCGGACTGCCAGTTTTTGCGGCTTGTGCCGGGGCATATGTGTAGGAGCCTTAGTAGAGTATCACTATTACTGATCAGCATACCACGCATTCATAATTACCAATGGAAATAATAAATAAATAACTGCTACTACAGATTTTTTCTGGTTTGTCGGACTATACCTACTTATTCTTTATTAATCTATCTTCTATTATTTTTCTATATAATATATCAAAATGAATCCTATTTAGTTGTCACTCAATAGCTCGAGAATGGCTGGACCAATTTGGATAATTCTTTTTTTTTATGTTTTCTAAAAGTTCGTAGATGGTTCTTGCATTTAAAAAAAACTATGGTGGTACGTAGTGCGCCCGTGTCAACTTGTTACTAATATTATAATACTTAAGTGTAAAGGGAAATTACTCGGGTATAATTATTTATGAACTACTTGGCACGATCATTCCTAATAAAACGAAAATTATCATTTCAAACAGGTTTAATAAAAACTGTAAAAGCCGTTCCGGTTATAATCAAGTTCTAAAAATGCCTTTTACAAGTAAAATAATTATGTTCACAATAATCAAATATAAGGGTTCATCAAACCGTCGATCCCAGTCATAATCAAGTTCAAAAAATATTTAAAGTTCGGTTAAAACATGTCTCTTCAAAATGCAGGGAACAAATGAAAATATGTTTCGTTGATCTATTTAAGTTTTCCAACCCAATTACATCCAGCCACTGTTCTTTTTTCTTTAGATGTCGGCAATCTAAAATAATAAAAAAGAAATCCGAGTTTAATTATATTCACCTGTCGCTAAGTTATCGATATCGATAAAAATGAAAATGCCGTACTACCGAAACTCTATTTACAAGGGAGAATTATTTTCTTATAAAATCACATAATATTAATGGTAAAACAGTAAATGATTACAGAAAAGCAAGAATATCATTTTAAACATTCCCACTAATAGCAAAATCTTTCAAAATAATAGGAAAAACAAGATATTTTGAATGAATTCGGTAACTTGCCTGTGCAACGTTATAATGGGATGTTTTTTATGGTGTTTCATGCGGCAACCTAACACACTGCACCTACCCATAATAAATGCAGTATTCTGCAAGTTCTAGCACTACTAACAAGCACAATTTTCGCGTAGAACACTAAATTTTCTTGAGAACACTGAAAAAAACAAGTCTCTATGACAACTGATGTACTTGATGTTGGCTGTGCTAAAACATGGCGACCGGCCGCAGGGAGAACTGTTCATAGAGATGTATAATGCCTGGTCCATAGATTCCTAGGTTCATGGTTTCGGCCCACTAAGCTGTCACGAAAGATGTCACGTATTTTTTTGGCTGTCAACGTTATAAACTCATATTTGTCAGTGTCATCAATCATGTAATTTCATTCATTTTACGTTTCGGTTTTCGTTTTGGTTGGCCGGCCGAGACGAGAGTTTTGGTGTTTCCGTTCTTCGCATTCCGTTTCTTTCTTTTCTTTCCATAAAACCAAAAACCAAAGCCAAGAAGTTTTTCTAGCAGTTCCATTGAAATTGTTTAGTGTTATTATTCAGGATCAATACAAATATCAAGCATAATGACCGATACCTATACGTGTATAACCTGTCAGGTGATGTTCAAAACGCCAGAATTACAGCGGGAGCACTACAAATTGGACTGGCATAGGTATAATTTAAAGAGAAAGGTAGCTGGAATACCTCCTGTAACTCTCGAAGAGTTTGAACTCCGAGCCAAGGAGCACAGGGAGTCTACTCAAGATGCTAGCCGTGACGAATCCCAGTACTGCAAGTATTGCTCAAAGTTGTTCAATACAAAGAATGCCTTTAATAATCATCTAAACAGCAAAAAGCACAAGCTTCTTGAAGAACAGTACAGTGAGGAGGAATACAGTGGCCCGTCTGATGCAGACAGCTACGTGAAAGTTGAGGCGAGCAGTGCTCGGCCATCGGAGCCCGGCAAGTTTGTTGTTGTTGACCCTAATAATGATGCTGATGAAGATATTGAGACAGATTCTGATATTGAAGAGGTACGTCTCATAATCATTCAAAGTATTTGGTTACACTGTGGAAAATTTAATAAATTAAAGAAGGTTTGTTATTAGGTAGGTAAGTGTGTATAATAAATTCTTAATAAATTCTTCTAACATTTGTTTCAGCTTGATTCTGATGACTGGGATGAGTTCCGTGTCCCAGGCAGTGACTCACTCATCAAACCTAAGCAATGTTTGTTCTGCACTCACAATAGCAAAAATATGGTCAAAAACCTGAAGCACATGTCAGAAGCACATTCATTCTTCATTCCTGATGTAGAGTTCTGTACAGATGTAAAGGGATTATTGTTGTATTTGGGTGAAAAGGTAAGAGGGCACACTTGACTAAAGTTTCTTATGAAAAAGACCAGGTAGATAAAAAAAAAGTTTGTTTATTTTCCATAACTTCAGCAAGAAAACTGGTCATGCTTTAATAAATTATGTTACCAATATAAGTATTCAATTTTTTCTATAATTTCATTTCCTATTACAACCGGTTCCAACATCAGTCAGAATATTCAATATGTATCTGACTGTTACAGACATCTATAAGTTGTCTTAATTAGGTATGTTTGTATGTGACTTGTTATCATTTAATTTGATTACAGATATCGCAGGGCTACATGTGTCTATGGTGCAATGAAACTGGCCGTACCTTCTACTCCATGGAGGCAGCCCGTGGACACATGGTTTCAAAAGGTCACTGCAAAATGCTTCATGAAGGCATAGCTTTGGCGGAATATGCAGATTATTATGACTATAGGTGACTATTATTTTTATGCAGTGAATTGAACTTTGTAAACCAAAAACAGCCATTTGCTACGAGGTTCAGTGTATGCTGGTGACAGAAATTTTAGCAGAACTTTAGCTGAAATTTTAGCGTGCAAAGGCTAGTTTTAGCTAATTTATCTGCTAGTTTCTCATCTATCTATCTATACTATTATAAAACTGTAAAAACGCCAAAAACTAAAATTAAAGATATCATCATTATCATCATCTTCCTACCCTTGTCCCACGCTAAGTGGGGTCGGTTTGTACCGACCCCACTTGTTGTCATGTCTTCGTCTTCCACTCTCCTCTATCAGCCGTCATCTCGGTGTTCACTCCTTTCTTACTCGTATCTTCTGTCACACAGACAATCCATCCGTTCTTTGGCCTACCTCTACTTCTACATCCGTCCACATTCATGTCTAGCACTCTTCTCGTAATAATCGTAAAATAAAAAATATGAATAAACTAAATATGCAGATCTACTAATAAATAAACGATTCTGGTTTCGAAAATCTAGTTTGTCTGTTCATCGGTTTGTTTGTTCGCGGATCACGCCTTAACTACTGGACCAATTTCAATGAAACTTATATCACTCAGAAGCTTTTTCTCTGGATTTAAACGTAGGCTATATTTTATTGAAATCAAAGACGTGGATTTTCTTAGATACAGCTTGAACTCTCTAAACCAAAAGTAACCATTTGCTACGAGATTCATCTTATGCCGGTTGACACAGATATTTTGGTGGAAAGTTAAGCACGCGTACGAAGTCGCGGGTGTCAGCTAGTGAAAAAATAATTCTTGATGTAAGGTACAATGCTGTTTTTGTTTTCAGTACATCATACCCTGACCACAAGGACAGTGATGATAAGATGGATATGGATGAGGAGGTGGATGGACCCACAGCACTCCAGGGCGATGACTTCCAACTTGTTCTGCCTTCTGGTATAACTGTTGGGCATAGGTCTCTTATGAGGTAAGAGAAAGAATAAAGCATACTTCGTTCTCAACCACCTAAGGATGGCTGGCAGAAAATGCTTTTAGCAATAATCTTTCCTCTTGTAGAAACTTTCTGCATAGAGTATAAATAAATAACCATTTGATGTCTATCATCATCAATCTAGTAGTAAAGCTAAATCAATAAAAATTACAGAAAACAAAATATTCTCAATACCAAAGAAAGTTGCATGTTACGCCATATTGATTAATCTAAAATTAGTACCTACAAATGGTTTTATCTTGTACCAACATAAATAATTTACATTGATAAGCAAATGACCCCTATCTTCATAACGTTCTTACGCTTATCGGGAAGTCTGAGTAGTGTCTCTATACTTAGTCAAATACAAATTAATATTATGGTTGATTTTACCTAATATAAAAAATGGATCACTTCATAAACGTCATAAACTAGGGTAAAGGTAAAGAAACGTTTGTTGAATGAAATGTGGTATAAATTGAGGTCAAATGATCTTTCATAACTTGTTCATAGTGCAGAAGTATTTTTTTTACCTACGACGAAGTGAAGAAACCATATCATTTAATGGATTTTTTTATTTCTGTACAGATACTACAAGCAGAATATAACACAGAACAGCGTGGCACTAGTGAAGAAGTCTGACAGGAAACTGCACAAGTTACTCGGTGTTTATCGCGCACTCGGATGGGCGCCGAAGGAACAAGCATTGGCCGCCAAGTAAGTTACAATTTAATCCTATTCAGTTTTATAAACGTGAACGGACAATGGGCAAATATGTATGAATCCTGGTCCAAATGTCCACAGCAACGAGACCCATGCCACTGTATACATGTATGTATTACCTGGTAAATTCCAAGTAACTTTCGCTATTATTTAAATCTATCTATTTAAAAAACTGCATCAAAATCTGTTGTGTAGTTTTAAAGATTTAAGTATAAGGGTGAATTTTTGAGACGGGACTGTAAGGGCAGGTACCTTATTCGTTATAGTTACAGGAAAACGCTTTTAGGAGACTATCCATGAATTTTTAAGATATTCTGAACTGCATTTACAGATTTTGGAAAAAATGTACAGTCAGCAAGAAAAAGACATCTAATATTTTTCTCTTTGCAGAAAAGCGCGTGACATCCACTTCATGAAACGCGTCCAAGCGAAATGGCAGATGAAGCTATCGGTCAAGAACAATAAGTTCCAGCCGCACTACCGAGCTCAAGTAAACTTCTAAGGTGCTAATCTTTATGTATATTGTAATAAAGAGCGTTTTACCATAATATTTGTTTGTTGGTATCAGGCACTCTAACGGCCGAACCCAATATTCAACCCTCGGTGAGTCAAAGCCATACATTCTGTGATGTAACAAGCTGTGTAGGTTGGTATATATAATACGGCAAAACCAGAGATAGATCGAATAATGGGAATGGCCTTAGGGACATGTCGTCACTTGTGAATTATACGAAGGCTGTTTCTAAGATCGTAGTATAACCCTTCGCGCGTTCACATGTGAGACTCGTTCCTAATACCGCGTGCACACTATGCCCATACCACTGCCGGCATGTATGCCGCTTTGTGAGAATAAAGGCGATGTTGCTGTGGCAATAAGTCCGCGGCATGCCGCCATACATTCCGGCAGCGGCATGGGCATAGCAAGCACGCGGTATAAAACAGTAGTTTGTGTAGATAAAGATTATGTAGTATACTAGTGCAATTAGTAGGTTTGCATGAATATCTCTCCATGATGATTTGAATATATTGGACTATGAAGTATAGGTATCTAATCTACCTACCTAAGTATACTTTGATAGGTAAATTCAATATTTCGTAGGATACGAAACTAATGATAAGATTCTGCGAGATTATGTAAAAAAACCAACCAGTTATGTATCTTTTGGTGCTGAAAAATACGCGTAGTTTGTTGAATCGATTATATTAATCGACGGATCAGTAAATACAATCAATATCGATTCAGTAAAATCACAATACGTAGGTAATCTTTTGTTTTGAATATTTCTATAAATTAGATGAATTTGCTGCTAAAGACCCATTATTCGTAGACAATTAGAAGATTTAATAAATTTTTGTGCCGCACAATGCGCTCTTAGCATGTGTTAGTATTTACATAGTAATTTTACAAAAAATATAATCTTGTCTCACATAAAACATTGTCAAAACATAAGAGCTTAAAAAATAAAGGAAACAAATACTAGGTTGTAGTATTTATGGTCTCAGTCACTGTACTGACATTATTCAATTTAGTATCGTTCATTTCTGCTAAACCCCAGGGTATTTTTAAAGGGTTCCTATCGACCGTCAAGCTTAATTTATATAACGGTAGCATGCTTATTTTTCCGTTGAAATACCGCGATATAGCTTTTGATAATTTCTCATTTACTACATACTGGTTTTCTATATCTGGTATGTTTTTAATGTGTTTGTAGACGACATCTCTTATTGGACCGTCAGCTATTTGAATCGTTGCTGGTTCGATGGCTTTCGTGAAGGCTATTATTGTCGTTGTGAGAATCTGAAAATCATGTTGAAAATTAAATCATAAACATAAAGCTTTATGCGGAACATAAAGCTAAATTACTAAAAATATATTTATTTATTTATAAGGCTACTAGATAAGACAATTCGTATCTAATTAACTTAAGCACTTACTCTGACTACCTGGTTTCTTTATCACCCAATTTTTCCAGATTTACCACCTTGCTTAAATATCTTGGAGGTAAAATCTTAGGGGATGCCTATCGTGCATGGGGATTACAGTCATGGTCACAGATCAATTACGAAAAGGAGGTAGATCGTTTTTTTAAACGTTACTGCATTCAATTGTGACCGATTTCGCTGGCTCGTGCATTTTGTATGTAAACATTTGCTGTCTAAACCAACGGTTTTCACACGACGCTCGTCTTGCATGTATTGTGACATTTCAAAGAAGCAGTAATATCAACTTCATAGTCTCGCGGTCATATACGCTACGTCCGCGCCCCCTAGCGCTTTCTCCTACAAATCATCTGTGATCGTCTGATGTGTGTGTCTTTTTCAGATACTTACAAAACTTTTGCACATGGCTGCAAAATTCAAATACAACGCTAAATAAATGGTTAGATCACATTTTGCTCTTTACTCGTATGTAAATATCTACCTACGCCTACAATCAACATTACGATACGCTGATTAAAGCTGAATGAAATTATAAATCAACAGTAAAGTATGTGCGCACCTAAATTGAAATTGTTTGTTTGTAATTAAAATGGACTCGTGTGTAAAATTGTATTCATATTGAACATACTACAATAAAACAGCGAATAATGGAAGGCTTTGTCAACCTCTGTGTAAAAAAAAAATATAACTTTAGCCCTCTTCACTCAGAACATAATTTCGAATTTCCATTATTGATCGAAAAATTTGATATTACCCATTTCCATTGATATGCGCATTTCTTGAATTATTTATTGCACACAGAAAAATATGAGCAAACAAGTTAAAACTAAAGATATGTACAAAGGATAAGAGTTGCCTTTGTGGGCAGTAGGCTTGAACGAAGTGTGTTAATTCGTCCATTGCAGTAGGTAAGTACCACGTTTAGATCATAATAAAGTCCTCGCCGAAACTGGTAGGTACTCACGAGTAATCTGCAGAACTGCTGAATATCCTAAGATGCTAAAGAAGTATTAAAACAAAACTAACTTCGTACTCAAAATCTCAATGTCTTTATTTGCGAACGATATAGAGCGGCAGTAAAAAAGAACTTCACTTAACAATAAAAGTAGTTTAACTGGGTTTTTATTACCGCTCCACATGGTAATAACAAAGTATTTAAGTTTTATCAGTCTTAAAAAGAAAGTGGGCAAATCTCTACTGGAAGTGGTCTGTACGAACCAATAGCATAGAAAAATATTTCTAAATGTTTTTGTTGGAAAATGCGCTACCACATCTGTATTGGTCTAAAACAATGTTTGTAATTTAGCCACTAGTACATAATTTAGCCCACATTCGCCCACTCTCCTTTTCTATGAATGTTATTTGACTGGACAGGCTCCGTGACTTGTTTGCACAGGCAGGTCGAGAATTCCTCTAGGCGCGGTGCCTCGCCTTGAAAATCCTAAAGCAGCCTTCAGGATACACATCCCAGCATCAATAGTCCTTTTTCTATCACTCGCGTCTCCCAAAGCAGGGTTTATCTCTACGAGATCCACTGCACGCAGTCTTCCCGTCGCATATACGATTTCCATCATACTAATGGCTTCTCGGAGAGTGAGTCCGCCCCTGACTGGAAGAAATTAGCATTTATAGTACGCCTGTAAGTCTGGCACAGCCGCTGGTAAAGATAGCTGAGCAACTTAGGAGCTATAAACATCTACGCGCTTCTTTTTTACCCCAGTTTAATTTTTCGTTTTTCACCCGAAAGCCTTAAGTTGAGGAGTGGGGATGCCAGTCGAGATATGTAAATTACAATGAGTTCAAAGTTTTACCTGTGAATTTATTAAAATATGCTGTCATAGTAACAAGGGGATTGAAAATCATCTTTATTACGTTTAAATGAGACTAGTAAAGTTCTTTAAGGCCCTGCGCGCACTAGGCTGCGGCAGCCAGAGCGTGTGTATGCGAATGTATGTGGCTGCCGTCAGTCTCCGCGCACTAGGCAGCCACGAATTTCCATATGTTCTACTGGCTGCCGCAGCCTGGCTGCCACAGCCAGGCTGCCTAGTGCGCGAAGGGCCTAATAAATAGGATAAATAAATATAATTGATTTATTTTCAAGAAACGTTAGGTACAGTAGGTAAAGTACAGTAAGTTACCTAAGAAAGTTCAAAGGATATGATTGCGTCGGTGGTTTTGGACACTTAAGTGGATTAGCTACTTTTGCTAAACTGCATCTACTTTGTAGGTTGCGATTTTAAGTAAGCAGTGGGATCGTAAAAAGTAAGTTCTCATTGATAAAATCATTTGGATGCAAATCGAGCTCCGACACCGGCGGTTTTGACTGAACAATATGCGCGGTAGGTTGTTAAATTTAATCTTTACGAGTCTCTCTTTATTAAAAGCGTTATCTGCTAGCCATGTTTCTGGTCATTACAATCTTTGAAAGCTAATGAGAGTGTTGGACAAATATGCAGTAAAGTTCTGATGAATAAGATGCAAGTAGGAGTTTGCGAGCTTTACTAAAGAATTTTCTTTTCTTTTCTTTTCATAGGAGCTATCCAAAATTGGTTTAAAAATCGTTCTAAATTTGAGTTTCCGTAGCGCTCGTAGTACCCCGTAGCACCTCGTAGCAATTTATTGTAGCACGTTCCTCTTTAAGGTATGATATTATTTTTCGAGATAATAATAATTTATTATACATGGTTACAAAGGTGGGCTTGGCCCTACCTTTGTTTTCTCAGAGTGCACACTCAGGTGTACCTACCTACTCAACCATAGCTCTACTCTAAAACAAGTCAAATATCGCACTGTATTCATAAAACGTGGTACAAACCTGGTGTCCCAGTGCTGGGAGCTTCGAGGGCATCTAAAGCGTCAATATCGAAGCTCACGTGGATAGGTTTGTTATTACATGGATCAAGCTTCTGAAGGATGTGATTGATCGAATTTTTGATTCCGTGCCTGCAAAATATAATTATTGAGTGATTCGTTCATATAAAAATGCATAGTCAAGTTTGTATAATTGCACTCACTCTTCAACATCTTCCATAGCAAATGTAGGAACGTCGAATTTCTCTATAGCCAGCCTTTCGTATTTATCCACCGAACGTAAGCCGAGGTATCCTAGATTTTTTATTGGGAATCTGGAAAAGATGTACTTACTTATAAACTTAATTTTAGCCGACCTTATGGTCGAACAAGTCGCACACCTTTCCATACAAACGTGGAAGGGTAACCACTCCACCGTTTGACGTTGACCAACCAAAACTAAGGATTATATCAATTTATCTCGTCATAATCTATGTCTGTGTACAGCCCAAACCGTAAAAAAAGTATTCATCTAAAAAATACAAGCTTCTAAACTTTCGTATGGAAAGTATTTTTAGCTTGTATTTTTTAAATGAATAATCCTTAGTTTTGGTTGGTCAACGTCAAACAGTGGAGTGGTTCCACGTTTGTATGGAAAGGTGTGCGACTTGTTCAACCTTAATATTCTACCGTAGAGGTAGTTGAATGATATATGTAAAATGAGCAATCATGATACTGCCTTTGTAGCTGGAACATTGCTTGTATAAGCATTTGTGCCTAACACTTGAGACTTAACATTCTCCATGATATTCCACCTTAGGGACTCTACTCTTACCTAGGAACCTGCCAATCCATACTAGGCAGATAAGGCCAGTAGTCTGAAAGCTCTTTGACGAGCAACGCCACGGGCATCCCATGAACAGACCCGGATTCTGAAGTCTTGTTTGTATTGATGTCCGCGTGAGCGTCCACCCATATGAGAATCATGTCTTCTTGCTCGTTGAAGTGACCGTCTACTGAACCTGAAAGAGACGAATATATTTGTAAAGGTATTTACAATTATACAAAGTGAAACGTAATTACCCTATAAGCCCGAAGGGGACGTAAAAAGACCGACCACCTGAGTGTTTGGACGTCTGCAAAGGGTCAATAAATTGTAATAATTATTTTAGATATTTGCGACATCCCTAAGTGTTTGTTTACTATTTGCGTAAACCCGTACACACGCATGCACACGTAGGCACCATCCTACCGCGTCGCACGCACACGCTAGCTGTGTGTAGGTACATTTTAAGTAAAAGTTACGAGCTCATTTCATGAATGAAAAACTTCGAAATCTCAAAAGAACAAACACTGTTCGCCATGACCTGTAGAATACCCCCCCTTCGGACTTATAGGGTATTTATGTTACACCGTGTATATGTAAATATATATATATGTTTGTATGTGTAACGGTTGCCTATATTGTATAAAAAAAAGAGTTTGATACGACTTTCGTTTTGTGGTATTATAAAATCTCCGGGTAAAATAAAAATGGTGTAAATCAGTTATTGTATATTATATGATTTATAGTCTTTGATAAAACGTGAATAGATTAGATTAATAGAACTAAGGGTTAGATTGCCAACATTAGTTTTTAGGCGAGGTTATTCTATGCGGTTTTTATGCGTTACGTATCTAAAAATTTATGAATACTTGACAGATTGTTATCTTGTGATTATTTGATCGGCAAATTCATGTAAATATGTGAAAATTTCTTGTTTTGAATAAGGAATAATGTTTTCAAGTACGTAAGGCTACCTATCGGTAGTTATTGGCTCAGATAATAGTTCAAAGGTTCCTTGTTAGCAATATTGCGTCTTTGAAGTCTTTGAACCCTTATCGATTACTTTTACTGCTCTTACTAACCTTCAATCCTTTGCAAATAAAGGTTTTGACCGTGTTTTATACGTGACTAAACCACGTATAAAACATACCTGCAATAACCTATGCCTATAAAGTAGATCAAGGAGAAAACTGAACCCGTTTGTCGTACTTGTGGGGGTTTTATCAATCGCAATCGTCTTCGTCTTCCACTACCCAATAGGTACTATTGGCCACTTTTGACAATGGATGACGGGTTCCACTGGACGAGAAACAAGGAATGACCCTTCAATAATGACTTATGTTGTGTCAAGTTGTGTTGTATCAATCATCATCATCATCAACCTATATCAGTCCACTGCTGGACGTAGGTCTCTCCCAAGGCGCGCCACTGAAGCCCGGTCTTCGGCTCTTCTCATCCAGTGTTTGCCAGGTACATTTCTCAGATCGTTCAATAACTGTTCAATGTATCAATAACTAGCCGTAATACAAAACAAACAATAGATAGTCTGTAAAGCTTTTCACGAATATACCCATAGGAGCTTAGAATAATTCTTACCTACGCCGATAGAATGGTCTCCACCAATAGTGACAGCGACTCTACCATCCTTCAAGACTTGAGATACACGCTGCGATAGCTTCTTGTTGCAAGCTGACACTAGCTGGAGGTGGTTCATGTTTTCCACATTTACTGCGTCTTCGGTTCCGCCTGTATCTATGTCACCGTAGTCTTTGACGTCCAGTCCATCTGTAATAAAATAAAATATAAATATATAAGTTCTTAGCTAAGTTCTTTGTTGGGTTTTGGTTGTTCCTTATAATCAAACTGTGTAAATAATTGTGTGATGTGAATACAAAATCACTTTTAGAACCGTGTGATAACTAAGTAGTATTTATAAAAATAATTACCAATTTCTTGAAGTTGTTCAATGAGGCCAGCGTATCTCATAGCGGCCGGTGCAACGCTGACACCGTACTTTTTCTGTCCCTTTTCAAAAGGCACTCCAATAATGCCCACTTTGCTCAAAGGCTCCCATTTCTTATTCTGACTCATATTCCTCACGAAAACCCTGCTGAAATTCATTTTTACTGTTATGTTCAAACTGACACCGCACTTAGATCCAAACAACCAACCGCAGTGAATGTTATGAGATAACTTGCGAGGTTAAAATACTATTATGTTATCTCGCCCGCCTTCGGGTCAAAGTTTACGATGTGTTTGTTAAATCTTATTTCTTAAATTACATCATAAAGATATTGATTGTCTGAGCAGATAAGCTTTTACGAGTTGGAGTCTAATAATTTAGCAAGAGAAAAACAAAGTAATTTACATAGTTACTTGAAAAGTTACTACCTAATTTATTTTATACTAACCAACTCCGGGGCCTATCCAGTTTTAGTCAAATGTTTGGGATAAAAACTCACCACTTGCACTTTGCGAAACACCCAATAGTCTGCTTTCAATAGCAGCCTGTGATCAAAACATGAGCAGCAGCTGCAGCCAGCAAAGTTTGAAGAGTCACTCAGATAACATGCAAATATGAATACTTCAAGTGGAGGGTCTATCGTGTGCCGATTAATGCTCTCTTTTTCGTAGAATACTTGGGATGCTGCATTTATATTCCCTTTTATACATCATCGTTCAGCTCTTTGTAGCTTATTTCTAAACGATGCATTAGTTCAACGAACGTATGGACATGGCAATTTTCACTTCCATATTAGCGCTATTGGCCAATGATTAGCCTTTAATTAATTTCTTGTTATATCACTGAGTTTTAAGATAAACGTAACACTGATTGAAAAAAAAGTGCTGTTTAGTTACTTTAATTGTGCATTTTATTTATTAACAGTAAAATAAAAATGAAAATGAAATTGGGATGGTTGCAAACAGCCGCGGAATGCCGCATACTGAGCCTCATTGTGGGGTTAGCATGGGCCTTTTCTATCCACGCTAAATAGGGCCCTATTACAGTGAAGATGTTATATTTTACACCGGTTGCCTTTATGGATAGTGTGCCACTGGCGGTCGCCGTTACACCCACAACTTCGGTCCCGAATAGAACAGGAGCTCCACTTCCAAAATCTTTTTCGTACGTTCGCGATGTATTAGTTTCTTGAACACCGCAGATACAGTAATACCACCTCGGGTTAGCACACGGCGCTTGGTTGTAGTTTTCATATTGTAGCACTACGGTCCGCGTGCCGCTTATTTCTCCATAGCCCACAGTCGTCAGCTCTACATCTTGTAACTCCGAAGCGTAGTAATTTCCGATTTCCGCAGCTGGAATGTACAGCTCGAGGATGGGCCGCACTACAAACACGAGTCCTATATTGCTGTGCATACGAGTGATGTTTGGTTCCACCGGTTTCATTTCAAAACTGTAGTCTCCATGCAACCGGGTAGAGGCCACATCGAACAGGGAACTTTTACTTGTTCTTTTGCTAACCGCAGCTACACCTACTGCGACTTTTGTAGGATTTAAGCTGACACAGGTTCCTGAACTCAGCACCGTTACTTTACTAATGATGGTGCCAGTGCAAATATAGTTCAATGTGTGGTTCAGAAGGGCCACGATATACGGTTTTTCCTCAAAAAGCCTCTCAACAGTCTTCCAGTTTTTCAGACTTGCTAAACATGTTGTTGCAACAAATAATGTTATGTAAAATGTTCTAAGAAACATAGCAAAGCTAACAACTGTGGCATGTCGGATAAATCACCTTAGTAAATATAATTACTTGTAAGTACATACGTTGATTTTACGATAAAGCTTCATAAGAAAAAAAATAAAGCTTCATTTACGTTGACGTGAATGAAGCTTGACGTGAGTCATTTTTGAAGGCTGATTTTTCCAAGAATGAGAATGAAAATACATAACCATAGAAAATGCAATGCTGCTAAGTTAAAGCAAGAAGATTCTTTTTTGCAAGTCGTTGTCAGTGGTCAGAGCCAGCATCCAAGTAACTTAGGGAGCGTCCCCATCAGACACGGCGCGGCGCCGTCGCCGTGACACGGCACGGCGCCGCGCCGGAGCACGGTGCCGCAAACGGTGCGCCGTCCATTGCCCCTTTCAGTCGATATTTCGCTGTTGATGCGCTCGAACGTCATGGAGCGTGGGCAATGGACGGCGCACCGTTTGCGGCACCGTGCTCCGGCGCGCCGCCTTGCCGTGTCACGGTGACGGCGCCGCGCCGTGTCTGATGGGGACGCTCGCTTACTGATACGATATGTTCTTGCATTAGTAGTGACTGACCTCTTCTGGATTAATTTTAGTTTAGTTGGAGCCCATTATTATATTACACGCAGTAGAGTGGGCATAAGAGGGCAAGTAGGTAAATGAGAGGAAATCTGATCCGTAAAATGTATTTCAGCTTTATTTTCGGTGAGCTAAATCAGATAAATGAAGGACAATCGCTCGTGCTTCCAGTTCAGCAGACAGCGAAGAGGGTGTGCCTTATCTAGACGATCTTCAATTGAAAACGTCTTACGGTGCACTTCACTTCACCCGATAGAACTTATGATAGGCAAAGTAAACACTAAGTCAGCTCTCTCGTTAAAATAGATAGCGCTTTTTTATATTCACTTATCAGGAAAATTATACTTTGTCGTGTTTCAGATAAGGCCCCGAATCTGTTAGTGATTTTTTCTAAACTAACCTGACGGTTCTAAAACTATAGTGTCTTAGTCGTTCTCAGCTTATGAGAAAAACACGACGACATTTTAAGTGCTGTCAAATTAGGTTAGATTAGAAAAATGCAACAACAGAATCGAGGAAACACCTACTTTAAAATGAATACTGACGAGTCTAAAATGGAGTTACAAGAACTATATCGGAAAGTGAAGCTGCGTTAAATGTTTTATGAAGAAACTTTCGGGTCTAATTTGCGCAGCTCATTAACAAGTAAACGATTGTTCCTTCTCGATGTTCCGTTCCAAGTTCATTTTAATCAAAAACTTTACTTTTAAATCGTACGACTTGAATACCAAAATATAGATTTGTACTTACGTAACGCATTGTTAAAGTTCTTTCATCGGAAAATCGCTTAATTCACCACTTTGAGCCGTCGTCGTCGGTGTCAATTGTAGCTGAAAAGTGGGAATGTGCGCGAGTGACGTTCTGTGTTCCATTTCGATAGTACTCCACAAAAATGCTAAAGTTTGAGCACCTCTTGTCGGCGCTCTAGCGTTCGCTCCCCATTCTACTTGACACCACTCATAATATTCAGCTGGCTTACAAACAGGCATACTTTGCAACTTTGCTACGAAGACCATTTGTTACAATAGTAAAATCACTGTGACTAGGGGCAATGGACCGAAAAGATAATATTTCAGAGTTTTCGAATTCAAAAAGTTGAATTCGCGATTTAGGAAAGGTTACTTTAGCTCTAATAAAATTGTTTACATTGTGAAGACACCGAAAAGTTTAAGTACATCCTTTCAATTCCAAGGTTGGGACCATTTCAATTGAAATTATGAAGTGTTTATTGAGGTCACGGTTGACCTTTTCCGAGATACTATAAAATTTAATTTCAGTGGAAACCTTCAGACGTTTCGAATTGTATTTTTCCTTTGGCTTGTATTCAATCAATTGGAATTCCAGTGGTAATGAGAGAGAAATGTCCTGCTTCTTTGACGTCTCATGCGATAAAATCGGAGCCAGTCAAAAAATACATTTCCTGTGAGAAAACGGGACTTATTTTAATGTTAAAGGAAGTCAAGCTAGAGGGACCCAGCTTGACCAGAGATAAATGTTTTCCTAGTCTTTGTTTTTATTACACTTTCTTGTTTCCTTTGCATGCTTTTACTAAGATTGCACTATTTTCACTCTAAAACAATATGAAATCCAGTTAGCTAAAGTACATAAAAAAATGTGCTGATTAATAATTGATTCAAAATTAGATTTTTAAAATTATGAATTTAACTATGCAAACATTTTATACTTTCTTCAAAAAGTTGAAAACTTCCCTACTCCAAAGAAAATATTCTAATATTTAAAGTATTCAAAGAATCCTCGAATTAAAGCAAACACTTAGCGGGCCGGAGGCGAGGCGAGGAAATTTTCACTAATTAGATCTACCAGCCCCAAACAAACGCCCTTCAAATAACGAATGACGACTTTTGTTATTATGTGACTAGGAATAAAAATCATACGTTTTATGATTTGGTCAAGCACGGGCTTTATCTTAGTGTTATGTCTGCGTCTGCGGCCCCTAAAGAATTACTAGAAAATTGCGCAGTTTCTAAAAATACAATTTTTGTATTGCCATAAAACTTTACTCCTTCGCTACTATTACTTCCGGTCTCATCCTCCCTCTGGGAAATAAAACTAAAACTGAAAGCTGAGATTTTACAAAAATATACGGGTTTTGCGCTTAGCTCCAGGGTATAGGCATTTCCGCCATTGTGAACGGCGGCGTGGAGGCTTGAAACCTGCAGGTATTGGATTTTATTTTATTCAAGCTTCAAACGTTAGCACTCCGAGCGATGGAAAACAATGACGGGACAGTTTAGTTGAAACTGCAGCGCACAATGTTAGGCAACAAACCGAATGAACTCATAAAAGTACTCTACTAAATAAAAATATGCATCCACGTGGTTGATACTACAAAACTATTTCCCGACGCGTTACTAAAAAATAAGAATTGAATCACAAGTATGCCCTATTCAAAGAAGCTTTCAAGTTTGGGGTGCAAAAAAAGAACCTTTTTCTAAAGAACACAATGGAGCTCCAATCACAACTGTGCCATCTCGGAAGGACTAGGCCCTCGATTGTTGTCCCGCGGGTCGTCCGCAAGATTTTCACAGCTTTATATGGATACAGGCGCCTTCCCTCAGGCACCCGCTACCCGTTTTACGAATGGCTCGTCATATTATTATAACTTCTGCGTCCGACAGGACGTGATAAAACAGGGAAATAGCTTACCAACCGATATGTTTATTCATGGAACCTTTGCGCTTTTATCTAAATGCAAATTCATTGAGACATTTTAGTCGAATAATGGAGCAGGGGACGCTTATCACCGTCGTGGCCAATGTTGTATGCGTATCGCAACAGACCATTATGTATTCTTTATATTTATTTATATTTCGATCACGAATAGTGGGAAATAGTCTTCCAAATGCTTTTCACTCCCACCAGACTTATCTTTTTTCAAGGCAAAAGCTTCAATTTGGCACACGTGAGCCGTGGAAACTCAACAGATAGAATCTATTTAATTTACCTAACATTGTGTGCCAGGATTGAGTCTGGATAGTTGGATATACATTTGAATGGAACCGTTAGGTAAAAGAACCCCGGATCGAGAGATAGTCGTCAAAGACGTTCAGGAACTCGTTAAAGACGGAGAAAGTGAGTAGAATGTAAAGAAACGGACCCGTCACTGTTACACAAATGCTCATGAAGTTTCAAAGTTGAATTAAAAAGCTCGCTTAAAAAGCCACGTATACGCCTTACAATTTTATTTGTTTGTAACACCAAACGTAGTAAAATAAAGCTTAGCATCAAAAGACAAGTTACGCAACATAACAAGACATTGCTACGCTCTGTAGACAGTTATTACCTCGTAGCAAACAAATTCTGGCAGGTAATGAGACTTGAAAAACGCACCTGAACATAAAGAGGGCAATATTATCACTGGGTAAATTAACTTCTCGACTTGAGGGCTATACAAGGGCTTTATTAGGAGGCTCGACAAGCTACGCTGCCAGGGGCTACGAACCAGCTACGGAGTAGGCCTCGTTCACTTGAGTTTCTTTTCAAAAGCTATATATTTGCAGGCAAGCTTTGCCAAAACGAATTTAGATGTTAAATTTCTAGCCTTCGGTATGATTATTATGTGAGATTTTAAATAAAAAATAAACAGCAAAAGTTCTAGCAAATTTTGTAAGTCCAGTGTATATAATAATATCATAAATTTATTATAGCTAGTCAGTTTACGTTTTTCGTGTTCCGATCCGAATCATTTTAATATATCAGGTTATGGTCATTGATGGGTATACCCCAAGAAGATCATTGGGTACAGGCACAGATCATATAATACTATGCACAGGTATATACCAATTTTATACAGTTAAAATCATGTTTCCGGAAATGTACTATTTTGCTGCGCAACTAATTTCTTTCTACTAGCAAAAATGCTTAGCATTTAAGAAGTAGGCCATGTTGTATCTCATCTTAATTAAAGTAATTTTTTTTTTTTTTTATGAACAGTATTATAATATTACAAAGCCTATCTTTGGGAGTAATTTAAGTGGGCGTTGAATTTAACAAAAATAGCTTTCAGTGTTTTGTCAAGCTTCTCATTTTACTTTTGAATCCGTAATTTAAATTGACATTTAAAACGCGTGCTCTATTAGGGCTCTCGAGTGAAGCCTTCGGCAGTACTGCAAAGCACTCGTACGTTCACTAGTGACTTAATTAAGTGAGATGTATGTCGGCTGGGCTGAGAAGATTCGCAATTTTGAACTCTATGTCTGTGACTGCACGTTATACACGGTGTAACATAAATAATAAATGTTTAAACAGATAGACGAAAGACACCCACGTGCCATTAGCATTTGGCTACTGTAAAGTGCCTTTAAGCTTTACGTTTTCGTCACTTTACTTATAGTGCCGAAATACAAAGGCTCTTCAAGACAGTTTGGGCTGAAGACTTAGGTCCGTATTCGCATTTACTTCTCAAGCACTGATCCGGGCTCAACTAATTCAAATGTATTTAACGATTTCTTTATCGGAATACAAGCCTTAGGTACGAGTATAGTATTATATAATCTGTGCCTTAGGTAACTTTATAAGTAGGTTTCTGTTGCCTTCGGTCAAATTATTACTTTGAATACATAGGTACAGTCAGGATACTTCTGCTACCCGCTGGTTTTTATAATCCAATCATCCACATATATAAAATACTTAAAATAAGCTAGTTGTAGCAGTGTCTTGGGGATTACAAAGTATACAACTATTAAGTAAGTATAATAAATAAATCGAGTTATTTAGTCTCAGACTAAGTTTCTCTTTGTTCGCTTCGCACCAATCCGCCTATTGCAGAGCTTTTTATTGAAAGCTTAAAGTATCACTTGTAAGAAATTGTTATTCTCTTCTCTAGAGATCTTCTACAAGAAAATGACAGCTTTACCTAGTCTACTTGTTGCTGTTCCACTCACAAGATTATGAAAAGCAAAGTGATATATCCTATTATTTAATATTATAAACGCGAAAGTTTGTTACTCTTTCACGCCAAAACTACTGATCCGATTTAGATGAAACTTGGAATATATATTGTTCGTGACCTGGATTAAAACATAGGCTACTTTTATCCCGAAAAATTTACGGGATCCAATGGGACGCGAACGAAGTCGCGGGCGGCACCTAGTAGAATATGCATCCACTTTATAATATTTTTCTGTGTTTTTATTTTTATTAAAGTTATATGAACCTCAACAATACAGTTTTCATTAGTAAACAATTTGAAGATTGCTTTTTACATTATCTACTACAGTTTAATGGCTACTTATCAAACTTTCCTAACTACCTATTCAAACTAGGAACAGAGAATGTGTTGCTCATAAATATTCATTCCAACTCTCGTACCTATATGTACCGTACACGCGCAATAAACAAACTTCACAATAAACGTTTACCGTGAAACGTCAGGCCGTATAACATCCAACTCCAGATTCATGCTATACGTCCTTCATAAATCACAGAGTATTTTGCATTTCCATATAAAGTGTTAAAAGGCAGAGAGCTGGTGTTTGCCTACGAGATCTGTCATCCGTATACGATTTATTGCACATCGTTCGCAGGGTTTTGATTGTGCCTCACTATATATTGCTCAATGCTCTTTATAATACTACTCCCGATTCCTTTGTGCACGTTGACATCACGACTAGTGATGTGTGTTCTGTACTTCTATTGTTGCGTTCACACTATGCCGCAGTCGGCAGGGACTTGGGCAGGGAAGTGGGCACGAGCATAGTGTGAACACGATAATACCACTGTCCTGGCTCCCGGCCCAAGTTCATACCCTTGCTCTCTAATGAGAATAAAGGCGATGTTATACTGTGGCAATAAGTCCGCGGCAATAATGCCGGCAGAGGCATGGGTATAGTGTGAACGCGGTATATGGAATGTGCACTAGCGGTTCGGCAGTTGGAGTTGACTGCTCTGCCACAGCCAAAGTTGTACCAGCAAGCGATATGAGCTACTTATGGGGGATGTCATGTTTTTCTATCTTCTGGTAGTTAAAAAAACATGCTGTATTTAAAACATCCGGCGTTTTACGTTTCCTTTGATGCTCATAAACCGCCTTTCATAATATTATACCCCATACCCTTATCGGTTTCAATAAATCTTTGTTGAAACACCGAACAATCGAACAATTTTTGCTGCTTTTTTTCGTACATATCGTTCCGTTCTTGTGTAGTGTTTATTCGTCGTCGCTACGATTTGTAGAAATGATTTGAATGTTTTCATTATATTGTTTTCCTGAAACGTAATTTGATAACTGGTTTTTCTGCAGGCGCACTGTTTACACGGAGCTTTTGATACCTGAAGGCTGTTATTCGCCATGAAATATAATTTAGTTTTTCAGGAACATTTCTTATTCATTTCAAGCTTATAAGCTTCCATGAAAGTTAGGTAATCTGTGGTAAAATATATAACAACTTTAATAGCAGAAAGTTTCATCAGTGTAGTAAATTGCTGCGACAACAAAGAAAAACGCGCGCTCACTGCGACTAACTTATATTGTCAAAGAAGACACTGTTGCATAAACGTTCTAACTTCGCTGTTTTCTGGAACTAAATCTGTAACATAGTTTCAAAGTGGCCACATAGGTACTATCGCGCTATCACAGACAGAGACGTTTCATAAACACAAAGCTGACAAAGCTATAACCATACTTCTCGTCAGGTGAGCAAAGAGTTTTTTTACTTCTGGGTGAACAGAACATCACAGACCAAAGCTTATTCCACACTTCAAAGTACCTAGCTAGACACCACTTATCTTATTCCTTCATTCGTTGAATGAAGTTGTTGGAGAAAAAGCAAATGTTTATTCATGTACCTATCTGTAATTGAATTCTGTTTGGAGCGGCTCTGGACGCAAATTGAAGTGGAGACGACCATGGCGGCCGCAAGGGTAACCTCGCTGCAGTTAACACAGGGCTAAACTAGGACTTTTTAAAGTTGTTTTTTTTTATAAATAAATATTCTTGGACAGGTTACACAACGCTCTCTAGTCCCAAACTAAGCAAAGCTTGTACTATGGGAACTAGATTGCTGATAGAATAGAATATTTATATACATTTTTTTTGTAAATACTTAAGTACTTATGTTACGATACATAGTAACGCCCAGATATAGAATTATGTTTATTTATTTAAGTGCAACTCTAGACTTGGAATTCGAATTGTTTAAGTTTCCTTGATTATGAACGCGTATTTACAAGATTGCTGGCTGTCTTCATTCAAACCGTCTTCTGTACACCAAATTTGGTCTTTAGCAATCGACAAATTGCTTCCAAAGTATAACAATTAATCCTATTCGCCTTGAAAGTTGTTGACTCGTCTACCATAAGCATTATAATTCCGCACATACTTCAGAAACTTCCAACATAACTTGGCCTTGATTCATACCGCCGCGCCGCGCCGCGCCCGCCACCGCCAGAAGCCCCTTCGACCTAGCTCCATCCCTGGCAGTTGCAACTTCATTATTATATCTTCGGACCTTCAGTAATGGTCGCTTAGTGCATTGCAGATGTGCTGTAATCCCGGTCGACGCGCAGACTGATTCTTCATCAGATTTTCTTTAACGTGTTTTTAGGTACTTCGTATATGCTCTTACATCTTAACCTTGTGATCAATCAAAGTATTAAAAAACAGAACTCATTGCCATCCTTGAGTGTTGTATTTTGGGAGCGCGTCTTTTACTATCGGAGGGGAATGCGAATTAAACTCATTAGCGTCGTCTGTTTTTCATGACTACTACAAACCGGTCTCTTCAAGGAAGGAGTGAATTTGTCTGCTAGACCACTCTGTTCCATTGACATCTTAACCGTCACATACTAAAGTGTATATAACGAGTATTCAGTTATAGTCTACTATACTAAAATGAAATGAAATGAAATGAAATGTATTTATTCGCAAGAAGTACGAGTATGGTCACTAATATTATAAAGAGGAAAGATTTGATTGTTTGTTTGCATTGAATAGGCTCCGAAACTACAAGACCGATTTGAAAAATTCTTTCACCGTTGGGAAGCTGCACTATCCCCGAGTGACATAGGCTATATTATATTTTCAAAAAAAATTGTGATCCTTACTAAAACTACAATAATGCAACTCAAGGTGTAAAAAATAACCAAAAAAAATTGAAATTTTTGTTAAATACCCGTGCGGAGCCGGGACGTTCCGCTAGTATCGTCTAAAACTGATTAGCAATAAGACTGCTCATTGTACAATTAATTTTTTTTTTTTTTTTTTATTGTAATCCCTAGGTTACGGTGTGCAATAAAGTATTTTCTATCTATCTATCTAAAGTGTGTGCTAAGTTTCTTTACCATTACTAGATAGGTACTCGATACCAATGAAATAAAATTGAAACAGCCTTGCAGAATCATCGCGCTACAATACAACTGAGATGGGATTGATAACGAGGCCGCATACATAAATAAATTTTGCAATCCATGAAAGCAATATTTTCAGACGATTCTGTGTTGGTTAACGTTTGGGTGTTCGGTGATTGTTTGTCTCGGTTTTGATTTTGAGTCGTTATTCTGACTTGAATGAAATAGGTATTGAAATATAGTTAATTGTGGCTTCTTGGCTGTTATTGAAAAGTCTTTTCTTTCCTTTTCTTTCTTTTTATTTATTTATTGATCGAGTGAGCGAAGCGAACGAGATCTTAGTGACAACTTGGCCAAGAATGCTTTGTATGTTTGTATGTTTGTTCGTCGAGACCTTTTGAACCGCTTGTCCGATCTTCATAGAATTTGGTAGGTATACGGATATTACTCTTAAGTTTTACTGGTTTGAAAAATAAAGTAAATCGGTCAAGGGGTTGGAAAGTTATGAGGTTCCAAAGAGAGTTAAAAAAAAATAGTTGCACTAATATATCAAGTGGGGTGTCATATGATAGGGTTTTGCGTAGACATTCCAAAACCGTTTTTATTTTGATTCGAGGTCTAATAGTTTTTGAGTTGTTGTAAAAATTATAAAATTGGCAATCCCAGTATAACGTGAGCTACCATTTCTTGGAGTTTCAATGATTTTGTAGTTTAAGTAAGACTGGTACTTAGCTAGACGCCGATTTCGAAGCGATTTGCAAAGTTTATTACAACCATTGGTCAATAAAAAAAACTGATAGGTGTCAAGGGACACCCGGATGGAACAAAGTTTTTTGAGGTGTTGTTTTCTTACAGTAAGTACACAGAAGCACCTAAATTAAAACAAAAACTTCCAAAAATACCTACATTCACTTTTTTCCTTCCTGCACCAATTTATTCGAATGACGTTGTCAAAGTTTGAAAAAAGTGTCGTGACAACTTTTGGTCTTAATTTTTTTCCGTCTAGCCCCCTTTCGCGCGATAAGAAACTTCGTTCCAATTGTTTGGGTTTTATTAACCTCCGACCATCACGAGATCTCAGTTCAGGGCGCACTACAAGTTTATTTAAAAATTTCACACAAACAAGTAGTGCTAGGAGGACTTAATGCTAAGAGTATTGTCTACCAGTCTTCCTAGGCGTGCAAAAAGGTGGTGTGGCGTGTTTTTATAGGTACCAAACCAGTGGTACCTATATACGAAAAATTATAAAACTACTAATATAATATATATATCTACCTACATACCGAAGAATTTAAAATATACATATCAAAAATACATCATTGTATCAATACATATATTATATATAATACTTATAAAACATTAAATAATATATAAATACATAAATAAAAATAAAAATAAACTTTTTCTAAGCTGCGATACAATACTGCACTCTTCTTGACAACACAAAAGGTGGCTTCCATTTTCTTTTTATTGCAATTTACGTTGAATACGTATAGAAAAACCATGTCTAAGACATGTAGAAAGGTTTCAAGTCTCGCTGGTAAGGAGATAAGCCGGTCAGAGCCCTTACATTTCTCCTCCCGAGCTCGCTTCTAGTGCAGACTGTGGCGAATGAGTTCCTGTAAGCCGCTGAATTTTTTTTTACTTTGTAATAAAAATATTGCTTTACATTTTCTATGATCATGAAAATCTAAATAGTTGTCTTAAAAATAAATTACCGGGGTACTAAGGTATATTAGGATTAAAAAAATATTTAAGTTACATTATTAAATAATTGTAAAACAGAAACAGATTAGGTATTTATCTGCACGGAATTAGGTAGGTACAGTCTATTTATATATCAAAGTTTAGCAATCTTCGGACGCGTTTCTCCACGTGACCTGGTGCCTTATTCACTATGACCAATACAAGCGCGTTACGCAGCACGACAAGACAGCGGCGTGAAATCGCCCTATGCCTATGCCGTATTTCCTATGCCATAAATGTCATTCCTTACAGTGACGTCATACGGTTACGGCAAGGAATCTCCTAAGTCATACAGAATAATGCCCCTGAAAAGTAAAATAACCTATCGACGTCCGTGAATAAACAATCACATTTTCGGTTGGTTCTTACTTTCGCGGATTTCGTTCTTACTCTAACACCGTAAAGCTAGCTTCCGGTACCGTAATCCCGACTTCGTGGGCAAGACGCCGAATAGTTTATAAACAACGTAAGACACTGATACTTTTTTAGCTTTAGACAGGTAAGATTTTCATAAACTTACCTGGAAATATTTTCATGAACATACAATATTTATAGATAAATAACATGAATTTTATGCCACATAGATGAAACAAAGAGAAATGCTACACCCAGCTTACCCATAGTTTGCACTTTGCATTTAGTTCATAGCATATTCTACGGTGAAGTTGAACATGCAATTTCGGAGGGGCACCCACCCAGGTGTTGCTAGATGCAAGTAATTTGCATAATATCTCGGACTTGGAGTTGGTTTGTTAGTGGCCCCAACTTGTTGTTGGCTACCTCAAGCAATATCTACAACATATCTTTTGTATAATAAGCGTATATACCTACCTAGTATGCAGTAGTTTTCATCCACTTGTTTCCATAATTTATAACAATTTATTTATTTTGTTATAAGTAACTTCATTACTTTCCGTCCAATTTTACAAAAGCTGTCAGTCCGTAATGTAAATTATTGAAACATCATTGACACCACAGATCAAGCTGAACTGGCGGCGCTACCTCACAATGATGTATTCAATGATTGCAGTTGACATCGTTTGCGGTGAAATTGGAATAATTAAGTCAGAAATCAAACACGCTGTTACACTGAAATTGTAAATTGGCAATAATTAATGGCTGTCAGCGGCACGGTGGGTGCGCCGGCCTTGCTGGAAGCTCTGATTTGTAGGAAATCGACTTGCAACTCAGCGACACAGCCAAATTGTCAATCGCGAAAATTAACCTTTGATCTAAAATGGGATGTAGGCATTGGCAGGAAATCATGTTGAGTAAGAATTCGGTCGGCTTCCAATCCGCCAGCTATTTCACTTTTTACGATTTGGAGGGAAAAAACGACGGAACTGACGTAAAATTATTCAAATGAGCCAATTTAGATGAAACGCGCGTTACTCATTTTTCCCAATTGTCAGTGTGCTGCCATGCGAACTCGTGTTTGCTGCACCGATATATTATAGCTATCTATCTACAGACCCTACCTATAGATTTGACGGCAGGCAACCCATATCAACGGCAATGGTTGAGATTAATTTATTTTTTATTGTTAAACTGTTCTGCATGATTTAGATAATAACTGAACTAAGTATGGTAAGTCGTAGAGGACGGATAAAAAATGATGTGGTAAAGTTTCTTTACTAAATAGGTATGGAATCAAAAGGATCCAACCCACGACCCACAGCGCGGAAGGCAGAGCTATTGTTATCGAGTGTGTTGTGTGACGCCTGTCACATAAATAAAGTAGGTAATGAAGTATAGTATTATAATATGATCTGTGGTAATGAGTAAAATAAATCATCTTGCGATCAAGCAGCTTGGGAAAAAGAATGAAATATTCAATATAGATCAATAGTGGTTTAAACCACGAAATAGAGTTTAACCTCCAGTCTCCGATTATTTCATAAGATCAATGGTAGTTAATCGACCATGGGTAGCTTAAACTGACGGAGATGACAGTAGATTAATCCATCGATCAAATGTAATCGTAGTTTACGAAATCCATAGTTTAAACTGCTTTTGATCTTAGGGCCCTTAGTCGAATTGTTAAACCATCCTTTGGTTTACGATTTGATTCATGTTTCTTTGCTAAGATTTCACACATGTTCTACTGCATTTGTTCAGTTCTATTGAAGATTTCTCTGCTTGTATTCCACCGAGTGTTTATTCTGATAAGGTTTCATCGTAGAAAGCATTTATCTTCTTTAGTTTTATCAGTCTGGGAAACGTGTGGTTTTGTTTAGCCATGATAGATTATCTCACAGAAGAGAACATACATATTCAGGGTATTCAGCCTATTCAGCCTGTTTTATGAAAAAACTGACGAAATGATGTTGATTTCTTTATGCAATTTGGGAGCGAGTTCGCACTAAATAAGCCGTTATAAGTATACGTAGCTAACAGTACAATATTTACCTTCACAAAATGATTGGTAAAGTACCTGCGACGGTTGCGATCGAGTAAACCGCTTACCAACGAACGCATCAACAACGTTGAAAGCAATTTCTAAAATGGAATGCATTATTTTTCTTAGTTTCTCTACCCGTGGATGCAAATGAACAATAAGTTCTACCTTGGCGCAGCGCTTACACAAATAGGCATAGTTCTTTAGTACCTACACCGGCGATATTTAGTAGGCTAGTAAAGAACTTGCAACCAAATCCTACATTATGTTATGTAAAAATAATATCTTTTGTCTATTAAACTTGAAATTTTAATACAACGGCAATTTACATAACGATGTTATTAAAAATCACAATAGCTTCACGCAGCACAAAATAAATGAGAAATTACACGTAAAATTTAATAGAAATATTTCGTGACTAAAGTGTAGTTTTACTGTACATATTTCAATATTGTTTTGCTGGTCCAACATTCAATGAATTTCCATTTCATAGAGCATTGGTATATAAAGCCCTCTATACAACAATACAACTGATTTGCCTAGTAGGTTTTACGAGCATTACTTGTTCTGCTTTTAAAAGTTGAATGTTCCTATGAACTGCGTGCTGAAATATTATGCACATAAAAGTTGAGGTAGCTACCTACGGCCATAAAATCTTTATTCCCCTTTGTTGACAGGTCACAAAAACCCCTGTATATCACGTCACTAAAACACCGTGTGATTATAATGGCCGTTATACAGGCTGTAATAAAATTACTTCTGAATACTTCGGGGGGTTAAAGTACCAAAATATAGGCAGCTTTTTTTTAAAATAAAAATGTGAGCGTGTCAAAAAAATCTGTTGCTCCATATATTTTAGTCAGGTAACATTTTGTATGGGACACGTAAGCGGAAATTACTTTTATCATAAAAAAAAACTAACCCATAATTTTTACAGGTACCTACTTATTATTACCAGTCATTACAGTCGATTATTACTGTTTCTTGCAAAAGTTTCGTAAACTTTCCATGAATTTCGTCTTTACCATCATAATTAGGAATTCAATCTTTTTGAACAAGTTTGACATAAATTGTATAGCAAAGATATTTTAACATTACAATTTGGGTATTATTATAGTTATCAGAGTTGTTAAACATTTATAATGTCCAAGTTTAATAAAAAACCAAATAGGATATTCAATCCTTTTTTGTCATTGAATAACAAAAGTTTGAAGATGGCGGACGATGATTTAAATGAAGCTAGAAAAGAAATCCACAGTACACTTCGTATATGCAACTTTTGTATCGGCTCTATGGGAATATCTTTGATCGAGGATACACCCAAACATTTCCTAGGGAGATTGAAGACGTATGTTGTTATGAATATCACGACTGCGTTTTTAGCTTATATGATTTTGGGCCAGTATATGTACATCATAAGGGAGATGATGACTTTAGATGATGCGATGGAGGGGCTGATTGGCAGTTATCTGCACATCGCTGGCTATGGACTTATGAGTGAGTAAACATTCTGTTTTAATTTATAAATGGACTATATATAAAATATTTATCGATCTTTGATGTCTAGGAGTGTCGCGTGTAACCCTATTTGAGCAGCTACTGGTACAAAACAACAATATTTATTATAGAGATTTATTTTCAGGTATGGGTAAACTGGTAACAATTTGGTTGAAGCGGCATAAGTTTAGGCAACTGGTAGGCGAGCTGGCCGACATTTGGCCGGTTTCGATCAAGGACAAGGGGGAGGCCAATATCAAGCGCGAGAGCCTCTCTGATCTTAGGAACAGACAAATATGTAAGTGCCAAGAGTTGGCTTATTCTAATAATCCCCGTTGACAATCCCCGTCAACGGTGTTTAGTGTGGTTTTTGTTCATGAGTTTTTGTGACCGTTCCAAAATTTTAGTTGTATAAAAATACAGCTAACAGTTTGAACGGAAATTCATGAAATTAAGTGACTTGTGAGTGAAGAATATGGAATCTCTGGCTGATAGTATCTATACATTTGCAATGCTTCTAGTGTACACTTTCTGGTATCTATACATTTGCAATGCTTCTAGTGTACACTTTCTGGAACGCTTTCGGGGTTTGGTTCTTTAATTTGACGCCGATTGCCGTATTCATATACCGCAAAGCACTTGGAATACATGCGGAGTTGGGCTACGTGTATCGACTGCTGTACCCTTTCGACAAAACTAAGCCAATATATCACGGAATCGCGTACACCTTCGAAATTTGCGGAGGTAAGGTAAAGCTACATCTACACTGCACATAGTAAGTTATTCGTATGTGATTGTAGAGTACCTACGGTTAACATTGTTGTAAGCAATGATCTTTCATTGGGTGTGACTTGTAAGATGTAAAAGAAATGTTTTTTTAGTTATACTACATAGTTGTAAAAATGATATATTCCAGAAATCCCCACCAAGAAATCCCTACCAGTGGGGATTTACGTTTTTTCCAGAAATCCCCACTGCTACGACGTAGCATGTCTACAACGTAGCAGTCGGGATTTCTGGAATGAACTATGGCATCGCTTAACCAAAGAGAGATGCCGAGATTTTTCTTGCTAGTTTTACATTCAGTGACATTTTAACTAAAATGTTGTAGAGGTAAATTGCAGTAGCAATGACGTTTTAAATTAAAATACCCGGTGCTGCCAACTTCATTCAAATATGACAAGAACGATGTCTATCAGAGCTAATTTGACTCTGGCACAAAATAACTTAGCCAAGTGAAAATATAATGTAGACCAGCTACTAACCTGTCTGTAGTACTGACAAGTAACTGGCCTGGTTTATACGAGCATAAAGAAAATTCTACGTGATAGACAGTTTCCTGGAAGAGCGACAGGCGTGATAAATTAAACATGACGTGGAAATACCAATTAATTGCTACGTATGAACGTATCTAGTGTAGTTTTGATATCCAAATATAATACAAGTGTGTAGCTATTTTATAGGTTTGAACTATTCATAGTGCATCATTGTGAGTGATTTGAAATTGCTTGAATCTTGGTAATGATTTTGCTTAGAAGGTCATACTTATGACTTTTATTAATAGTAATAATAATAATATAACTTTATTACGGGCAACTTAAGAAAAGTACAAGATGTAAAAGCTTATTCTAGGACCCATCTATACTATTATAAAACTGTAAAAAAGCTAAAAACTAAAATTAATGATATGGATTAAACTAAATATGCAGATCTACTAAATAAAAGATTCTCATTCCGAAAATCGTGTTTGTCTGTTAGTTTGTTCGCGGATCACGCCTAAACTACTGGACCAATTTTAATGAAACTTATACCATTCAGAAGCCCTTTTTACGGATTGAAACATAGGCTATATTTTATTGAAATGAAGGACGTGGATTCTTAGATACAGCTGGTTGATAGATATTTTGGTGGAAAGTTACGCACGCGTACGAAGTCGCGGGTATCAGCTAGTATCAATACATACCTTAAAGACTAACATACTTACAATATTAGAAAAACTTATTTATTTATTGTCCTACGTAAAATTTTGGGTATGCAAGAGTTCAAAATAAGGTTGAAACTGTCATGTGTGCAAAAAATACAACCGAGTTGAGAACCTCCTCTTTTTTTTAAGTCGGTTAAAAAGAAATCGTACGTATCAAGTAGGCCTAACTTATTTTTGTCGGGTAGTTTTCTATAGACCACCAACTTAAGTAGGCGTATATCGGGTAAGCAAGGGTGAACCCTTACCCCTTACACTATTTATACCTTTTAGCGTTAAAGTTTATTTCCATTTCAGGAAGTTTATCCGTCTGTGTCATGTTGGGTACTGATCTGTTATTCATGACTATGGTAAGCCACATCGGCATGCTTCTACGTCTTCTTCAGCTGAAGATACGAAACATTATGGATGATGATGATCAGAAGACGGGGCCAGTCGATTGCTATAGACAAATTGTTGATGTAGTGAAAATACACCAACGACTTATTCAGTAAGCGTGCTTCAACAGTTTTGTAGAGCTTCTGTAGAGTTTTGTAGAACTGTTTGATTGTCAGTGAGACGCGGACGTCGGATCTGATTGTGCACTGCAGATTGTGGCTAATATTTGTTTAAACAAATATTTGCCACAATCTGCGATGTCCAGACGATTCCCTGTGTTGTGCTGTATGGCCTGTATGTATGTAAGTAGGTACCCAACAAAACTACGACTGCCTACCTAGGTACAATTGATAACATAACTCATTTGATCAGAGTTATGAGAGTTACATAGCCCCTCTACATAAAACCATCCCGTACTAAAATATAAATTTATTACAACCACAGTGTTCAAATAATGATTTCCTTTGTTCTAGCTACACCAACGATTTAGAAGATGCATTTTCCGTAGCGAACCTCATTAATGTTCTCATCAGCTCGGTGAATATCTGTTGTTGTGCGTTCAACATTGTGGTAAGCATAATCCGATTTTCTAAATCCAGAAAGCATTTTATATTGAACATTAAAAATCAAGGAAAGCTTTTAAATGGGCTTCTGAAACTGAAACGTGCTTTACCATAGTTCAGTAGGGAACGATTGATGCGCAATTTGTTGTTCTTTATTTTTTATTGTACACAAAGATAATTAACTTAAAACTTAAACTTAAAACATGTACATATAGGCGAGCTTAACCCTAAAAAGAGTAGAGTTGTTCATTATTTATCTTATTAAAATAAGACCGTATTTTTTTTGGTTACATATGAACATACGGCGTAACTTGAGGTAGGTAGATAGTGTGTGGACTGTTGATCTCAGCTACAAATTTTATAGCTAAAAATGTGGACATATGTAGGTAAGTACATTTTTGAAAAAATCATTTGGAACGGATGCAGCCAGGTTGTCTATCTTTTGATACCATCAGTGCCTCTATCACGAGCAAATCTGACAGTCGCCGCGTTAACGTATTCGAGTTAATATATTGCGCGTCAAAGCCAGCTCGACTGCCAACCGTTGTAGTGTCACCGCGCAGTGTATCTCGCTCGGATACGCTAGGGCCGTGCTCACTTTGGATACGATTTCATCCGAATTTGATTCGTACGATTACGCACGAATTATACCGACCTTCCAAGGACTATGGGAGCGCTCACACTGCATGCGATCAGTCGTACGTATACGTACGTTTACTTACGACGTCCGAATACAATCCGAACTTGTTGGGATTTATCACGCAGTCGTACTATTTGACGGAGAAAAACGTATTCAGTGTGAGCACTCGATTTGTACGAACATTACTCGTACGTTTACGTACGAACAAATTCGTGTCCAAAGTGAGCACAGCCTAACGCTACGATACGTTTGCGATGGTCACATTTATTCGTGATCAAGGCACTGAATCTGATGAATTGTAATCAAAATTGCAGACTACCAGTTGCTAAACTGTCATTTTGATTGTAATTTGTCAGATTCTGAAGGTACAAAAAACTGTGCGTCGTTCGCAACCTGACGTGCACTTTTACCAAAATATTGTGTTGCGCAATTGTTGCTTATTGAATAGGTAAAATACAATGCAGTATTTTTGTACCGCGACCATAGAACAACACTATTGTCCTCAAAGTTTGCCCTTGTGCCAACTCTTTGAAAAACCTTTGTGTTGTAACGGTCCAGAAAGACTGTCCGTGTTCCTTGGGTATCCCACAAATTATTTAGTTAATTTAACCTTTAATTTAGCTAGATTCGGTTAATTTTCAACGAACGATAAAACTATCTTCAGTGTGACATACTGAATCTGTAGCAACCGTTAACTTCATAGTATTAAGAATGAATAATATTAACTAGACAATTTTATCTAGAAAGGTTCAATATAATAGAAGGTATACATAGTTGTAGCAGTTAAATTATATTCACTAATTGTGTTTACCTAGTAATAATTCATTTACAATTTTAATCGCAATGACACTTGCGAATTGCTCTCATAAAAATGTCAGGTGGTTTTCCTCTCAAAATAGACTATCAGATTGTTAAATTTAGGTACATTTGAGAGTTGGAAACTGAATAAATTGCTAGTAAATGCTTTAAACTGTCTATGTTCGGAGTCTCATAAAGGTCTGCTTCTTCATTACGATATAGTAGGGAATTTAGATAAATACAGTATGAAAAACGTAACGTAGAATGTAGATATTTTCAAGGAGAGTAGATACAAGCTATTAGTGTCTTTAGACACCATCTTTCATTCAGAAAACGGTCTAGAACCAAAAGAAACATCCAAAAAACAATACTATTATAGACTATATGAACCAACTTAGGTATACATTGAGTTGTATCTGGGGGTATATTCGGATGCCGGACGAATTGGCACCCGTCATAAAAGGTTGTTTTGATACGCTTCGGTAGGCTTCGTTTTGAGTCGGCGGTGTCTTCGGAAGGGTGCCGTTTCAGCAGGCAGCTAAATCGGACGTGGATCGCATACTAACTATGAAGTAAGCAGTGGCTTTGTGGCGTGCGTAATCAGAGGGTATAAAAGACAGGTACATCTAGAAATGGGACTTTTTTGGTTCGAGCCGTCGAAGAGTAAACATCTACCAAGGAGGAAGGAGTACCTACATGACCGAGTCAGGCAGATGCCATAGTGGAAAGGACAATGGAACGAAGATTTGGGTAAGAAGACCTTCTCTTGCTTTCATTGTATTTATTATGTGTCCCTATTTTCAGGAATTGCTGGCGGCGCCTCCATCAATGAAGTCTTCACTACGTGCTGGCCTGCCTGCGGTTCTGCTAGCCATGCTGAGCTACATGCTGGACTGCCATGCTGAGCTACATGCTGGACTGCCATGCTGAGCTACATGCTGGACTGCCATGCTGAGCTACATGCTGGACTGCCATGCTGAGCTACATGCTGAGCTACATGCTGAGCTACCTGCTGAGCTACATGCTGAGCTACATGCTGAGCTACCTGCGGAGCTGACAGCGGAGCCATCACACAGATCCAGGGTCCAGGTCAGGATAAGATGTGGGAGATCAGGGTAAGTCTTTTATATTTCAACTGAGTGTTCAAATCATGTGTTTCGATAGGAAAGCTGGGATTTTCAGGTGCAGGGTTCTTCCGAGGAATAGGGAATCTGGGGGTTTTCAGATTTAGGATTTCCGAGGAATAAGCTGACATTCAGATCTAGAATCTACGCTGCTTTTTCTAAATGGTTTTGATTCAAGACATGCATTATATTTTGAGGGTACTTTATTTCCTCTCGATTTATATTGCTCATTTTCTATTGAACTCTTTTGTGTGTGATTTTATCTTCTTACTTTTAAACGAACTATATTTGACTGGTTTTACTGAATATCTACGCCTTAAGAGATTTATTTAACTACCTTCTTTTACCACGAGTATGTGAAGATAAGTACCTTTTACTTCTTTACATTGAGGATATTGAGTGCATTACCTTACGGATTTTCAAGGAAGCGTATCTTACTACTCTGGTTATTTATTCTTACTTACTTTTACACACACTACTAAATATGATCGATACTTCGTGATGGTTACTTTGATTTCTACTTACTTTCATACATTGCATAGATACTTATGTATAAAGTGAACTATTAGTTACATAATTACTTATTACACAATAGGATAGGACTGGCTTTAGCTATAGGAAGGTAGCATGCGTTATTTGTGTGTAAATCAAGAAAGGATTCCATCTTGATTGGAGATAGGAAATGAGGCTAGGTATTTAAGTAGGATAGGTTTGCGTTAGCTGTAGGGAGAAAGGAAAAGCCACATAGTACGAGATTCATGATTGGTTTCCGTCATGAAGGATTCAAGGTAAGTCTTTGAATTATAACTGTGTGTTTGTTTTAGGATCTTTAGAATAGAAAATTAATGTACAGGCTTGCTCGATACATGTTCTAGGCAAACATCTAGTTCAAGCAGCAAGTACAAAAAATGGCAGAGGAATTCTAGGATAATTGTAATCTTGTTCGATTCAAGTTATATTATCCGATAAATAATCTTTCACTTAAAGGTGAAACCTGCGTTTACAGCACTATTTAGTGAGTTAGATTTTAGATGTTATTTCTTCTTAGGTTCACAGCAAGCAGGATCTTGTAGGGAATAAAACTTCTGAAGATCTGGAGCAAGAAGAAAGAGATCTGGAGGGGGGGTTCACAGAGTTAGGATTCCCTAGGTTCTAGCATTTGTTCCAGATGAAGATTCAACGTGGATTAACTCGAGGAATTTTATATTTTCAAATATACCTGCATTTTACAGAGGTTTTACTGTGTTTATGTGTACCTAATTGATTAAAAGAAATATTTTGTGTTTTATTTTTCCCTAATGTTTGTGTACTACTTATTTTGATTTACTTGAGATATTGTGTGTTATCTTTAGTGTTTCTTATTACCTGTTTTATATTTCATAGTGTGAGCGTTCAATTAATATTGCGATCAACAATGAAATTAAGGAGACTTATTGTAGTTATATATTTACATACTACACTCGTCCTTACATACTTATTACCTTGATAGTACAGCTATTTTCCTAGAAGTTTATTTTAATGCCTTAATTACATATTCTTACTTATTTTACTTACCTTTACATACACTAGTAGGTAGGATCAATACTTAGTTACTACTACTTATACGTACTTATCCTCATAATACATACCTACTTATAAGACGAGCTATAGTTAGATAAGTGCATACATACGCCTGTTCCTACATATTACTACATACTACATTGTAGAACAGCGTCTTATCTCCTATGTGTTAAGCGATAGCGACTTTGAATATTTGACAAATTCGAATTTTAGAAACATCTGCGACTTTTAAGCTTTAGACTTTAAACCTTTTAACCTTTAAGACCTTAGGATTTTAAACCCAAATTTGAACTTCAGACTTTGAACCTTATGATTTTAGAAACTTAAGTTTCTACAATTTAACCTATCTTTACCTTATTTTACTTTCGGATATTAAGTCTGGATTAGAACAGATGCATACACTACAATAGGTAGTCTTATCTACCATATCAGATTAATTTTATCAAATGACTTTTATTGTTCAACCTTGAATTTAATCATAGTGAAGTCACTTATTATTCTAGTGGTAATATTTATTGTGCCATTGAGACAGCTTGAGTAGCTCTCTCTCTTATATCTTTCAAATTCAGTAAAGTATTTACTAAATTTAAAAGGAATCATTATTCCTACTTGCCTTGTAGTCTTGCATTGACTAGTTTTATAGTGACATTTAACTTCAACCTTTTGTCTTTTGCTGACCTGTCTGATTGGTTTCCTCAAACTATGTACTTGAAGGAGAAACTATAAGGAAAAGTCATTCTCAAATGTTTTAAGGTCTGTACAGATACTATTTATCTAACTCTAGAGCGCGTGTCTCGTGGTTATTCTGAACTTATGGAAAAGGGATGATAACTACCTACAAAGAGTCTATGATTTATTCTATCTAGTCCGATACCTATTAATTTACATGAAGTATATGTGGTCAAGCTAGACACTTCCGTTGTCGAAGTACCCTAGGCCGATTCAAGCTAGGGTTACTTTATATTAGCTAAGTGACTGACCTTATCTACTTCTATTGCCTTTTATCTTGGCTTTGACTTTAGCTATCTAGAAAGATTGGTTTGAGTGAACCATGAACTAGGAAGGTTACTTAAATTTAGATTCAGTTGTTAGAAGTGGTTATCTAACAGGCTGCCTTTAACTGCAGCATATAATTGCATGGGACTGATTTGGCTTTGAGTAACTAAAGTTATTTAAAGATAATTTAGTTTCATGATCTTTGTAATCCATAGTAGCACTGATGTTGGATTCAGTTTAGTGAAATAGTAAAAGAAAATAGATTTTACGCATTCCTCTATTCTTAATCATACATCCGCTAAAGTATAGTGTACTGTGAAGAGGGGGTTTATTACGAATACATGTGAATAATATGTATTCGTAGTTTGGTGTCGAGAATCACTAGATGACGCGGATGGCGGGGCGTCTCTCTGATGTAATTACATACTATTGTAAATACATTAGCTTCATAGTGCACTATTTAACATCATTCTAGTAACAAAGTTATAATAAACTTATATTCTGAGACTTTAGAATCATTTTATATATTTGATATTAATTTTTATAAGTAGATTTCTACTGTAGGAAATATAGCTTTTCTATTTACATGTATTCCAGCAAAGCCAAATATATCATAATTCTGAACATATACTTCTTCCTAAAACTAGTACTTGATGCGGTTTAGGTCTTTCATTCTATATAAAATTCATGAAAGAATCTCATTGATAATGAGTCGTACCTGCTTAAGATAACTTCTGTTGCCTCTAATTATCTAGGATCTACATAATATGTACCTTTTAATTAACCTATTATATTTTATTTATTAGGCTACAATACTAGGAATAACCCTCGCGATTAACTAAACTTCTACCTACGGTTTACTCTTATTAGCAACGATTAGACAGATAATAAGGATTAGTGTAGATAGGAAAACGTTACTTTCATATTAGGTAGATTCATAGGTTAACTAAAAGAGGTCTCATCATAATTCCCTTAAAGTATCTGAGTAACTATCGGTTCATAATAGTAGGCGTCCTAATCACAACCACTATACGATCACAAGGCCATTAGAATAAGTTAGTTATTAAGTTAGTTATAAGTCATAAGATTAAAGTAAAGCAACGTAGTTAAAAATAGATTAAATTGATTTAGGTTAATATCTCTCTCTTAGGTTAATATATCTCTCTCTTTTAGTCTTTTAGTTAAACTTTCTTATAGTTAGTAAAAAAAAAAAAAATTAGGTTAAGCTGGGGTGGGGAGCGTTACAATTTGGTGCCGTGACCAGGATATCGATTTTAGGTTATTTACAGTAGTTTTAGCCATTTTTATATTCAAATCATACCTTATATCTATTAAATTCATATTTTATTTCCATTAAATTCATGTTTCATTTAATTTGTTGCTTACTTTAATCTTGTATAGTGCGATTTTTTCGCACAATTTGTTGCCGTAATAAAGGATGGGGTTTTGTGTTGAGATTTCTTAATTTTATTTAGATTATAACTGTTTATTAGGTAAATCGGTTAATTTTAGTTCATTCTGTTTAGAAGTTTTATTCTAGATTTTATTCGTTTCAATTAGACAAAACTAATACGTATAGGTAGTAAATAGGTAGTGTAAAGGAATTAATTGCGTTTCATATTATTGCGTTGGTGAGGTAAGATTAAGTAACATCAATATTTGTAAATGCGTGGGGTCGTAAATAGATAATGTAGGATTTACAAATAGTTGTTTATAGTTTTATACTTTTATGAGCGGGGGGTCGTAAATAAATGACTTAGGATTTCAAAATAATTATTTGTAGATTCGGGATTTCAAGAGCTAGAGAAAGGTCGTAAGTAAATAAGTTCTATTTACAGATTAGTTACTTATAGGTTCATTTATTATATTAGCGTGGGATCACCATTGAATGATTGAGTTTAACCCTATCTTATTTAAAGAAGTAGTTTTACTAAAATATTAGTTGAGAAATTACTAATAGGTAAACTATTAGGTAAACTGTTAGGTAAACTGTTAGGTAAACTGTTAGGTAAACTAATAGGTAAACTAATAGGTAAACTAATAGGTAAACTAATAGGTAAACTAATAGGTAAACTATTAGGTAAACTATTAGGTAAACTAATAGGTTAACTAATAGGTAACAAGATAAAATTTTAGTAATATAATTAATAGTAGGTAATTTAGGTTATAAGTATTCAACTTCCATAGAGGAATAAGTCTAGCATAAAAATAGGGTTAGTTCTGAGATACCAATTGTCTGAGAACTAAAACTTGACTGGTTTATTGAATGCCTATGTCTTTGGAGATTACTAGTAGTTAGAATCATTATTTAGTGACGGCTACTTTTGTCTACTTATCCTCGTACTAGATAGATAGATATATAGAAAACTCTTTATTGTACACCACTTTTACAGTACTACTTAGTGGACTATAGTTAGATAATTACATATTTTCACACTTGGGCTTGATCTTACATACCTACTACTCTGATAGTGCAGCTACTTACCTTTTTAGAAGTTTACTTTAGTATACCTTATATCAATACTTAGTAACAGTTATTTTTACTTTCATTTACTTTCTACTACATTCTTACTTACAAAGTGAGCTATAGGTAGATAACCACTTACTACACCGGTTCTTACATCCTTACAACATAAATAGTTCAGTTACTTCAGTTACTTACCTTTTTGATGCTAAGCAATTATGATCTAGATATAAAGGTTATTTACATTAGACTAACTTCAACATAGAGGAGTTTATTTTACTACCATGTTTATTTATTCATACTTGCTTTAGGATTTTAGAATCTTTGAACTTTAAACCTTAGATATTGAACTTTTATCTTTAACTATTAACTTTAAATTTTAACTTTAACTATAAACTTTAACTTTAAATTTTAACTTTAACTTAGAATTTTAACTTTAAATTTTAACTTTGAATTTTAACTTTAATTTTTAACTTTGATTTTTAACTTTGAATTTTAACTTTAAATTTTAACTTTGAATTTGAACTTAAAATTTTAACTTTAAATTTTGAACTTTAACCTTTCACTTTTAAACTTTGTGTTTTAACTTTAAACTTTAACTTTGAATTTTAGTTTTAAACTTTAACTTTGAATTTTAACTTTAAACTTTAACTTTAAACTTTAACTTTGAATTTAAACTTTGATTTTTAACTTTGAATTTTAACTTTAGACTTTAACTTTGAACTTTTACTTTGAATTTTAACTTTAAATTTTAGCTTTGAACTTTTACTTTAAATATTTAAACTTTGAATATTAACTTAAAATTTTAAATTTGGACTTTACTTTTAATTTTAACTTTAACTTTGGACTTTGATTTTGAATTTTAACTTTGAATTTGAATTTTAACTTTGAACTTAAACTGTAAATTTACTTTAAATTTTAACTTTGAAAGTTGGCTTTGAATTTCAACTTTGAACTTTAATTTAAATTTTAACTTTAAATTTTAACTCTGAATTTTAGGTTTGAAATTTTACTTTAAACCTTAACTTTGAATTTTAAATTTGAACTTTTACTTTAAACTTTGACGTTGATTTTTAACTTTGAAATTTTATTAACTTTAAACTATTAACTTTAAATTTGAACTTTAAGTTTTAAGCTTTAACTTTAAATTTTAACTGTAAATTTACTTTAAGTTTTAACATTGAATTTTAATTTTAAACTTTAACTATGAATTTTGAACCTTCACTTTTAACCTTTGTATTTTAACTTTAAACTTTAATTTTGAATTTTAGTTTTAAACTTTAACTTTGAATTTTAATTTTTAATTTTAGCTTTAAAATTTTAACTTTGAACTTTAACTTTAAACTATAACTTTGAACTTTAACTTTAATTTTTACTTTGAATTTTAACTTTAAACTTTTACTTTAAAGTTTAAATGAATTTTGACTTTAAACTTTAATTTTGAATTTTGAACTTTTACTTTTAAACTTTGTATTTTAACTTTAAACTTTAACTATTAACTTTAAACTGTAAGTTTACTTTAAATTTTAACTTTGAATTTTAACTTTGAAAGTTGGCTTTGAATTTCAACTTTAAACGTTAACTTTGAATTTTAATTTTAAATTTTAGCTTTGAATTTGAACTTTAAACAATAACTTTGAACTTTTGGATTAAAGGTTCTTATCTTAGGCAGAGGCGTGTGAGACTTTTCATGTAATTAGCATTCTCTAAAGATAGTCTTTTATATATACTTAAATTGATAAAGTGTCTATGTAAATGGGGTCGTAAAAAGAAAGACAGTTATAATTATCATAATAAATATACTTATCCAAGACTAAGTTTAGCTCTTTACGTAGCTAGGGTCAGATAGACTGTATGTACATTGGAAACATTTGAATGAGATGTCCACAATTTTCACTTTGAGTTATACCTAATTAAGCGTAGAAATAAGATTTAGATTTCACCCGGCCTAGCTAAGTTACAATTAGGTTATTCAAATAGTTATTATATGTTCGAATTGAACATATTTTACGTTTGCCTACCTATATTAACAGCATTTTAATGGTTATGATACATTGCCTATAATATATAAATAAGTAAATGTCACATTTTTTAGTGTTTTGATAATTAAAATTAATAAACATAAAGCACATAATCATCAAATCGGATTTAAATTTCTTATCTTACTTTAGCTAATATTGAAACTACTCGTATCTACCAATAATCAAAACTAAATAGCTATAAAACCATAAACATAATATTCGAGTCTAATTAAAGCTAAGCAGTTATTTATCAAAGAAATAAAGGTGTCTAAGAAAAAAAAAAAAAACTAGTTTTATCTGAACAACAGATACGATTTCTTATTAACCCTAAACCTATTCTTTTAAGTTTCAATTAACTAGTTACCAAAACTATTCTTCACATTTGAACTAACTGACAACTTCTAACTACAATCTAAAAAGGGTTGTCTACTATTTTATATAAACGTCAACAGATACAAATTAGTTTACTACGAAATTAATAATAATAAACTATAGTAAAAGTTAAACCATTACACACTTACGGTTTGCTTAGTTTCTTGTGGCATTTATAGGTTAGATTAGATTAGTCTACTGAATCAAGATCACGCGACAAGTTGTTCACAAACATATTATATACATAATTAGCAATTAAAGCATACTTTGACGTTAGTTCTAATTTTATTTTATATTAACTTTCATTATCTGTAGTATTTTATTAATTTACAAGCTGAAAAACCAGTATAGACAACTGCAAATTACTAAACATGTTTTTTTTTGTAAATTAGAAGTAGCTGGACTGTAATTTTAAAAAACGGGGGGTCGTATGTTTTTGATGGAACAGAAAAGGTGTTTACAAAATTCAGATGGTGAAAGTAGGAATAGATAGTAAGTAGGAATAGTAAGTAAAATAATGGTCTAATTTATCTGTCTCTATGTTGAGCAAGGTTGTATGTTCGTTTTACTAACAGTTTGACAAAATTTCATCATATTTTTAGGATAATTGCAAGTATTAGTAATGAGATATTAGTATTTATTTTCATAACATACTTATTCAACCAACGCTAAAATTAGATAATACTTACTACGTTTTCTTGCAGATTTAAACTAATTAGATAACTTCAAGGATTTAATTTAATGAGTTGCATTAGATATTATTGGATTATTATAATACGTTATCAATTTAGACTAAGATTTGTGGGTTCGATTCCCATCTCAATAACTAAATACAAGAATGTTACAATGGCTATAGTTTTTTTTATAAAGTGAAATCATACTTTCAAAATACTATGCTTGGCTAAATTTGCTTAATTCACATAAAATATATTAAGTTTGCTTGAAATGAAATATATTTGCCAAAAAAAAAAAAAAAAAAAAAAAAACCTAACCTTAACCTAACTCTAACCTAACTCTAACCTAACCCTTACCTAACTTTAACCAAACTCTAACCTAACTCTAACCTAACTTTAACCTAACTCTAACCTAACTCTAACATAACCCTAACCTAACCAAACTCCATAGCGTCCCGTTATGTGCACCCTAAACGTACTTTAAAAGCTTTGTTTTAGTTTTGGCAGCTGATCACGTTATACGTACATCGTGTATTTTTGAATTGCCGCTAAGTCGCTACACACTAGGTTTCTTCTGTTGGTAATTTGACTACGTCACTGATACTTTCAAGCATTACAGAGACCATAACTAATTGAAGTCGTAGTTTTGCAGGTTTTGTTTCTGGATTATAATCGCCTTGGTATAAATGTTATCGGTTTGGTATAGTAGTATTGTACATTTCTAAGTGGTGGTTAAAATCTTCAACTATTTCTTCAGTAGCAGTGTCCTTAATTTATGTGTATATTTATTAAATTTATTTTACAGATTTAGGCGAATTAGAGACGTTGATATTTGTTTTGAGATTGCATACATCTGCAACTTTTAGATTGTATCAATTCTGTAGCTGAACGTTGGCATTTTGGCGTAATAAAATTGATATTACTAAATTTTATTTAAACATTTTAGAGTAAATTTTTGAAAAATTAACTTTGCGTATTATGCCTTTTAGAATAAACTTGCGTCAATTTGAATAAACATGCGCCACTTTGCTTTAGGTAGTTCTAATTATGTAATAAGTTAAAACCAGAGGTGAGGTGTCTTTAGTAACTTTACTTCAGATTTCACATTTTGTGGAAATAAGTTGCTTAGTTATTGTAAATGTGTAAAAAATTCTAAATTTTAATACGAATTGTCTCTCTCTTGTTCATATTTTACTCTTGGATTGGGGCATTTTGGGAAATTTAGCAAGTAATAAATTATAAACAAATATGGTACCGATTTCTTAACAGTCTTACTTCTATATGATCTGTTGATTTTGCGGGTATAATGAATGACTACGGATGTTGGAGTTCTGAAAGGTTGAATGAATCTTAGTAAAATTTGGGAACGAGACTTTGTGTGATGAACGAGTGAGAATTATGTTAATTTTAACTGTTTGAGGGGCTCAAGATTTCAACAGAATCTTGGAATAGGACAATATTTTTTGATTTCTAAATCTGGACAAACTTTACATTTGACAAACAATTTGTATGAAGGAGTTATTGGTGTTAGGTTAGGTCAGTTGACAATTTCATCAGTTTCGGCTGATTTCATACAAGTTCACACTATACAAAGTAGGTTCTGACTAAGCACACTGCACATGCTCCGAATTGCAATTTGTTGTTATTTTGAGATCGGTTTTACGTTGGATGTTTCGATCATGTTAAGTTATGGTTGCACGCCTTTGAGGATCTAATTTGGACTGTGAAGGGTGATGTATGATAAACTCAGTTACGAATTGCGAGAGTCAATAGACGGGCTAAAGAGCTAAATACATTATATCACTAGGATTGAGTCTGGATTGAGACAACAGACTTCCGTTACACAGTTTAACAATTTTTCTCGCTGCAAAGATAATATTTCATGGTTGTATTCATTTATAGCTATAAACCGGCATCAAACTCACATCATTTTGGGGTTTCGGTTTAAATTTTACACATCAAATAAAAAAAAAAAAAAACATTACTTATGTGATGGCTAGCATAGATCTAATCTATGCAAGTCATTGCAAAATATTTGTCTGGAACTAGAAATCAACAAATAAAATTTGTACCAATAATGACTGTTCAAGAGAGAAATAATTTGTGTTTTATTTTAATTAATGAAATTAATTTGGGAAAGTTTTACTCCGGTTCATAAGTTAATCACCTCGTATAACTTTGGGGTCGGCTGTAACGGTCCAGAAAGACTGTCCGTGTTCCTTGGGTATCCCACAAATTATTTAGTTAATTTAACCTTTAATTTAGCTAGATTCGGTTAATTTTCAACGAACGATAAAACTATCTTCAGTGTGACATACTGAATCTGTAGCAACCGTTAACTTCATAGTATTAAGAATGAATAATATTAACTAGACAATTTTATCTAGAAAGGTTCAATATAATAGAAGGTATACATAGTTGTAGCAGTTAAATTATATTCACTAATTGTGTTTACCTAGTAATAATTCATTTACAATTTTAATCGCAATGACACTTGCGAATTGCTCTCATAAAAATGTCAGGTGGTTTTCCTCTCAAAATAGACTATCAGATTGTTAAATTTAGGTACATTTGAGAGTTGGAAACTGAATAAATTGCTAGTAAATGCTTTAAACTGTCTATGTTCGGAGTCTCATAAAGGTCTGCTTCTTCATTACGATATAGTAGGGAATTTAGATAAATACAGTATGAAAAACGTAACGTAGAATGTAGATATTTTCAAGGAGAGTAGATACAAGCTATTAGTGTCTTTAGACACCATCTTTCATTCAGAAAACGGTCTAGAACCAAAAGAAACATCCAAAAAACAATACTATTATAGACTATATGAACCAACTTAGGTATACATTGAGTTGTATCTGGGGGTATATTCGGATGCCGGACGAATTGGCACCCGTCATAAAAGGTTGTTTTGATACGCTTCGGTAGGCTTCGTTTTGAGTCGGCGGTGTCTTCGGAAGGGTGCCGTTTCAGCAGGCAGCTAAATCGGACGTGGATCGCATACTAACTATGAAGTAAGCAGTGGCTTTGTGGCGTGCGTAATCAGAGGGTATAAAAGACAGGTACATCTAGAAATGGGACTTTTTTGGTTCGAGCCGTCGAAGAGTAAACATCTACCAAGGAGGAAGGAGTACCTACATGACCGAGTCAGGCAGATGCCATAGTGGAAAGGACAATGGAACGAAGATTTGGGTAAGAAGACCTTCTCTTGCTTTCATTGTATTTATTATGTGTCCCTATTTTCAGGAATTGCTGGCGGCGCCTCCATCAATGAAGTCTTCACTACGTGCTGGCCTGCCTGCGGTTCTGCTAGCCATGCTGAGCTACATGCTGGACTGCCATGCTGAGCTACATGCTGGACTGCCATGCTGAGCTACATGCTGGACTGCCATGCTGAGCTACATGCTGGACTGCCATGCTGAGCTACATGCTGAGCTACATGCTGAGCTACCTGCTGAGCTACATGCTGAGCTACATGCTGAGCTACCTGCGGAGCTGACAGCGGAGCCATCACACAGATCCAGGGTCCAGGTCAGGATAAGATGTGGGAGATCAGGGTAAGTCTTTTATATTTCAACTGAGTGTTCAAATCATGTGTTTCGATAGGAAAGCTGGGATTTTCAGGTGCAGGGTTCTTCCGAGGAATAGGGAATCTGGGGGTTTTCAGATTTAGGATTTCCGAGGAATAAGCTGACATTCAGATCTAGAATCTACGCTGCTTTTTCTAAATGGTTTTGATTCAAGACATGCATTATATTTTGAGGGTACTTTATTTCCTCTCGATTTATATTGCTCATTTTCTATTGAACTCTTTTGTGTGTGATTTTATCTTCTTACTTTTAAACGAACTATATTTGACTGGTTTTACTGAATATCTACGCCTTAAGAGATTTATTTAACTACCTTCTTTTACCACGAGTATGTGAAGATAAGTACCTTTTACTTCTTTACATTGAGGATATTGAGTGCATTACCTTACGGATTTTCAAGGAAGCGTATCTTACTACTCTGGTTATTTATTCTTACTTACTTTTACACACACTACTAAATATGATCGATACTTCGTGATGGTTACTTTGATTTCTACTTACTTTCATACATTGCATAGATACTTATGTATAAAGTGAACTATTAGTTACATAATTACTTATTACACAATAGGATAGGACTGGCTTTAGCTATAGGAAGGTAGCATGCGTTATTTGTGTGTAAATCAAGAAAGGATTCCATCTTGATTGGAGATAGGAAATGAGGCTAGGTATTTAAGTAGGATAGGTTTGCGTTAGCTGTAGGGAGAAAGGAAAAGCCACATAGTACGAGATTCATGATTGGTTTCCGTCATGAAGGATTCAAGGTAAGTCTTTGAATTATAACTGTGTGTTTGTTTTAGGATCTTTAGAATAGAAAATTAATGTACAGGCTTGCTCGATACATGTTCTAGGCAAACATCTAGTTCAAGCAGCAAGTACAAAAAATGGCAGAGGAATTCTAGGATAATTGTAATCTTGTTCGATTCAAGTTATATTATCCGATAAATAATCTTTCACTTAAAGGTGAAACCTGCGTTTACAGCACTATTTAGTGAGTTAGATTTTAGATGTTATTTCTTCTTAGGTTCACAGCAAGCAGGATCTTGTAGGGAATAAAACTTCTGAAGATCTGGAGCAAGAAGAAAGAGATCTGGAGGGGGGGTTCACAGAGTTAGGATTCCCTAGGTTCTAGCATTTGTTCCAGATGAAGATTCAACGTGGATTAACTCGAGGAATTTTATATTTTCAAATATACCTGCATTTTACAGAGGTTTTACTGTGTTTATGTGTACCTAATTGATTAAAAGAAATATTTTGTGTTTTATTTTTCCCTAATGTTTGTGTACTACTTATTTTGATTTACTTGAGATATTGTGTGTTATCTTTAGTGTTTCTTATTACCTGTTTTATATTTCATAGTGTGAGCGTTCAATTAATATTGCGATCAACAATGAAATTAAGGAGACTTATTGTAGTTATATATTTACATACTACACTCGTCCTTACATACTTATTACCTTGATAGTACAGCTATTTTCCTAGAAGTTTATTTTAATGCCTTAATTACATATTCTTACTTATTTTACTTACCTTTACATACACTAGTAGGTAGGATCAATACTTAGTTACTACTACTTATACGTACTTATCCTCATAATACATACCTACTTATAAGACGAGCTATAGTTAGATAAGTGCATACATACGCCTGTTCCTACATATTACTACATACTACATTGTAGAACAGCGTCTTATCTCCTATGTGTTAAGCGATAGCGACTTTGAATATTTGACAAATTCGAATTTTAGAAACATCTGCGACTTTTAAGCTTTAGACTTTAAACCTTTTAACCTTTAAGACCTTAGGATTTTAAACCCAAATTTGAACTTCAGACTTTGAACCTTATGATTTTAGAAACTTAAGTTTCTACAATTTAACCTATCTTTACCTTATTTTACTTTCGGATATTAAGTCTGGATTAGAACAGATGCATACACTACAATAGGTAGTCTTATCTACCATATCAGATTAATTTTATCAAATGACTTTTATTGTTCAACCTTGAATTTAATCATAGTGAAGTCACTTATTATTCTAGTGGTAATATTTATTGTGCCATTGAGACAGCTTGAGTAGCTCTCTCTCTTATATCTTTCAAATTCAGTAAAGTATTTACTAAATTTAAAAGGAATCATTATTCCTACTTGCCTTGTAGTCTTGCATTGACTAGTTTTATAGTGACATTTAACTTCAACCTTTTGTCTTTTGCTGACCTGTCTGATTGGTTTCCTCAAACTATGTACTTGAAGGAGAAACTATAAGGAAAAGTCATTCTCAAATGTTTTAAGGTCTGTACAGATACTATTTATCTAACTCTAGAGCGCGTGTCTCGTGGTTATTCTGAACTTATGGAAAAGGGATGATAACTACCTACAAAGAGTCTATGATTTATTCTATCTAGTCCGATACCTATTAATTTACATGAAGTATATGTGGTCAAGCTAGACACTTCCGTTGTCGAAGTACCCTAGGCCGATTCAAGCTAGGGTTACTTTATATTAGCTAAGTGACTGACCTTATCTACTTCTATTGCCTTTTATCTTGGCTTTGACTTTAGCTATCTAGAAAGATTGGTTTGAGTGAACCATGAACTAGGAAGGTTACTTAAATTTAGATTCAGTTGTTAGAAGTGGTTATCTAACAGGCTGCCTTTAACTGCAGCATATAATTGCATGGGACTGATTTGGCTTTGAGTAACTAAAGTTATTTAAAGATAATTTAGTTTCATGATCTTTGTAATCCATAGTAGCACTGATGTTGGATTCAGTTTAGTGAAATAGTAAAAGAAAATAGATTTTACGCATTCCTCTATTCTTAATCATACATCCGCTAAAGTATAGTGTACTGTGAAGAGGGGGTTTATTACGAATACATGTGAATAATATGTATTCGTAGTTTGGTGTCGAGAATCACTAGATGACGCGGATGGCGGGGCGTCTCTCTGATGTAATTACATACTATTGTAAATACATTAGCTTCATAGTGCACTATTTAACATCATTCTAGTAACAAAGTTATAATAAACTTATATTCTGAGACTTTAGAATCATTTTATATATTTGATATTAATTTTTATAAGTAGATTTCTACTGTAGGAAATATAGCTTTTCTATTTACATGTATTCCAGCAAAGCCAAATATATCATAATTCTGAACATATACTTCTTCCTAAAACTAGTACTTGATGCGGTTTAGGTCTTTCATTCTATATAAAATTCATGAAAGAATCTCATTGATAATGAGTCGTACCTGCTTAAGATAACTTCTGTTGCCTCTAATTATCTAGGATCTACATAATATGTACCTTTTAATTAACCTATTATATTTTATTTATTAGGCTACAATACTAGGAATAACCCTCGCGATTAACTAAACTTCTACCTACGGTTTACTCTTATTAGCAACGATTAGACAGATAATAAGGATTAGTGTAGATAGGAAAACGTTACTTTCATATTAGGTAGATTCATAGGTTAACTAAAAGAGGTCTCATCATAATTCCCTTAAAGTATCTGAGTAACTATCGGTTCATAATAGTAGGCGTCCTAATCACAACCACTATACGATCACAAGGCCATTAGAATAAGTTAGTTATTAAGTTAGTTATAAGTCATAAGATTAAAGTAAAGCAACGTAGTTAAAAATAGATTAAATTGATTTAGGTTAATATCTCTCTCTTAGGTTAATATATCTCTCTCTTTTAGTCTTTTAGTTAAACTTTCTTATAGTTAGTAAAAAAAAAAAAAATTAGGTTAAGCTGGGGTGGGGAGCGTTACAGTGTACTCGGCGGTACAAAGCAAAACAACAGTTCGGCCAGTTGTGTACCGTTCCGCGTTGGCCAAACTGTTGATCGTACAAAAACTCATTGGTGCAAGGTACAGGTGTATTTAGTCGCTGAATAGGAAACAAAAAGGTAGATCCGAAGCCAATGTTCCAGGAATGCTCGAACAGAGATACTGCAAGTACTAGAATTACTTTTCACACGCATCCGACACATACACAATTCGCAAGGGTGGGCATACCTGGGCAACCTGAAGCGACAAGCATCAATTGAGTACGGCTGCGACTGCATAGGGAACCACAATCTTTATTCATGTTGCAGTACCTACATGAAACTTCTTGAGCAGTCTTAGTATAGACCGTTCACCGTAAGATGTCCCCTTAACGGTGGTGTACTCGTGTATACACGCCCTATTAGAGCCACTAACATAGGCTTTAATAGGGCGTGTATACACGAGTATATCATCAGTATTGTGTAAGAGTCGGTATCGGCTAGTGTGTAAATGCCCTATCGTAGATTCTTTTGTTTTTGTACTCTCCGAAACAGTACCTGAAGTGCAAAAAAAACAGAGCAAGTTTTGAGCAAACAGCGCTATCGTTTGAATTCCATTCGTACGAATATATTTTGTGCAGTTAAGCACTTTTGAAATAATAGAAGGTATATTTATATATATTACCACTATATTTATTTGAACTCAACACAGGGTTAGGTAACCCCAAGCTATTTGGTTCGAGTTATGTTTAGCTAAACTTTTCAAAAATCCTTATTTTAGACGCTCTTTGGGGAGCGAATATCCAAAGAGCGTAGAGGGAAAAAAAAAACAAGCCCCATTACGACTGTTTGTTATTTCATTCGTATTTTACACGGTTGTTAATTTTGCCGTCGATGAATGTTGAAACTTGGAGTGTATTTCCTTTGCACCTGCTTAGATTACTTCCCGTAACAAAATTTCAATCTTAAGCTCAAGGTCACGGGCTGAACCCGATACTTAAATTAGGTCTTTTGAGGGCCCTCTTCTCTTTCATCGAGTTTAAAATATGAGCACTATACGACTATACCATTGTATTTCATTTTCTGTCTAGAGTTCTGTATTTTAACTAACAGAAATAAAGATGCTTTTGTTCCTATAGGATCACGGCTCTGTCCGTGTTGCATGACATTTTTCTCAACCATAAACATTTTATATATACAATTCACACACAATCGATACGAACGAACTTAACTTTACCCAACGGATTATTTAGTTCTGTGAGAAAGATATCAACTCGAAAATGTTCCCACTCACAGAGTGGTGAGCATAAAAAGAAAAATGCTCTAGCCAATTCCAATTAGTTGAGAGATTGGAGGTTTTTTTGTGTTTGATATAGGTACATAAACATTTGTATTTGGTATTATGTTTGGAACACCCGCAATCGTCCGTTTTGTTTCAGTTTCTAGACTCGTGGATGGAAATGAGCAATAAGTTCTTTCTTGGCGCAGCGGTCACTCAAATGGGAATCGTTTGTTGGTATGCAGACGACATTTTCAGAGCTGTAAGACAACACTTTTTTTGTTATTTTTTACTTCTACTTAACGACTTTACATATATTTCCACGGGAGGTAGGTACTTACCTATTTGCCCAGTAGTAAGAAATTAGCAACTGATAGTCAAAATTAAAAAAAAAAAAACAAAAAAAATATTTTATTGAATCAAAGAAACTATAACAAAGGTAGATAGAAACGAAGGCAAGTTCGAAATGTGCTGTATCTACTGTTCCAAATTCAGGAATTCAACAGTCCTGACATTTATTGTTCTAAAATAAAAAGTAAAAGTTCTCATGTGTGTCGAAAATCCTCACGTCTCGGGATAACAGATACCTATACTAATATCGGAAAATTCTGTATACCTAAAACTTTTTTATTTTTTTCAGAGTGTAGGAGTATCAGACGCGGTGTATGAAAGTGCATGGTATAGAAGTGACGTGCGATGCCGCCGGGCACTGCTCACGGTTCTACAAAGGTGCTCATTTAGCTCATTTGCTCGTAAACGTATGAGCTCATTAGGATAATTAACTTTGCTAGTCCATTGCCATACCGTAGCCATCTTGGAAACTAGAATGCGGTATTAGCTTCTAGCCGACTTACAATCGCTAGATATAATAATAAGTGGCCTTTACATCTATTGAAGATGATTTATACCTACAGCGTCAGGAGGCAACCTATGCCTACACTTATCTTAACGGGACACTGTAGTGCCTGGGACAATGTTTTAGATGGAGTAGGCTTGCCCAGCACCTATACCATTCTCTCAACCTATACGTTATATCGCTAGATATAACGTAGCTAGTATTCAGTGCATTTGCATACGGCCGGGACGTCTTTCTTATTTTTTTTAATTTTGTTCTGGCTGGAGGCTTGTCTTTTTGCCATGTCTGTTTTGGTTTTCTGAATATATATTTTTGTACACTTATTATATTTTAATATATATTTTAGCACGTCACTGAGACATCACTTGTCGAGAACACATTCACTCTGTTTTGTTTTTTGGTCTTTCTTGTTCAAAAACCAAGCACTTACCATTCGTTCTATGATACTTACCCTTTTGTTTATCTGCGCCTTACCAATCTCACCATGTACCTAAAGTTTTGCTTTTTCCACGCATCAATACCAAAAGAATTCAGAATCAGATATGTATACGTCAAATCCTGCATACTCTATGTGATAGATCGCTGTGTCAGCATATCCACTCTCAATGTAAAACAGATATCGTATTTCTTATAGGTCACAGAAGCCCCTGTATTTCACCGCCTTGAAGTTCAGCCCTATCACAATGTCTACGTACAGTTCGGTAAATAGTAAAAACAACATACTCTTCAAAAACAAAAGCTAAATATCTTTCTTGTGTTATTGTGAGTGTTTTTGTTTTAATTTGTACTTGAGGTCGTAGCATAAAGTTTGAGCCATTGGATTAAATGTATATAAAGTGGTTTCCTTATACTCATGATGGACAGTTACCAAGGTTTGAGGGGCACGAAATCAAAATAAATAATTCACTAAAAATCAAGTTAGATTTTTTGAAACTTGACAATTTTATACGATTAGCACATAACGTCACCAAATTTTTATATTCATGACGTGTACATATGTCCCCACCCTGCATGTCCAAGTTGTTATTCTAAATTTTAATAAATAAAAATATCGAAAATAAACACGGCGCCTTAGCCTTCGACATTTCCGTAAAAGTATAGGTATCGTTTTCGTCCAGTATTATAGGATTACGAATAACTTTTGAAGTTCACTTCATTTTCTGTATTTCTTACAAAAATTTGGTAGAAACCTATTTATTATTGTTTTTTTCAGGTACTAACCACTTCATATTCGTATTTCACACTGCTGTATACGTCTTATAAGCGGGATTAAATCTGTTGGTAAGCTTTTAGAAAAAAAGCAACATCTTTTAACGTACGTCTCAGTGTAGCAATTAGTGCGGTAATATTACTTAGATTATAATCAAATTCAAATGAATAATGAAATGTTTTAAGAACGTAACTTTCCAGCATTGGATTATAAAATAAATAAATACTCCTTTTATGTTGTCACGAACAGAAATTGTACCCCTAATAAAAGTAACACCTAAAAATAATGTACATTACTTATTTAGGATTACTTCGTCTTTGTAACAAAGTGAAATTATATAATAAAATCTGTTTGTGTAGAAATAGAAGCTCTGAAGTTTCTCTTCAAAAGAAATTGGGCCTGGGGACATTTTAATTTCAAAGGTCATAAATTACGAACAGCTATATTTCACTTCAACGGGATTGAAATCCTTATTTACAAGTGTAATAATGAGGTCCATATTTGCATCTTATGGATTCTTAATTACCTGCTTCCAACATAAATCCATTTGTCTCATAAAATGAGCAAGAACCTAGTCAAACTAAAGTTTCAATCTTGCTTCGGTGGTCGAATAGAATCTTATTCTCACATCTTATACACTTCCGAAAACTTCAAGGTTTTGAAGTACCCATGATAATGAATATCTTTGGCTAAGGGACTAACCGCACTATTCGTAGTAGCTATATCGGTGTGAATCCGAAAAAAAATACGTCAAAAAACCAAGCGTACCTAAAAAGACCAAGCATATCTGCAAATTTTTCTACACTATTCGTAGAAGGTATAACGGTGTGAATGCGAAAAAAAAAACGTCAACGATTCGTATCTAAAATACCAAGCGTATCTGAAGATATTTCTACATTATACGTAGTAGTTACATCGGTGTGAACGCAAAAAAAATACGTACAGATATAGTAGGATATCGCAAAAAACTTGTGACTTGTTTACTTTTAGCACTATATCCGGAGCTTATAACTGACCTACATAAAACACGATATCACTATCGGCCGGGCGGCAATCACTCGTCGCTAATGCCGCGGCCTCCAAAGTTAATGTCCTGCAATAAATCAGCCACGTCCTTGCCCATTGCCTTCCACCCCATACGACAGAATAATTTTCCAGCGCAGAGTCGTTGCCAGGTGAAAGATGGGCGAATGGCCTTTTTTATAATAGTCTTCCGCTACCTGAAAAAGAAATATAAAAGTTTACACAATGCTTTATAAATTTATATGAATAAAAACAGCCTATGATTATAAACTGTGATGGTTCGCTCTGTATCGTACCGTATGGCACCCCTACAGGGTTCCTACTGATAATCATATAATTATATTATTTGTTATCGACTATCATGTTCCCAAAATATAATTCTACCGATGCGTGCTCTAATTCGGTCCTGGAGTCTCGCGGAATAAATACCATCGCACTAACGACACGCAATTACACTTGAAAAATCCAATAAAGTCCAATATCACAATCGAGAGTTTAATTAAATTTTGAACCGTAAATCTCGTAAAACATCAAAATGTAATTTCGGTATCACGGTTGAAAGGACAGATGATACGAAATCATGATTGTGTTGACTGTTCGTATACTATATCATGCAAATTGTGCAAACGCTTATTGATATGATTTTTATTCTTATTTTGCAATGTGAGTAAAAATATATCTACTTATTTGCCGCTCGGCATCAAAAATAATTTGGTAAGAGCATGTTTGTTTGCGATCATGAGAGAGGCATGGAAACGAGGGGTTGTGAGGTCGAATAAAAGGGAAAACGGAACAGACGTAAAAACACGTCAATATATCAGCATCCTGGCTGTTGTACCAACATCACATGTGTAAATATGCCCATAGGATGCTTTGATGTAGATACATAGATGCGAGAAATCAGTTCGCTGAAACTCGAAAAGCTACACGCTACGAAATGGGTAGGTAAGGTAACCAAAATAGGATTGTGCTTTATGCAAAGAAATGATTTGTAGAATAGGAATCCCGCATGGGCGGGCATGGCGTACCTAGTGTTGCTCGTATTATCGATTCTACGGTTGACCTACAAATAGAGCTTCACCTAAAGATATAAGGATACAATATCCCGGTCCCTTAATAGCCTATTACTGTTATTATTGCGTTGCTAATAACAGCCAAGCGTACGTCGGAAGGGGGATTAGGGAAAAAGAGACAATAACAATTTACCTATTATTTACGAGGCAAATTGGAAGAAAATATCCGAGAAAATATTCGATGCGTGCTCTCACGGCGGATTACCCTAACTAACGTAAGATGTATTTTATCGGTTGCTATATAATTATTCTACCTCATTCACTTTGCTTTGTTTTCCGTACCTACTACTGTAGGTATGTTTGACACATCAAGATTACCATCAAGGATACCCTAGAAGAGATTATTTTGGAGGTATAATCTCTTCTAGTGCTTTAAATTTATGGGAGGTAGGTTATAAAATATGTTGGTTTCCCGCTCATTGAGTCACTAAAGAAGGCCCTAGTTTAAAACTAGGCTCTACTTCAGAATCTTACTGCCAAATAGTAAAATGAAGATTGATGCATAAGCTAGACTAAACTGCTTAATTTTACAGTGACGCTAACATTTGCGTATGAAAAATGTGAAGATATTTTGTGTTCGAATATTTTTGATCAAGTTTGTGGAGTGGCTCGAACGTTGGACGGTTCTATGATTATCACGAAATATCATAACATTTGCCACATGACGAAAATTCAGTGCCGACTAAAATCCATTCTAGGTTTGTAAAATAATATTGGTTGTACCTACTCTTTGTTCTAAGTGTAATGTTGCTCCTTTGATGGTCATTGATCAAGGAATCTTTCTGCAGTGGCCTGTGGAGTGCTGATTTTAGAATAAAACCGTGAAAGTTGAAACCCAATTTGTGGGTTTTATCGCAATTAAATAACTAGACTGTATAACATTTGCTTTTTAGAGTGATGAAAGCAGTGCATTGATTCACAGAACACGTTCTCAATGGACGTGCTCTGTGAGGTTATGCATTATTATAGGCCGAGGTATAGGTTGTTTCATTAAACAATATTAAGTATAGGTATAGCCCATCTAAGCGTGTATATACAGATAATGCTGCCTCGACAACGAGTGGATAACGTACCAACACTTTTAAAGAAATCACACAGGTACCAGACGAGTTATGCCACATCAGACGGAAAAAACATTACAGCAAAAGTGGACGTCGATTGACAGACTTCAGCATCGTCGGAGCCCATCAGGCGTGTAACCACACTTGTCCCACCTACTGCGTGGACACATACGAGCCTGCATGTGCACAGATATGGAATCGAGACATGAAGGGATACAAATATAGGCCGATGATCAACCATTGTCATATTGACTTGCTTTCGTGCTCTGTTGGTGTTAGTGAGTACCTTATCGTTTTTAGGTCGATCCGTAAACCTTGGGGTTTCGGAAAAAAGATTGGGGTTCGAATACCGCAGCGGGACATGTTTCATCATTATCATGACTTCTGTGGTTCCTAATCGTAGTTACCGATATCGTACAAATGGTTGGAACTATTATTTATTCTGTGGGGTGTCTTGATGCTTATTTGATGAGAATATGAAACAGGCTCAAAATAATAGTAGTTCGCCCCGAACTGAGATCTCGTGATGGTCGGAGGTTAATAAAACCCAAACAATTTTTATTACCCAATGGTTGTAATAAACTTTGCAAATCGCTTCGAAATCGCCGTCTAGCTAAGTACCAGTCTTACTTGAACTATAAAATCATTGAAATTCCAAAAAATGGCAGCTCATGTTATACTGGGTTTGCCAATTTTATAATTTTTACAACTCAAAAACTATTAGACCGAATCAAAATAAAAATGGTTTTGGAATGTCTACTATCATATGACACCCCACTTGATATTTTGGTACGACTTTATTCTTTTTACTCCTTTTGGAACCTCATAACTTTCCAACCGATTTACTTTATTTTTCAAACCAGTAAAATTTAAGAGTACTATCCGTATACCTACCAAATTCTGTGAAGATCGGATAAGCGGTTCAAAAGATCTCGACGAACAAACATACAAACATACAAAGCATTTTTGCCCAAGTTGTCACTAAGATCTCGTTCGCTTCGCTCACTTGATCAATTATTCGCGACATCCCCCAGATTTCTATCATTAATTATTGTATGCTAGTGGATGTGCTTCTTGTTTTATACGCAAAATGAGAGCAACCGAACTTTTTCCGAGACATAAAGAGCAGATACCATAAATCGGCGAAACTTGCTAGTTTCAGTAGGTAGTTGGGAATCACGTAGTTTAACTTCGGTAACAGTTTAAGTTCCTGATACTCGTAGGTAGCCGAGTTGTGAAACATGTAACTGCATTGAACTGATATGAAAGCGTACTGTCTCTTCTTTTTCTCTCGGTCTTTTTAAAAACAAGTAGGTAGGTAACTAAATAAAAATAACTTGTAATTACAGATGTGACTATCCAGCCTCTAGGTAAATGCTACCACAACCCGTCAGGCCTCCTGTTCATGTCCCAAGTGGCTGCCATGAAGTCACTCCAACTTCTTGACGATGCGCCTTCGAACCTGAACTACAATACTGAGGAAATGGGCCCAGCGATCCACAGGAGATCCAGCGATGCCGTAGAATGGCAGGTTCAAAATCTGCTGAGAAAACTAATAAACTAAGTGGTTTTCCGAAATTGTCTAGTTTTTGCACGTGGTTTTACTTTCTCATTTGGTATTCGGTGAAAGGAAATTTGTGCGTTGCCCCAGCAAAAAAATTTAGAAATGCAGATATTTTTCAGTGATGTTTCCTGTAAATGTTTGCTCAGTTTCTTTGTACCTATCTATAGCAGTTATTCAGGAAATCCACATTTTCTTACTTAGCATTAATATTGACATATTGGCTGAAAGGACACGGAGCATTCCTCTTATTATGAACTAAAAAGCATCAAATACTCATATATAATATTTTTATGGCGATGACTACCCTCCAAATGGTTTTTTATTACCAAATTTCTCAGCATAGGTACATTTTCCGTGACGTTGTCTGAATGTGTGTTGCCAACGTTTAATCTCCACGGAATAACCGGAAATAGCTTATCGAGTGCGGTAAAAAATAAAACAAGGTTGCGTTATTGTGATAGACAGGCTTGAAAATTGAATTGTGTAAAAACCATTTGGTGCGCGAATAAAGGATTTTGGCGTTACGTTTTGTGTTATGTAGGTATGTAGAGCCTTTTCATGGCCGTCCGTTTGAATGTTATTTGAAAAAGTTGATTAAACCAATCAGCTTAGTATATTTTGAATGTCACAGTTTTTACAGATGTCTGTGTATGTTACTGCGTAGTCGAATTACTATATAGTACATAGCAAAGTCGCTTCCCGCGTCTGTCCTAATGTCTGTATGTATGTATGTATGCTTAGGTCTTTAAAACTACAGAACGGATTTTGATGCCTAGTGATTCAAGAAGAAGGTTTATATGTATAATACATCATCATCATCACTGCATTGCACCCGTGCAAAGCCGGGGCGGTTCGCTAGTACAGTATTATATAATCTGTGCTAGTACTATTATAAAACTGTAAAAAAGCCAAAAACTAAAATTAAAGATATGGATAAACTAAATATGCAGATCTACTAAATAAACGATTCTGATTCCAAAAATCGAGTTTGTCTGTTTGTCTGTCTGTTTGTTCGTGGATCACGGCTAAACTACTGGACCAATTTCAATGAAACTTATACCATTCAGAAGCCCTTTTTTCGGATTGAAACATAGGCTATATTTTTTTGAAATTAAATATGGATTCTTAGATACAGCTAGACCTCTCTAAACCAAAAGCCGCCTTTGGCACGAGGTTCATCGTATGCTGGTTGTCGGATATTTTGGTGCAAAGTTTCGCACGCGTACGAAGTCGCGGGTATCAGCTAGTACATTTTATAGACAAGTCTGTAACTACTTCGCAAAAATATTTTGATGATGTTCATGTGTCCAATCGCCATTGGCCATATCAATGATCATAACGTAGGTTTATGTACCCAAGAACCTACAAGTTCATAATTTGGACTTTCATATTCAGTCAGTATTTGGAGATTGGACATTGGACGTCATTTCTCATTGTGCTGTAAACGTGATTACCCTAAATAGTGTAATCATGATGGCGATTGGATTAATTTAGTTTCGGCATTGATATTCCGGATGACCGGCGTTAAATCAGCGAGTGAAGCTTATCTAAATACGCATATACACAGAAAGCAGAATCATCTCGGCAGTGGCAGACCTACCTCCGGGTACCTCATTAGTATTTATGTTGTCATACGAGAGAAACCTTATGAATTGGGCGTAAAATCCATAGGTACTTTTTATATTTTAATATTGTGTTCTCAGCGTAGGGCAACGGACACAAAAAACTAACGATGCCAGAGTCTATCTCATAAAGAGCCAAGTCACAGCCTGCATTAGTGCCCTCGTTACCGCCACGTACTGGGCCGACAGTATATTGCGAGTTGACAGTCGCAGATACCTGTTTTCTGCGTAAACATGCTCTTCTCGGCCTCACGTGATTAATGCCTCACTCCGTTTCGATTTACAGCCCGCGGTTTTCAGGCCCAAATTAGCCGTAACTGGCTCGTAAATTCACTAAAGGTGGCCCCTAAATTGCAAAGTTGAAATCCTCGTGTAATAAATTGCACAGCAAAGCTCAATACGCTCCATATTGATCGGACGCAGTGAATAAATAAATTCAGTCAGTGTTATTTTGCAACCATATATTTACGAGCATAAAAACACGTGAAAAATATCAACGTTATGATAGGAAACAATACAACCTCGTGCGATGAAGTAGATTTGTCATGAAAACCAACACGTTCTTGGAAGTTAAAGAATGAACATTGAAACGATGTATTGCCCTGATGTATACGACTTTTTTCGTTTTAATGGTCCCTCGTCTGTAGTTTTTCTTATAGCTTAACTATAAAGGAACTTAATTCGTCTTGTAAAAGTAGAGCTATAGGTAAGTTTGTACGTAACATGAGTTCAGTATATATACATACGTAACGGAAGAAACCTTAGTTATTTCAGAATTTTTCCCAGAAATAGTTGTGATATTAAAAACCAAATGGCGATCCCATAATTGAGTTGGCTCCAAACAGACTGCTAGCCAATTTCGAGTTTTAATTAATTTTTCTTTGCTAAGATAGAATAAGAAAAACAGAAGACTTTGTGGCCAGTGCTTCATTAAAAATAACTAAAGGGTTTGGTGTTACTGAAAATTAAGGTTTTAGTCTATTACTCTACTTACCTATACAATCAGTATACCTAGTATAGTAATCTATATATACCTACCTATCAGAGTGGGTGTACAATGAGATAAGTACCATACCCTTTTTGTAAACGTGTGAAAGGGATGTGATAAAAGGAATTTTCGGAATGAGTATAAAGGTGGTATAAGAGGTGGTTTCATGGATGTGGTTTTTTTACGGTCAAGAACGTAGATTAATTCTGACCGCATGAATCACAAAGAGTTGATCGCTGTGGTATTTTTACAACACTATTCCTATAGAGAATATAAAGATACGTATAGAAGGCAGTGAACTGCCCCGAAGAGAGCCTCTATTCCAAATAGTGAATAACGAAGATTCGGTAGTAAGTGACGTTTGAGTTACACTGCGCGACGCCTCGTGCGATGACGTAGATTTTTGCAAAATGACAGTGTCACTGCGCAATGTAACACACCGAATCTTTACTCTATATTTATCGAATCTTTGAAGTAGAGGCCCTGACATAATAATCATTGCTGTAGTAGATAGGTAGCTTCTAAGCCTTAGTTCGAGCTTGTCTTGGTTTCTATTCTGGAGCTAGTAAAAACCCTTTCGGTCGCACAGGCACTCTGGCTGCTTTCTTGGAGTTTCAGTCACTTGTGAGTTCCGCTACGTTAGTTTATTGTGATCGTATTGGTATCAGCTCTGAAAAGAACTAAGTACAGTAAGTGAGTAAACGTCGTTGGTACACCCAGGATTTTTTGTACTATAAGTAAGTGCCTAAATGATAATTTGATACCAATAAATGGTACGTAAGTACTTTTAAAACCGTTATTAGATCTCAGTATATAAAACCACCATTTTGGTTGGTATTGCGAGGAAAAGTTTTTCCTAAAGTGTGGGTTGAACTAAAGGGAATGCGGGCGGTCACTAGTTTGGACGAGAGAATTCACAGACATAATAGTTATTCAGATAGGCCATGATTATTTATTGTACTTAGCTGGTTTTATATTTTTTTATAAAAATACTTTTTGCTGCTCTTCCGTATTTCTGCTATACTTATGAGCCATTTCCGCCAGGCACCTTGACCTTAGGTACCTAGTTCGTATGCATCATCTATTTTAGCATTTCTAAATTCTTTACTTTAGCTCTAACCTCAGAATGCCTAAGTTTCTTTATGAATTTTTACTTCTTCATGATATCTGGAAAAACAGAGAAGTCTGTAGTTTTCAGTCATAAAACAGTATTGAAAAGCTATCTCATCGTTTACTAATAGTTAACTTTTATCTGTATATTTCAGCCGCTAGCGGTAAGCACAATGTGGGTGAGTAGGTATTATAATGTATTCCGCGCGTAAGGCTTCAGTCGACCCGCATTATACCAACTTTGAAGTGTCGGCAGAGACAAAACTACGAACAAACTATCTGTAAAGTCATCTAACACGTCCTAAACTCGGTTGTGACGTCACAGGTAAGTCTCGGATTTGTTTTTCCCTGTTTTCGTGAGGGCAGATAACGTGGGAATCCATCAACTAGTCGCGGAATAAAAGTTTGTTTAACTTTGTATGAACTTTCGAATTTGATTGTTTTTTTATTTTTTAAAACCACGGACATTTTCCTAGCAGAAAAATACTTTGGACTGTAAGTAGACCCATGGCCAAAAAACGAGAATGTTTAGCATAAAATTGTACCCCCTAAGTGTTTTGTCATATACAGTGTCATTTTTTTATAATAATTGTAATAACTTTGAGAATTGTACATACCTAAGTGCCACCCCAAGTGGCCTTTTAAAATTGGCTATGTTCTTATTAGCTACTGCGAGCTACCTACGACGATAAATAGATGTTTACTCCCTTCAATAAATGTATCTGCGGACCATCGACAATAGGTAGATGTATATACTAGGTAGGTACGACGAGCTTACACAATTTACTTGCGACGCAGAACAATAATTCTCCATCGGACAATAATCCGACCATTGAGCATCGGCTTCGAGGCTATTATTAGTGGTTATCTATAGATGTCGAAAGTAGTTTTTTAGATAGGAGTCGAATTAACAGCCTTTGTTTGGGTAAACGAGGGATTTTACAAATGGTCGACATTAGTAGAGCAAGACGGTGAGGACTCCGTTTGTTCTGGCTTGTTTTTTTTCTACCGCGTAATCGTTATTATTCTATTTGCCTATGTTGTTGAATATGTATAATCTAACAGACAATATTTCTTGACAGCGGGTTCGTTTAGTTTAGAATCTTTTACCTATGCAAACATTTGCACATCTCACTGAAGGTTTAGTACGTAACACGTGGGAGTGCTCGTAGGTAATACGTATTATCAATTTAAAAAAAATATTGAACAAAACCTCTTTTCAGTTTCGATAAATAAAATTTCAGGTCGTTATGTTACGAAGTTCTCGCAAACGTATAAATTTCCTGAAAAAGTTTACCATAGTATTTCCCATTCCCACCTTTTAAATTTTATATTACTTTCAGCGTCAACCGCTCGTCCTAAGCGAGCCCTGCAGTTTTTGTAACAAAGGGTTGGCAAGGGTTAAACCACGTAAAACTAATATAACATACATAGTTGAGTGACCACCTGCCACATACCGGACTAGCAATATTGTTGAAAACCTTTTATGTGCTACAAAAAAATATTAAAGCTTAAACAACCGCGCTGTACATCTGTACAATACAATTTGAAAAAAAAAAACAATTAGTTATATCAACATTGGCGTAGCTATGCCACAGGCAATGCTACGCTTGACGTAGCTATGCGCTACGCTTTTGTAAAACTAAAAAAGAATGTTCAATACAATTTATTTTGAAAACAATTTGTATTGGTACAGAATAATTAATAATACTAGCAACTATATGATTCTGTTCTTTCACTTTTCTTAAATAACCTAATCGTACAGCGCTAAAATTATAGCCGTCTCCGTCGTTTTAGTTCATAAAGCAAGGCCAAAATTTGCAACATTGAGGTAGCGACGTAGCTGCTTGGTTTTACGCTTAGAATATTGCTACGATAGTACAACTACTCTTAGGATAGTAATATTTATGATATCTGTTATGTGGCACACACAAAAACAACAACTCAATAGTAGGTATACCTAATCATTTCTATGTGACACGTATGTAAGCCCATTTAGCAGACAATTATTGCGGTTCCTTAGCAAGTGTATGTTCTATTATGTAAGATCCATTTGTATCAGCCCACTGCTGTGGTGTTTACAGGGACGCTTAGGCAGGGTTGTTTATTTATTCGAAACACACGATGTAAAGCATCTCAAGATAGATCCTATAAGAATTGTATCTAAGTCACCACGCTCAAGTGCGGCTGCTTTCTTGCTTTTCCTTTTGTAAACCACTTGGTTTACAGGTCCTTTAGCGAAACTGCCTTTCAAAAATCACTAGAGAATAAACTAAAATTATTGGAACGACATATTTTATTTTGTTGTTTTTAAGTCACGTGACTATTTCTACTTATATTTTTCGGCGAAGGGCGACAAAGAGATAGTGTATTACAATTGGTCCTACATTTTTACTGTATTACGGTGAACTGCTACCCGCCTCTGTTTAGAACAAGTCAGCTATAACCAGCAGCGTAGCTTGTGTAACTAATAAACTAATTCGCAGTTGGAGTTTGCGGACTGCTTGCCGATTCATGCTTGTGTTTGCATTCTGTGTAGTGTTTGCATATCGGATAGAATAGTTAGGCGTTCGTGTATTAATTATGAAGTTCAGGATTTCAGGTCCTGTTGGGTGGAGAATGGAGATAAACTATTTACAAGACCCAGATCGATGTTTGTGGAAGGCAACAGGCGGTAGTTGTATTGAGGTAATTTAGTGCTATAGCGACAAATGGTAATTTGGGCATTTTCTATGGTAATATTACAACCTGGAAAAGCTTCTGATATAGATCGAGGTTATATAGAAAATCATAGACTGAAGGCGTTGGATGTAAGAGATAGTTCTGTGAATTTAGTTTTTCAAATAGCATCACCTTAAACTTAAGGTTCCAAAAATATTTAAGTTTTTATAGGTGACATGGAATTTGGTCTTTCGATTGTATTTTACGTAGCATATCCTACATGTATTCCTGTAAAAGGATAAACATAAAACATGTATCTTCTCAAGTTACAAGTTTTCGATAAAATATTCCCAACAACTTTTCTCATCAGCGAATTTCAATTTGATCGATCGTAAACTTGTTACATAGTCAGGTTTCCGGCTGCGCGCCTAATAAGCAACATCGCAGGCTGTCGAATTGGTTACCGGTATTCGCTGTTGCCAACTCAGCCGTACTTCAGTCAAATTCAGCAAAATTTTGGCTGCATGCCACTTTTTGACAACTTAGTAGGTACCTACTTTGAAATGGAATGTTTCTATAACAGTGTGAAGTTATGTCTCTTCTAATAATAATAATTGTACCTTTTACTTCACTGCATATAGTCTAATTTAAAATCTATGAATTAAATGACTGCAAATTTTGCAAAAGTTTGGGCATACTCATTTTCAGTACTTTCGTCTGTTCTGTTGACGAGTTTTTCACGTTTTCATGATACATCTAGCAAAAAAGTTCAACTCGAGCGGGCAACGACATCGCAACTGGGTCAGTTTTCAAAGATTTCCGCATTTAAGCGTTATGCTCACGGGCTAGTTCGTGCCCCGTATTAATTATCCTCATCGAGGGGATCCTAGGGTGCGCTGTTATATCGCTCGTGTTATAATTTTAGAGTTGCATGGAAAGACAGGCAGCCAAAATATTCGGTCAAATCTTAAAGCAAAAGATTTTTAGTTTGTAAGCAGTAAGACCATCTCCACACCTTGGGTCCCTGACGGTCGGCGATATCGGGGTCTGCAAAGAAAGCGTTGGCGCGATGAACTAGACGCCTTCGAAAGAGGATGGTGGGAGGAAGCTCGGAACAGAGAACAATGGAAGTCTTTGGGGGAGACCTTTGCCCAGCAGTGGGACGATTTAGGTTAAATAAAAAAAAGAAGTAAGAATAGGTAAATAATAAATTGACACCGAAATATATGACAAATGTGTCTGTCGTTAAGTTTTCCGTCTTGGTTTTAAATTAGCATAATTAGGTTTAGTTTTGGCAAGGGTAGTGCAACTGATTCCTAATGGTATTTTAAGTTTTCGCTTTGATAGTTCAAATTAACTTATCGACTTTATAAATAATTAAGTAGGTACTTAAGCATTATATTTTTGGAACATCTGTATAATATTTGTAAAGCGGCGTCAATATGGTCAAACAAAAATATGGCAAAAGTGGCCGAAAGCCGAATAGAAACCTCCACTGCAACTCTAGTACGTACATTTGCATTTTAACGGCCGGCTACTGTGCAGTGGAGCGAGACGTGAGATATTACGTTTAGTGCCCGACACGCATTTAAACTGCCTTATGAAATTTTTAAATTATTATGCCAATTACGCCATCTTCATATTGAATCTAGGCGGCGGTTTCGTCTCCGCTCGTGGGTGCTCTAAATCTGACGTCTTCACAAAGTTATTGCCAATTTAGTCTGAAATTAATTCTAAAATTACGTTGGAAAAACCTGGGTATTTTATAAAAGGTTATGTCAGCCTTGCGAACAAAGTCGAAGGCGTTTCTTCATCAAATATATTACCTGCGACGTTGGAAGCCAAAACTTAATAACCAACCTGTTAAGTACCAAAAGGTCGAGAAGGCTCTTCACTTGATCCCAGAAAATACTACGATGGAGAAACTATAATCAAAACCCCATTAAGGTCAACTTGCTGATCGCAGACAATTTAATATATCCAAGGAAATTAACCTCGCTTCGGCGCAGACACAATAAAGACTGCACTCCTTTAAAAATACATCTATGGTGTAACTCAGTAAATCCACTATAATCCCAAAGGAAGATAGGCGAAAACACTTTAAACTTTTTTAATCTGTGATGAAACTCCCGCGGTACAAGCGGGCCTTCAAATTTTAAGATTTTTCAGAACGAAATTGGTTTCGTGAAGTCAATTTTAGAACGTTTGTGCGAAGAATAGTTTTATCTCTTTAGTATCTCATAGAGGTATCCATATTCAGTCTAAAGTTTCTTTAAATGGGTTCAGATTAAATTTACGTAGGAAATAGAAGTCTATTATTAACTCGCTTTAGGTAAAACATTACGATATCTATGAGCGTGCACCTGGGTATTTCAGATGATGTTCGTAGAATTTAAAGAAGGTTTCCATCTACCTAAGTAGGTACCTAGTTAGTAACTATGATTTATGTTTAGTTTTATACAGCTTCTAAGAGAGGTTGTGGCACAATAAAAACACAACTGTACAGTTTATTGCGAATCCGTAAATTCCCCGTCAGCGACATAGCAAAGTTCATCCGTTGCACAGTTGACGCCACGCGCTATCGTGTCGGGGCCTAATTAAAGTGTCCCTAGGGGTTTGAGTGCCGTGGCTGGCCGCACTGTCACTCACTCTCAACTCCTGATAATGGGACGAGCATTGCCTCGCTCCAACCAACAGTTTGGAGCGGACAGTTGTTAGACCTTGGTAAACTTTGGAACGTTCGCGAATAGTTTCAAAACATAACCTCAGCTCCATTGCTGTTGGTTACAAATAGTTCTTGCCTGCAATTGTCACTCCATCAAAGTGGGAGTAAACTAGTTTAGGTGTTTCAATTTTACAAGAATAATATTGAACCGTCTTGAATAAACACCGCTTCTCCTCAGTCCTCACTCAAGTTATGATTGGATCAGCCCACACAACCAATACTGTGATCGTTACCGAAATGGTACTATTTTGTGGTATGGGAAAACTGGGTAAAACCACGGAGCATTAGTACAAATAAAACGTAAGTTAACCTACCTAATTCAAAGTAGCGGTCTTGGATAAATTTAGCAGCAAAGTGCCAAGTTACGTATGAACTAAACTAATGTTAAATAGGTATTATCATGGTTTTTTCGTACTACTTGCTTAAAAAAGTGACATTCTATGCCACAAAAAGTGAACATAACAATAGTCATTTTTAATCTGTTAAAAACAGGGAGAGAGAATTGTACTGGATTTCTTTCATCCTCTAGGGGTAGATGATTTAAATTTGGAATACAATTTATACTGAACTACATCTGTGTTTTTTTTTTTGTCATTCTACCATTGAGTTTGTATACAAAGCATTATACATCTTTTTGAAAAAGGAATACGCATTTATTATGCAGGCCGTATGAGCTTGATGCCTTTGCTTTTCCGACAAAAAAATATTAGCCTAGGAAAATGCCGCGTTTTTGTTTTCTTCAAATACATAAACGTTAAGTTTATTTTAATTTATTTTTAAAAATAAGTTAACGTTCTAAAATGTTATCTCATATTATTATTGTGTTAATTTTTTCGCAAATGGTACGAAAAGTAGAGTATTTTCCTCGGTGATAAAGCTGTCTTAGTCTTGGGTGAACTCAAATCCCTCGCTACTCTTAGGACTCGTCTTAAATCCCTCGCTTCGCTCGTGATTTAAGTTTTTAACACCCTCGCTACGCTCGGGATTAAACTTCGAGTCCTTCGTTACGCTCGCGATTTAAATCGTCACCCGCGACAGAAGACACTGCTTTATCCCCTTGTATAATAATCTACTATTTCGTATTTTACGATCCTATCTAGAAAATCAATAAGAACATGAGTAGGTAATTGTGTGAAAAAAATAACGTGTCTTGTTCTCTTAACGTTTAATACCTAAATTATTTTCGCTCTGCTGAAGCCGTTTTAAGTAGCACGACGTTTGAACGTGTGACACCGAAATCCGGGTGATTTTCATGTTGCTCTTCGTGACGGCCGTAGCTTAGGGCAGTTGAAACCCAAGGCCTGTTTGAGCGGGCATTATCACGAACACAGGGTAAGCTTACCCTATTTAACTGTTTTGATTTATAATATAAATAAATACATAAAATATTGATATACGGTATAAACCTGTCTATATTTCAATATACAATGTGTTTTCGTTCAAAAATTTCACATTGATTTGTCAAACTAAAGAAATTGAACGTCATGTTCTTCCTTCTTCTTTACGATCGAAAGAAATTAACGATTAGGAATATAACCGAGCTTTAATTGAAAGCGGGAACGTAAACGTATCCTCAATATAAATTATCTTTATCGTCGCCGTTGTACGGAATAGCTATTTTACAGCGTGAGTAATAAAATCTTCAGACAGTACGTCATAAAATTAAAATTTTAATATCAAGACTCACGGTATGGTAATATCATTACAACGCGGTGAACCTCATCTTCAATGACACAGCCAGGGACGAGAGACACAGCAGCGTCAATGTATATGCAACTACCAACCTACTCTGTACTTACCTGTTTTCATCGCTTCTGAACCGAAGATTCCGTCACGTTGAGATAAAACTGCAAGTTGGTCAGAGTATCCGGAATTTAAATCGATTTCTGTCCCAAAATCGTCATTAAATTGCAGAGTTTTACGCTATAGGAGACATTGATCACACGATCCGGGAAACCGATAGAGGTTAATAATTTACCGCTGATTCGTACTACCATAAATCCTCATCAGAAGCCTCTCAGCGTACTCATCTGATTATAATCAGCAGAAGTGCTGATATTTGATGAATTATTCGATTCAACAGAGTAAATTGACTACCTACTAGTTACTCATATTTCCTTAGGTTTAGTGTTGACGATATATTTACTATAACGATGTTGCATTTTGCCAGATGCGACACTTACGGGTAGGTACTTCACCTTTCGCAATCCAAAAATATATATATTTCTTTGACATCAGTGAGTGAAACACAATTCTTCTTCATCTAGGTACTAGATAAAATATCTTCGGTAAATAAAATTTTCTCAAACGAGAAAAATGATCACGTCTCAACGGCCCGACCTCTATAAAAATTGGATAAGTTATATCGACCTTCACGATGAAAAATAATGAAAATGTTAAACTTTCTCCATGAAATTGTTTCAAATAAGTGTTTTAATAATAGACCCGTTTTTACGGCAGTACCTAGAACATATACACCAGTACTACTTTACAAAATTAGTTTCGAATAAACTTGTTTGTCTTGAGTAAACTATAGTGCACACGTTTAGGTAAGTATCTACCTACTTACGAACTTATCACACAAGACTGCCCCCGTATCGCAAGCTCTGAACTGCGTTAGCAGCCCAGCATAATGTCAAGTGACGTGCTACAGATATACGAAAACAACGAATGACTTGACTTGACATATACTATTACAATTATTCACTTGACATTGGCAAAATTGCCTGTCGAAATGACGGGCAGAGGCCATTATTGAAGAGAAGAAGAAGACGCTTTTGACGGCAAAAAACCCGCTGAAACGCGCTAATGTCATTATTTAGTCACAGAATACGCATTATTTAGTATGAAAACAGGTCAGAAAACCTACCTGGCAGGTTTTCATAAGACAACGATACCCCCACTGACTACAGACTATACGCTATCAACGTAACTAGATAGCTATGATCTAGGTTAAGTAGTGTAGTAACTTCAAGAGGTATTACCAAAGGCTCCGTTTGTAAACTAAAGCCGATAGCTTGGTAGAAATAGTTTATAGTGCAAGACTTGGAACATCTTAGGGGATAATTTTCCAAAGGTATTATACACCTGAGCTATGAACTATAAATAATGAGAACCTTAAGATAAGGTTACCTAACTTATTTTTCGGGTAGTAAAACCCATTTTTACACCCAGCCCTTGCCTAAAATTATATACCTACCCTACTTACATAAATCCTAAAAAAATATAGGATCTATTTAGACCTACTCAACTGTATTGGCTAGGGGGCTATATTTGGGGTAAATTATATGAAATATGGTCGACGAAGAGCCTTTGCATATTACAACCCGACACCGACACAATACCGATAAGCCAGTAACTCTAAAAAAATATGCGCGGGTATACGCTATTACTACTAAAAGCCACCGACAATATCGTGTAGTGTAGATATCGTGTCGTTGGCAATGTGAAAACAGCCAAAAGCGTATAGAAATACACATTTTGGTAATAAATAAAATAAATATGAAATCTAACACAGCTACGCGTAGCAAGATTATTGGTTTCGCATCCATTATGTTGCTGCGCAAATGTTTTGTCGAATGTTATTTATGAACGAGGTCACTATATCAGCATGCAGATGTAGGAAACAAAACATAGAACATTAATAACGATGTACCGAAAAGGTACAGTCAGTCACATAAGTTGATTCATGAATTAAGATTATTGGACTGTGTTTTGGGAGCTTTTGACTGTTTTGTATTGTAAGTTCTGCAAAAGTTTAGGTAGGTAATATCTTTACCTACACTAATTTCAATGATTTATATCATTAAAATTAGTGTAGGTAGTCAGTCTTAAAATGTATACTTACAGTACTTGCTGAACTTACTTGACTTTTTCCTTTCATTAAACTCAATTTGTGAATAGACTTAGTGTCTGTACCAATAAAGCGCGCGATATCATACCGTTGTTAATAAAATAAAGATAAAATACTGCCCTTATCCGTTTTCAGAGAAGCCCATGAAAATCTAGGTTGTTCAAAAAAAATTCAATACTTTTATAACAGATCATATGATATAATACTAAGGACACTAGTACTTTTATGTTTATTCAACCTTTGATACGCATAAAATTCACGTGGAAAAGCGGCTGCCGCTTTTGCCTTTATTATGAAGACCGCCGTTTATTATATAACCAAGATTTTACTTACAAACTAGAGCTTTGCTAATTAGTATAGCTGCTAAAATCATATTACATACTAGCCGTCGCCCGCGGCTTTGCTCGCGTGGTAGCAGCATACGCATTTGGTTAAAACCTTTGATCCTAATTGTAGACCCTTTAGGGTGCGACTTTTCAAAATTCCTTTCTTAGTGCACCCCTACACTATATAAGGTTTAGGCTGTGCGTTGATTATCAGTCAGCTTCAAAAGAGTTTTATATATTTAGATTAATTAATTATTAACCTTACATAAAGCAATTTCAACATGAAACCTGGGTCAGCAATCCTGGCATACGCACATATATTATCTACAGTGTACTTGTACATATGCAGTTACATAGTCTGGGTAGAGCCACGCTCAGTTATCAGTGGCATTTTCGCGCTCCGTTGGGCGTACTGAAAAGCGTGCATCGCAATCTCGCGCCCATGGCTGAACACTTCGCTTTGCAGTGCGTGAGTATTGTTTTACAGATAGCTTATCTAATAGGTACTCTGATGGAAAACTCTAAGCTGAAAAGTTTGCCTTTGAGTTTCGAAACTAAAGAGAGAGCTCTGAATAAAGTTAAATGTTCTTTTTCAGATGATAAAGTTAAGCCATTCACAACAAAAGATGAGATAAATGGCGTAATCACTTACACAAATTATTCAAAACAAACTGCTCGTTTTCTTTACTGGTTCCTCTCGAAGAAATATTAGACTAATTGTGTGGCGCGGGTGGTCGCCCGCCCTCGCATCAATCCTTCGAAATTAGTTTCGGGCACCGCACACCGCTGACTTACGATTCCGTCCAAACTTATTTCGATGGAAAAATATTATATTTCAACTTTATATATTAGGAGGGGTAGATAGAAAGCTAAAATAAATTTTTTTTTTGAAAGTGATTACCGATGCCACTAGCCAAGGTGATCTTTAACTAGAGAATAGAAATCTGATCAAAATGCATGGAAATGACATATGACTATAATGCTATCGACCCTATCTCTAAATTTTCTCGATAGTAATCGAAAAATGTCTACTGACTCGAGGAGTTGGTAATCAAACATTGGTCATTTTCTCCCGAACCATTATCGCATTCGTTGGAGTAACCCGTAATGTATCTTTATCTGTACGTAAATACTATCTTTTCAATGGTATAAAATAAAGAAAACCAATTTACCGGGCCTCAACTTACATTTTTATTATTTATACGACCCCCCAGTCGTCACCGTCAGATGTCTCCGGGCTGTTTTTATTCAATATTTGAAGATCATATCAATGCTCCGTGATTCTGTTAGAGGATAAGGTTAGATATGAAACTAATCACGTTTCAACCAAACAAAACTTTCCACAGGAACACAACATTAAAAGTGATAGGTGACTGGTTTACAGTATAAATGGTTGATGTCAAAAGGTTGGAGTAGGTATACTGGATCTTACTGCCTATAGCAAAATAACAGAGCAATGGAGCAGACGTCTACTGAGGACTAAAATAAAATGTAATCAACGAAATAAATAAAGTTGAATGCATTTAGGCACTTCAGCGTCCCGTAAAATGGTTGAAAATGGAAATAAACTCATCTGTAGATATGTTGTGAGTCGTAGATACCTACGTCGAAAACTCGATTAACCAAGTGGGTTAAAAAAGATTTCGGCCGAGATATATAAAGCTATCCTTATTAGAGTAAGATCTCTGACGACGCGCGACGTGAGCCCCGTGTAGCTTTAGTCTGCACTATCAACTCACAAAGGCTTTCCGTTTCTACGCGTAACCTATAGCAATTCTCCATAGTCCCGTCAAGTGGGTCTGCCAACGAACAATAATGCCGGTTTCCAGTTAATGCTCCGATGGATTGGGGAACGCTCACCGATAGGAATTCACGGGAAAACGTTAAATGGAAATTCTCCCGATACTGCTATTTTGGCAGCGCGTGGTATTATTCTCAGTCCGAAAGCAATAAAGAATGCTTTATCTAAGACGTATTGTTATGGACGTGAAGATGGTTTTGAAAAGACGTAATACATTTCACAATTTCTGTTTAGACAGGCGTGTCTGTGATGTAGAAAAGTAGGTATAGTTTTCTTATACTGTAAGTGCACTGTCAAAAAGAATATAATAATATAAAATATGACTAGTAAAATAAGATGTAAACTTTCATTATACGTAATTTGGGAGTCCATTCAATGAGGTTCTATTTTATCGCCGACTGATACGATTCGCGCAATCTAAAGAAAGTGCAAAAGAGAAAAGTTTGCAGGCTGATTGTTAGAATCATGGCTGACAAAACTTACTTACTTTTTGACACCTAGGTACTTACTTGCACGATCAAACCTCACATAGTCGAGTGAGTATTACCCAACACAAAATAAAACGTGGAACGTGGAGAATGTTCCTCTTGTTCAGTTCTCGTTTTGAAATCTTTACTCAGTTCAATTGAAATAACAAGGGAAGGTCACGATCTATAAATTCAGACGGCGTATTTCCATCTATTTGCTCTCAAGCGGATGAAATAAACATGCACCTGACGTTTCCGGGCAAACCGAAACCGAACAAAATATAGGTAAAAATATGGGTCGCTGGCACTGACCCAACCTGCAAGATTTGCGGATGGACATCGAACAAAGCCCTGCCATCTGTCACGTTAGGCAGGCGGGAAAGAAGTGATAAGCATTCGTACACCCGTGGACCCGTTTTAACTTTCAGATACAACAATGCGAGATAAAAAAAATATTGTGAGTGACCGTGACCGGAATTTGAAGGACTTTGAAGGCTACTTTGTTTAAAGTGCACGCCGTAAAACGGTGTATGTAATTTCTAGACAATGGTAGATAAACAAAAACAATGAAAAGGTCAAATCAACTAGATAAACCTTTTTCATATCATTTCCTGTCCCAAGACAGTACCGTATATTCAGGGCAAAGGCACAGATCATATAATACTACACGCAAAGGTAACTAACGTCCGTACGTCTAACTGACAGTCAGCTAACATTTCATTCGGAAACAATTAAGCGGTATTGGGGCCTCGGGTCACGGTTGTCAAATAAATGAAACCGCGAGGTTACTATCGCAAAATACAAGCAGCAGTTACGGATTGAAATTTAATGCACTGCATTTTGGGTCAAAATTACAAAGCTTACAAAGATTTTTAACCCACGACCTTAGTATGAGAAGGCAACTCTGCCTACCTAAGGTCGTGCTAGGACTAGGTACCACTAGATCACTGGTGCTTTACGGAGGAGATAGAAAAAAAATATAGAGTGGCGGGTGTGAGTTTTGCTCTTGAAAAGCAAGGATCAAAAACGCACTTTGTATACAATACAAGGAAAAAAAACGCATTTGCAACTGCATGCCATTTCGAGTTCTGCAAAAAAAAAAGAATAACGGTTATTCGAGAGATACTACATCATTTTAAAGCCGCCCAAAAGAGGTTTATCTTCATTTGGAATATTCAGAGTACTCGATTGGGGCGAGCGTGTCGATTTACGGTCCTCGCGGGTCGACTCCGTCTTCATGTATCACTGGCTGGTAATTATAACGAACTAGTGGGATTTACAGCTGCCATGTTATATTGACAAATCTGAGCCAATCGTTTGGTATGTACGCATAAGTACCTAATAGAACTTAAAATATGATTTCAAGAAGACAATATTGATAACTAAATTCTTCCTTCATCACTGATACCTATCTACTTAACCGCTTATCTAAGTTAAGCGACTTTCTGCGCGGTCTCTATTCGGATGGGTGACCGTTAGTGGCATTTACATCTGAGCGCTTGCGTGCTTTGGAGGGCTGCTGCTGTTACAGCCGTTACGCCTACGACGGAAGCCTTAAGGCGGCCTAAAACCTCCATCACCAGACTTAGCCACTCTCATACGAATATACTTTGTTGCATTACGCTTGCTGTATAAGAATAATTTTAACAAAAAATTAACCAATCTAATTATTTTATACATTGAACTACCTTCCATTCATTCATTCCATTTCGTCATGGACAGGGCGAAGTGGAGGAAGAATTTAAGGAAGGCTGACCCTACCGCCATGTGGGACCCATAGTCGGGAAGAGAGAAAGAGATTGAACTACCTTCCAATGAAAACATACCTATTTAAAAAAACACTATATTGAGCATTTCATTTTGTTTAGAAACGGAACATTAAGTTGATTAAAATACCAGCATCCGCTGTTGTAGAGTGCTATAGCTTGGCGCAAAGCCAAATAACTCCCAAAATCCCAAATAACAGTAGAACTTATACCAAATACAACTAAACTCCGATGAGATTTGAGTCGTTGAAGCAAGAGTTGATTAAATGCAGATTATTTCAGTATTGAGTCGAAATTGCAGGGTTTCAAACAAATTAAAAAACGTAAGTTTTTGGATAATATAATCCAAAAACTTACGTTTTTTAATTAAAAAAGTCATCCTTTGCGTGAGAAGACCAACCAGTCTATCATTTGTACGTCACTGAACCTATATAAAAATATAATTGTTTTTAATTTTACTGATAAGCTCTGAACGGCTTTCGCTGCCCAGCATAATGACGAGTGACGTGGATACAGATATACGAAAACAAGAAGCTTTTGACGGCAAATAACGCCCTGAAATGCTCTAATGTCACTATTTAGTCGCAGACTCACAGACATAGATTTAGTGTGAAAACAGTTTAGAAAACCTGCCAGGCTTAAGCAAGGCAGCACACCGATCGCGCCGCAGATATTATAAGGAAACTAAGTGAACATTTGGACCTTTCAATAATGCATTTTCATGTGCTTTCAAATGTTTCATCGTCGATAGTCGGCTTTATCAAAACATCCTCAAATGGCCCACTTCGATAGATATTGAACGTTACAAATAAACGACCAAACTGTTTAGTGGTTTGTTATTCTGCAAAGGTGATCTTGCACCACTCGATTAAGTTTTTTTTGACAGGGGTGAGAAGCAACAATTTCAGCTAGCAAGAAATACGCATAGAACTTACATACCAGCGTCTGGGCAGGGTATTCACATATCCTGCCCTGGCACCATGCTGAGTGGTGGCCATTTTTGTGTCTTGTGAATTTATCAAAATAACAAAATAAATATTTTCTATTCTATTCTAAATTCGTGGCACCGCTACGAATGTGCTACGCCGTGCTACACTATTATTTTATGTTCATTTTTTGTTATTTCCCTGTACTCGAATTCAGAAAAGCAGACGAGAAATGTATAATGTGGCTCAAAAGAGTTCGCGGCAGCCACTGCACTAACAGAGGTTACGAGATTTATCCCTCAATCTCCGCGTTTGCCCGGAGCGCGCTCACTCTCCCTGATGGGGTAATAACTACTCCTTGAACACGCAAATTTGTACCTTATTTTTCACAGCCAATGTTTTTTTGTAGCTTCTCTTAAAACTTTTCTTGTTTCCGCGGTTTGACCCCGATGTTGGATTACCGTGACAAATATTGCCGCTTCTGGAAGCTTTTATCTCAGTTGTCGCTACAGTTCGGAGAATTTAAAGATAAAACGTATATACCTGACGAATTGAGTTTGTTTTGTTTAGGCGGAATAAAACATTTGATTTATATTCTCGGAGCGATGAGAAAAGCTTTGCAGCAATTAGTTGGTTTTTGAGTATCAGTCATCCGTCAAAATTAGCGAAAACAAAAGAATGTGCTTAAAATATTAACTTGCGCATAAAATTCACTACAAAATTAAATGATTCATGTTCGATTCATTGAAATACGGTTAAAAGTTTTACACCTATTCTATTCTAAGAATTAACACCTCTGAGCGTGCGATTTCAAAGTGCTCTCCTCTCATTTCACGCACTTAATCGTGGCACTTGCAAACACCATGACATTCAAAATGTGTAAATAAGCAGTTTTTTTGGTAGATATTACTAACATGTAACCTTCGTAGGTAACGTTAATATCAAAATCATAAAAGTGCCAATATACACAGCCGCTTTTCTTATTTACTGAAACATCACCCTCCTTATTTATTAAGTAACTCAAACAGGGTCCGGAACTGTGTTCAGTTTGTTCCATTCTGCGATTGATAAAAGTTAGACAGGCGAGGCGATGTGCTGCCCAAGACAAACATTTGTTGAACACAAATTGTGAAAATCAAAGCTTGGTAGAGTTCTATTCTCTCTGTTTTATTCCAAATCATAAGTCAAGTCATCTCATGCGTTTTTAAAACAGACCACTGACTAACGCCAGGCAGAACAAGAAAGGCATGATGGCGCTTAGAATTTATTTACTTTATTAGGATTAACAAATAGTTATACACATGAGCATTTCTTAAATCTTAATCTACTGGAACAGTGCTGAAATAATGAATAGGATTAGTATAAGTAGGTACTAAAAGTTTAAAATCAGGAACGCAATATTGATTTTTAAACCTATCCAGTCAAAATGTTCTATGACTTGGATTTACGGCAAATCTCAAATAACCAGTGCGGCCATTATCCCAAATAACCAACAAAACCATTATCCAAATGAACTCGTAAAAGCCTTACCTATCTATGATACCTATGGGTACCGAGAAGCTTCCCGAATCAAAATCTAAAAAAATAACATTGGTGTTATTCTTCAATTTAAAATGGATTTGATTAAAATAGCTTACTTGTTTGGATTTAACAACCCCCTTAAGGGGTCACCCAATACCATCAATCTCAGTTACTGCGAGTTTTCATTTTCCGCTATGAAAAGATATATTTTCCAATGTTATTTAACCGGAGCGAAATAATAATAATACAAAGTCAAGTAATAAGAACACGAATTTTAGTAAGATTTATTTTTTTCATGGCTTTCATTGGTTACAAAAACGGTTAGTGAATTTGTTTGTCGTACCGTTTACTTATTTATTGGTAGTGAAATAACTTTGCTAGTAAAATTTAGATACTTTAAGTAAATTAATCTTATTGCTTTGCCTGGTGGCACACACCAGAATGTTTTGGAGTGATAGTGCGATTATAGAGGCCTAAGCTTTACGTAGGGTGAAAGAACACACATTTGTCATGATATCTGTAGCTGTGAAATATGACAACGTTCCAAATTAATATTGAAGAGGGGCTTGAGTTCGGGAGTGTGATCACAGGCAGGTGTCACAGATAAAATTAAATCACGTCTCTGCAGCAAAAAGGACGACTGTTTATAAATAAAAACAAAGTTAAATTAACTCGATCTGCGCTTGAATTATACGGGGCCTATAGAAGTTGAACGAATGAAATTGATGCCTTTTTTTGCGAAATGTTGTGATTTGTTTTATGGAAAACAAAATGAGAACTTGATATTTTGTTTACATTATCATAATTTTACGAAAATCGGCTGTGCTACATTTTCAACAGGATCCATATGAAGGAGGTTGGACTCTATTCTAATGATTTTATTTAATAAGAGAATTATATGTGTTGGCTGCGTCTTCAAGGGGTGTCAAAAGACCACGCTGATCACATAACATAACATATGATTATTTTTTGCATGATGAGCAACGTACTCTACTGCATTTTGAATAACATTCCAATGAACCCTGAGTAGTTTCGATTGAATAACAAAATACGGCATTTTCCGAGTAACTATAGAGGTTTTTTCCATTAACAGGCTGGGCTGGTGATTACGGTAGATTACAATATTCTTTCATTAATACCATTCTAGAATTTTCCCCTGAAATGAGGCATTACCGTCGATATTAAAAACGTTACGTGGATACATTAGGCTTTATTACGTCGGTTTACGAGCTACAAGCGACGCTCCAGACCATCATTGGAGGCTCCGAATAGATCCGATTAGGCGTATTATACACGGCACTGCCTGCAGTGGTCTGACAGTGCGTAATCAGGCGTACTTTTTTCCAAAAAATAATCAGAGGGCTAATATTTTAATACGATCTAGTAAGAATGCATGAATATCATTGACATCGTAACAAAATCGCAATGATATTTTTACCAAGTGAAAAAACCCTCCGAAATCCCCCTTCTGATGATCTCTAAAAAAGTGATGCTGGCAAATTCATGGAGATACATAGACGAAGAATGACTCTCACAAATAAGTATAAAAGAAGGCCGCCCCAGCGGCTCCGTCTGTAGACCACTTTAAAAGCTCGGATTTGGCTGTATTGTGTGCTTCTCATACGTTCTACGAATGTGGGGTGGGTATCGTAAGAGTAGTTAACAGTATCTTAGTAGTATTGGTAAATGTGTTCCGCGTTTTTGCCTTCCTTTTTATTGCAAAAGCTGGGAGTTAGGGATATAATAAGATTTCACATTGTTTTTCCATTTGTAACATATAGGATGTCCATAAAAAAATATTATATAACATAAAGCCAATCTTTCGTAACTCTCAGACCTCCAAAAAAAACGCTATCTATATAATTACTCGATTTTACTAGGTAAGACAATTATTATATCTGAGAGAGCCAAGTACCTATAGTAGAACGTAAGTATAGGAACGCGTATGATAAATAAAACGCGGTCAACCTGAGTTATTTTATTCATGCTAAACTAATCCTAAATTTTGGTAATCTGAGCTCTAAAACTGAATTTGATAACTTTCTGACGTATATGTGCCTACAGCCATCTCATATGGCAGATTAAACACACGACGTCTTTGGACGTCTATGTTGCTAATAAGAAAGTAATATCATAATCATCTTACACTCGTATCATATTTATAGACCAAATATTTATTTAGGTACTTAATCAAACATAACAGCAATTGTGATCGAGAACCGCGTCCGTTTGCTGTCAGTACGAGTTGAGGACAAAATTGAAATGTCTTAGAATACTAAAGCAATCTACTGAGCCATACTATACCGATTCGAGATATTATTTACTAGTTAACATCGTCATCCCTTAAACCGAATACCAAATACTGTCAAAAATTAAGTATTTCCTTACATTGTCTTCAAATTTTTTTTACGTGGAAGGTTTACCCTTGCGTGTAATATAACTTTAGGCAGTTTTAGTCATGACTTATGTGTATCAAAATGTAACGTGTTTTGCACGCACGATAACCTTAGCTTTCAACCCGGCCTTTGGCGATTAGAAGCTTTGGATCAGAGAGGACCATTCGAATTATTTTGCATAAGCCACTTTAGGCTGCATTAGTGTGTGTAAGGTTATGGATCGGACCCATTTGACAAGGGTTGGACCCTGGAGTCTGTCCGACATTCGATTCAACCAACATAAGCACTCTGAGTCGGGTTTAAAAGTCATCTATTAGGATAGCCCTACCGACTGCCACTTAATTTGACAAATCCTAGCTTCATCATCATCATATCAGCCTATAGAAGTCTACTGCGGGACATAGAATCATAGTTTTTTAGAAGAGTGACTCTGAGCCTCTATCCGCCAGTTTCCTGTGATCTCTGAAACCCAGTCCGGGTGAGGGGCCGTTCTGCGTTTCGCCTTTCTGTTTGTACCATTCGAGAGCCTTTATTCCCTATAGCTTGTAAGTTCTGCGAACTATATATATGGCCTGCCCATTGCCACTTGAGAACCTCAAAGATGTCTCAATATCCCAATGTTATAAGCAAATTATGATTCATACACGACACAAACTATGATCTGTCTGAGTATGGTTTAATTGGATTCTTCAGAGCGTTGATAGAGAATCACTATAACATTTAAAACTCTCGTAATACCATCATCTTCCGAACGCCTCTCAAACCAAAGTTAGATTATGCTAAATGTTAATAATCAACATTATTTTAGGTCTATTAAACTTAGATAGGTTTTTCAATGCCACAGATTTAATTAAACCGTTACCATAGAGTAGGAAGGTTCTTCAGAAACTTCTCATTATCAAACAAAATTGCCTACGGCTCTGTGGTGTTGCCACGAATGTTCATTCGCGTTATTCTGCACCTCTACTCCGAAAAATTATTAACAAAGATTCGGTTGAGACAGTTGTGTTGCGTGGTCGCTTTGAGCGTTGTCGCAGGCTCTTGCGAAGTGACAGCGTCACTGCAGCGCAGTGTAACCCAAAACAATACAGCGAACCTTCGAATATTAATCTTCGTAGTAGCTGGACTTATTATTGCTGTCAGGGTGTGATTTTGTGATGTGGCGCACAGTGGCGCATTGGATTAATATTGACAGATAGCACCTCGGCATAAAGCAAGCGTTCATTGTTTTGACGCACAAAGTCACACTCAGAAAAGCTACGTACCCTGCATCTAAACACTTCGGACCCACCATTTATTCATATTACATAAATAAATTATATTTAAATTATGTTAGTTTTGCTATGCACAAAATACACACAAACGTAGGTTTTATTTCTGATTAGCTACAAATAAACTTAGCATAAGTTACATAAACTATTGTTTGACTTTTTCATTGACAAGCAATTTCAAAAACTATTCCATACCTGTTTGGTAACAGCGATAACAGTACCTCTATCACGAACATATCTGACAGTCGCCGCGCTAACGTATTCGAGTTATATTGCGCGTCAATGTCAGCTCGAATGCCAACCGTTGTAGTGTCACCGCGCAGTGTATCTCGGATACGCTAGCGTTACGATACGTTTGCGATTGTCATATTTATTCATGATCAAGGCACTGAATATGTTTCATTTCTAGATAAACCTTTAATCCGCATATCTTGAACGTGTGTAGCGGAGCTTTCAAATCCCTGGGATTTGTTATGCGACAGACATATAGGTTTCGGGATAGAAATGCTATCCTCTCTCTTTACTACGCATTCGTGAGAAGTAATTTAGAGTACAGTTCAATCGTATGGGACCCGTATGAGCAAAAATATAACATCATGCTAGAGCGAGTCCAGCGGAAATTTGCTCGATACCTATATAAAAAAATGCATGGATACTATCCGTATTTATATCCGTCTCTGTTTGTCATCGGAATGGTGGGTATCAATACCTTGGAATTGAGGCGCAATTGTGCATTGCTGATGCATTATTACCTGCTGCTCAACCATAAGATTGATAACCCTACCGCTCTAGCTCGCTGCTGCTTGTACGTCCCAGACAGGCGGTTGCGGCTGCGCGCCCATATTCGCGGCCCCGTCCGTGCAAACGCAAACTGCCTGGTATGCTCCTACGGCTCAGGCCCTTAATCTGCTTAGCGCCTTTCTTGCTCAATCACCAGAGGTTGACTTATTCTATTCTAAATTTAACGAATTTCTAAGATTATGCGTCAATTTTATAAGTAGGATCTAAGGTAATGTGATATTATGTGTATTTAAATTTTAAGTGGCTTACTGCGCGCGTTGGTGAAAACTGTAAGTGCAGTAAGCATCTGAATTCAATAAATAAATAAATAAATAATAATAAATAAACTACTACTCTGTCTATAGTCTACTCTGTGTCCTCCAGATAGGTAATTTAGATAACGGACTGGCATCGAGTCCGGCGGCGTGGATTATGAAATTGTCTCCTACCTTTTTTGAAAATGCTTTCAAACAAATCTGATTTATTTATTCAACCTCTTTTGCTTTTCATAATCTCTAGGAAATTACCAGCACCTTTTCAACTAGTCTTAGAACTGAAAACAGATAAATAAGTAAATCATTCTTTAAAAAAAACAATTCTTGATAGATTAAAACCGATTTAGCGAGTTTTTTTTGCTACAAATGCTATAACATCATAAAGACTACCTAAGTATTCAATTATTATGGTGTACAATAACACTTGCATGTCATTGTATGTACCTCCACATACATTGCGGAAAAATTAAATAACTAACGTATGAAACAAAATCAATTGTAGAACATAATATATCAAGTTTATTCTGGTAGCTCGAGGTCCTCCACCTTCAGACTATCGCTTGACACTATTTTTTGGGACACCTTGTATAATTGCAAACGGGATCGATTCCACAAGCATACTAAATGGTTCGTTCAGTCTACTGGATGTGGGTTGGATTATCTAACTACACCTAATTGACCTGTATTATTTTTACTTTTTTTTTTCTTGTATGATCACAAACTAAAAGCTTCAATATACGTAAGCAATTAGTTTGTGGATTTCAAATCCTGGGGCCACGGCCGCCGGCGACCGGTCAGCCTGTCAAATACAAACTTCGCCTTTACAGCTGCATTTCTTGGTTATATCGACGAATTTATTCTATGGATCTTCTTTTTATGGATAAACTGCTTTCATAGTCTTTAATAGAAGCCATTATGAAATAAATTAAACATAGCTCTTTTGTCCTCCGAGCTGATACTAGAATGCTGTGTTAAATTCTGTAACTAACTGAAGTAACGGTAAAAACTAAAAATTTCGAGGTTTCACATTTTACAGTCACAGAAAATACGTAGGTATTGGTCCAGCTATCGAAATAATAAACTCACTTTTTGTACCTTGTACAATTTGTACATAAAATACATTTAGGTAGGTTGTATGTACGTACCTACACAATTTAGAATAGTTCCAAGTTCCAAATCTTGCTAAGCCATTAAAACGTACGTGGTTCTCTAGCACCTAACTTATGAGCACTTTACCTTCCGGGAGTACCTCCCGAAGATTCAGCTGATTACCTGGCTTCTCTACAAACATTTTCATTAACTTACCTTCTAGATAGGCACTCCCAAGTTTTGAATGGTCTCCCGAACCCCACGCAAAACTAATAATTAATAAGTTCTTCACCTTGACACTGCTCGTTGCTTTGAATCCATGTTCAAAGCAACGAGCAGTGTCAAGGTGAAGAACTTAACGTCTTTAAAAACAACGGAATACGTCAGAACACGTCAGAAAAAAAATTTAAACCGATAGCTATTACCACAGATCATATAATATACCTATCACCACAGATCATATTATAATACTATACTTATCACTATGAACAAATTGCTTAAGAATTGTTTACATTTACGCCTGTCACAAAACGTTTGCAATTTAATCAACTTTGATGCTATAAATTTCTCTTTGACGTCAAAAACCCAATCAAAAACTTCACACTCAAAGTATCAATTTATTATTTTAAGCCCCGAACACCATTTTTTGCGCCCATGAATTAATGATTTAAATAATTAAAATTCCATCTCTTCCCATTTTATGTCAACTTCCATGGCGAACTTTAGTATTAATGTTTCATGAATGCTCCAGAAGATCGTCTATTCATTAAATATGTATCAAAAGAGAAGTTTCTGCCGGCTTATATGAGTGACAGCTGCCCCCGTATCGCAAGCCTGAACTGCTTTCGCTGCCCAGCATAATGTCAAGCGACGTGGCTACAGATATACGAAAACAAGAAGCTTTTGATGGCAAAAAACGCGCTGAAATGCTCTAATGTCACTATTTAGTCACAGAATACCTATGATTTAGTATGAAAACAGTTCAGAAAACCTACCAGGCTTAAACCTGGCAGGTTTTTATGAAACGACGATTGCCCTCCTCGTCGACTCTGACCTAAGTATAGTTTTGCGACATCTTAAGAGGTTCATCTTTAGTATTATCATACGCTGTATTATTCTCAAGAGTAAACTATACAGTTAAGTTAGTGTGAATAAGTTGTAAAATAAAAGAAAACTATAGCAAGAAGTTCGGTTATCATCACGCTGCAGATACTCGTAAGTCAAGTGCAGCTAACCATGGTTTTAGAGTTATGAATGTAAGACCGTAGAAAAATTTGGGGAACAGAGAAAGAGAGGCAGACTGTAAAGGCAGAGGCAGAGTACATAATTAGTACAACTTTAATTTAAAGAGAAAAAAAACTAAATGGCAACATTATTACGACTAGCCAAGTCATCCACGCCAACGTAGCTATAGAACAATACTCTACGACTACCATTCCATTACTATAATTAGCATAGGAAAGGTACTTGTGTTTGTTTTATAAAATTATGCGATACCTACTCACATTATTCCCAAAGCATATATAAATGACTTTAATTAAAATTTCTTTCTAACTTAATAAGGAAGGAATTTTATTCGAGCACATCGGCCCGGAACCGCCTTATCCACATGAGGCAAATCTGTACCGCAAACAAGTAGGTAAGTATAAAATACATTTAAATGTTCTGTTTTCCGAGGTCGCCGCAATCTCATAAATAAGCATGAGAATTGAACGTACGAACTCCGGAAAGCGGATTCAAAAGATTTTAAAATGTTATCGGGAGGCGTGATTGACAAAAGTCGAAAGCAGTGAGTTTGCCGGAGCCTTAGGTACTCTTCCGGAAGGAATGTGGCTTCCCCTCGATCGTAAAATCCATCGTTACTTCCGCGTTAAGGCAGCTGGGACTTTTCCGCAGGCTCCCGCAAATTATTGTATGTTTGCTCCTTTGATGCATATTGATTGGATAAGGTGGCCAAAGTGATTCGAAGCTTAAAATATATTTGTTTTCGAGAATTCGATATCTTTGATCGTCAGTCTGATTCAATTTGGAATTCGGAAATTAATTTCATGGGCCAAGAGAGTGTTCGTTGAGTTTCAAACGCCTTGGGATTTTCGAACAACTTGTATTAACTTTGGTTTCTGTGAACTGAGGGCCTAGTACGAGTTTTCAGTGTATAGTGTGGGTGTGAAACGTCTGACGCCCAGCACACCAGTGTGCGCTGATTTGTATGGAGACACTGAGCGGATTCTTTGAGAAGCTCGAAATGCGAGTACGGGCTTGGTGTAGACCAAGCTTCTCAAAGAATCCGCTCAGTGTCTCCATACAAATAAGCGCCCACTGGTGTGCTGGGCGTCAGACGTTTCACACCAGATTTACACACCAAAACTCGTACTAGGGCCTCTGTTGACTGCTATAAAGTGACGATCACAATATGGTGCCTTATAATATTTGGAGTCTGTAGCCACCATCATCCTTTTTGGTTAAAGTTAAATATCTTTTAACGACCGTTGTATTACGGTCACATTTTTATTAGAATTACGCAGCTTAAGAAGAACCTCTTCAGCAAAAGCATTACACTCAACTAATGAAATGGAAAATATTTTAACGACTCAAATAGGTTGTACGCCCAAATATTTCTATTTTGTAGGAGGTTTGTGATAGCTGGGATAAGAATCAATAAGGCTTACCTATCATAAATACTAGCTATAGCACTGAATAACCTCAGACACCCTCAGACTGACCTAATCTGTTTTTGAAATAATGAGCATAAAGATGGTACGAGTTCAGCCAACGTAAATTCAACGTAAAAAAAAACTTAAACCTCAACAATATTTTCTTTTCTAAATACGGAAGTATTTTGATGTTACCACTCTCTGGAGAACCCTTGACCTTCTATGTTCCTAAATGTAGATAACACCATCCAAAACACTGATTGCAACCATCAATCAAGCCAAGCACTCGCTAGGGATAACTGAGTGTGTTTTTGTTAGCTCACTGTGGCAACCAAAAATATTAAAGAGCAGCTGATACCCGCGACTTCGTACGCGTACGAAACTTTCTACCAAAATATCTTCAACCAGTGTACGATGAACCTTGTGCCAAAGCCTGCTTTTGGTTTAGAGAGGTCAAACTGTATCTTAGAATCTATACGTAGGTGATTTCAATAAAATATAGCCTATGTTTCAATCCGGAAAAAGGGCTCCGGTATAAGTATCGTGGAAATTGGTCCAGTAGTTAAGGCGTGATCCGCGAACAAACAAACAGACAAGCTCGATTTTCAGAATCAGAATCGTTTATTAAGTAGATCTGCATAGGTATTTAGTTTATCCGTATCTTTAATTTTAGTTTTTGGCCTTTCTCAGTTTTATAATAGTGTTACCAGCTGTGGGTTGATTGAACTAAGAGATTGGTTTGACCAAAAATACACGTTTATTCAGATACTTGACACAAACTTAGTACACAACAAAAACACTAGGTCACAACTACAATACTCGATAAATTTCCAAAACACTTGTACCATCGCACTAAATCACTCTTAGAACTCCGATGTTATCGCTTTCGTAGTCGAAAACTGAACTGTCCCAGTCGTCGCTCAAAGCTCCTTTTATATCCGAATAATTACGCGCCAGTCGATTCTAGCAACTTCGAAATTTCGCGGGAATGTTCTAGTAATTTCCGGTGCGTGTTTACTCTATGGTTTACAAAGTAGTTCCGCTACTACTCAAGAGATGGCGTTACTTTATCGATCAAACAATCAATCAATCAATCATCTGGAACACCGACTTGACAGGGAGAGCTTGCAAACGATATTTATTTAGTGTTGCCACTATCAAACAGTATGTGTTGCCACCTGTTCATTCGACACCATTGACGTCTCCGTAACAATAGTATAGACGTGATCCTCGCCTCGCTAACAAGTTAGTGGGACTTTGAGTGTTTGCTCACTAGGCGATATCGTCCTACACGACAATCCAAAATACAGGCTTTTACATATCGGAGTCGGCGTCGCCAACACGGTGAGAAAGCGTCTACCTACTTATTAGACGCTTTAACTTATATACATTTCTTTTTTGTAAATACGTATACTTATAATACACAGTAACACCCAGACACAGAACAAACATTTATGTTTGCCACACAAATGTTTGTTCTCGGTGGGGATCGAGCCCACGACCCACAGCACGGAAGGCAGAGCTACTACCGACTGAGCCATGACAGGCGTCATGGCTTCACTCGGTAGTAGGTCGTTTCCGTTCCGTATAGATAAGGTGTAGATCTATTTTTCAAGGGCATGTACTTCGGAAGGATGTAACAGAGCTTATATATCTCTTTATTCTTAGCATTTATTATTTCAATATCAATTTATTTTATTCCGTAAGATACATTTTTACTTTGCTCTAGCCTGTCTTATAGACAGAGCCTGAAAAGGTGAATAAAATAATGTGTACGCAATTAAAACAAGTCGAAATACAAGTTTTCGAAATAATATTCATATTTACCTTCGAATATTCTACCTACATAAATATTTTAATTCTAACTTGTTTTAAACAATTTGTAGAATCCGTAGCAGCTTACTGGCACGTCTCGGCTATATTTGAATTGTTTTAAAGCGGATTCAAGCAATTCTTATTTAAATCTGTAAAAAAGTTTTTCAAAATAGGCTTTTACTTAGAAAATTTAAAGCTGGAGGACCAAATATTTATGCAAATGCCCCATCCTTCGAATTAATTAAGTATATATTTATTAGTGTTGTTTATATAATTTTGTAAATGTAGATTTATGGCATGAGACAGTTTTTGCTGTCCTATACCAGTATTATGATCTGTGTCTATACTTATGTATTGTACGAAATATAAAAATCGTTGGTTTGCGGTGTATTTTAGAACCATTAAAACGTGTCGTGCCTGCTTGTAGGCAATCTACATTTTATAAATCTGTCGGCACCACTCTCAGCTACCGGTGACTGCGAGTAATTTCCGCCAAGGTTTATCCGTATAGTAACTTCCAGGTGGGGTAGCACGAGTAAATCTGAGAATCGTAACGTATCGTAAACCTAACATAATTATGCGTTACACTGCGCGGTGACACTGCAACGCTCGGTAGTCGTGCTGTTGTTGACGCCCTATGTCAATCAAATAACCTATGTCCTTACGACTGTTATTATTGAAGTTATACTTCTAATGCGACTTCCAACAAGGTTGTGTTAAACGGGAAGCGTTAGTCTCTGTGTCTTTCTATTCCCCCAAATAGAAAGAGACAGAGACTAGCGAGAGTGATCACATACGTAGACCCCCACAAAACGCAAAACACTTCGATAGCGCGTTCTAGGATCCGACCAAACTTAGCAGCGCCATCTAGTTCTGATTTAAAGCAACATGAGATTTTCTAACCAAATAAGTACCTACAGCATATTGGTTAATGTAACTTCTTCCGCGCGGAGGGACTCCACGAACTAGTTTTTTTATTTGTGGTGAGACCCCGGTACAGTATGCTGGACTTGCGTTTTACTCCATTTACACGCGTGAATGCCCCTCGCTTAACTTCCATCTTTGAGTATTACAATTTCTATAGCTACCCATTTAAGAAGAACAGTTTAATTACTTTTTATACAACAGGGCATCTCAGAGATAATCCTGTGAATAATCTGTATAACAAATTGTTAGCGCCAAGGAATGTTTATTTTTCAAAAGATAAACGGGATTATCTGTTAAAATAACGGTTGACTAAATGCCTTGTTAAATAACGTTAGTTTGTAGCATTTTCAAGATGATTTTCTCCTTAGCTATGATACCTTATTAGTGTTTCTACTTCCTTACTAATTTTATAAAGGCAGGTTCTTCGAAAACAGGACAAAGGAACGAGCAACAAAGGTATCTTAATCAAAATAGCGTTTACAAATTCAACAGACGGTAGCTTACTGTACAAAATGTCTCCTTTGTACAATACAAGCACAATAACATTTAATTTTACAAATTAACTCAAAGGCAATTTCCAGAACAAAGCAAATTAATACAGAAATAACTTAGACGCGGTAATTTGTAGTACTTACAGTTAATTCAACACAAAACGATACTCACTCCCGGCAATTTTCCTAAATCTCTCAGTAAGTGAGCTCATGCTACAGGAACAAGATTAGACTAAGCCATGAGAACTGTTTTTCTCTCCACGATTCATTCGAGAAAACCACAGAGGTTGGATAATGTGGACGTTACGTATTTGTAGAGCACGCGGCCACAATAAATATGAGGACCGGCTCATAACTTCGGTTGCAAGAAGTAAGAGTAGGTTAGGTACCTTGGGGTGCTAGGTCGGGTAACCTCCAAGAGGTCTGCGCTGTTACTTGTCCCCTGGGATTCGTCCTGGGGGAACGGTAGCAGTCGCGGATTGGTGCACCCTGGTAAACACCGCTAATAACTTCTCACTCGTGGGATCTTGTTAGCGGTGGCCAATAACTCGACACGGTGGGCCTCTCCGCGTGTCCCTCTGAGTAGCAGAGGGCACAGTGTGATGTGGCAGGGTAGACTTCGGTCTACCCAGGTGGGTCCGGGCCCCCTTGTTTGGTGGCCCGGACGACCTTCTGGGACCTGGTCCCAGAAGGGAGCGGCGAGGCGCGCGCGGCAGGACGCGGAACTCTCCTGCGCCGCTTCGTGGGGGACGAGCGGTCCCATAGAAGGCGGCGAAGCGCGCGCGGGAGGACGCGGAACACTCCTGCGCCGCTTCGTGGGGGGCCTTGGGCCCCCGAGCGGGGAAGAGCGCGCGGGACGACGCGGAACTGTCTCGCGCCGCTCTGACGCATGGTGGCGAATGGCGGGACCGACATGGAGCCCCGGCCCCGCATTGCACACATTCGCCACCTTTGCGGGCGGACGGGAACGGCCGAGTCGCTTGCCGTTCCCAGGCCCCACCCTGCAAGGGGAGGGGCGTGCGGGCCCCGCTGTAATGGCGGGCTTCGTCGGGGAGGGACTGGATGTAAAGGCTCTGCCGGTTTCCCAGTCCCCCCCACTAAGACGACGCAGGAGCGCCGCTGGGTTTTTAGTGGGTATACCGGCCTTGGGGAGGCCGGGGAGTCCCACATACCCCCCTTGTCACTCTCCGTGGAGGAGGGATGCGTCATGCATTTTCCCAGCGCAAAAAAAAAAAAAAAAAAAAAAAGGTTAGGTACCTTAGGTTTGTTAATGCACATTTTGAAAAAAAGCTCATGTCATAGAGCACGATAAAACTACTGTCATGGCAAAATAACTGCCAGTCGCTTATGTTGCCAAAGTACATAATGCAAGGTTTACACAATGCCAGTGACAGACCCAGTTATCTTGGTTTCGGACCCAGTCACTGCCAAAACGGCACAAAACTATTGTTTACATGCACCCAGTAACAAGTCAGCGCTGGACTGGGTTACTGTAGATACTGCCATGTTACTGAGCCCGTATAAACCTTCCTTATGTACACTACACATATAAATCGTTGAAATCCTACTCTAAAACTATCTGTTTTAGAGCTTGACAATACAACACTTCGCTGATTCTGCTAAAATAATAGTTTGATACCGTATCCCTCTTGTAGGTCTTCTTTGGCAAGAAGTGCGCCGGAAATAAATAAAACGAAGCGGGAATGCGAGACAAGAATGAAGCCTTTGCGAGGAGAAATAATTTGCCGGGATATCCCTGAGCCAGTTCTAAGCTCACATAACAACGTATAGAAGCACCGTCTGATGGAAATTTTTAGTAACTCGCAAGGATAACGGGAAAAAACTTTTGAAGAAAGTAACTGGATAACCTAATGTAGGTACTTAGTTACTCAGGTTTTATCTCGTAAGATTTAATTTAATTTTATGGTTTGAAAACCTTGTTTTGGTGGCCGCTTTCAAAACCTTGAGTGAAAACAATAAATTAAAAGATGACACGGCCCGTTTCCCAAACTATGGACTCTATTTTCGTAAATATGGAAGTCCATTTTCCAAACATAAATTCTAATTGATAGGATAGAATATAAAAGTTAGATGGTTGCCGTGTTTTGTCTTTTTCGACTTTAGATTTAAAAATAAAACACTTTGAGAACCCAGAGATTGTAGGAGGTACTTATAACTGTTCCAAACCTACGTCGAGTTTATTGGTAAACCCGCAGGTAATATTTGTTCCAACATTAGAAACAGCCTGTTAGTTAGGCGCTAGCAATTTGTCACAATAACAAACGATATTTACCTGAGGAAATTGCAATTTCTCCGCCTGCGGATGGTAAACAAAAATAACAACTTTCCACCATACCTCCTCGTTTCCGAAAAATAAAATTTATTGAGGCCAATAAGTCACTATCAAGGGAGTAACAGCTAGAACCTCATTACTATAGATAGAGTATTTATCATTTGGAGAATGTTTATGTTTGGTTTACATTTGGAGCTTAGGCGTAACAATACGATTTATAAATAGTCTTGAACGTCAAAGGATTGATATCTATGTATACCTTTTTACGCAAGCATCATTGCTTGGCGGCAGAAATAGTAGTATGTACTTTCCCAGAGCTCCGTACAGAAAGTATTTAATTCAAAGCTTAGTTAGCTTTCAATAAAAGCTATGATAACATTCCTTCGCTCCTAGGGAGTCAGTATCTGTGAGACTGCGACTAACGAACCGAGGTATAGCCTCGTTAGCACCACTTGTCTGATGATGTGGCCATGCGCTGCGCCCAACGCTATGCAAATCTGGCCTTGCACTAAGTAATCTGATTGGCTTAAAGGTAAAGTTCCTTTCATCTTTGGAGTTGGAAACTTGTGAGTAATATTATTACGTTAGCATGATGAAAACTCCATTGAACGCTGTTGATCATGAATTCATAGAGATTTCAAAAATAAATAAATTAATCCCTCTCAAAAAAGTTCCATTAATATCAAAAACTCGTATTCTTTGAAATTTATTTTGATTAAAACGTCTATGAAAATTATAAATTCTCCTTTATGTTATTCAATACTCTTACAAATTAAATTAAACAAAACCTTTTTTAAAGTGTAATTTTTTTTAAGTTTTATGCTTTAGATTTTATGAACTTGATATTTGCCAAGATAAATTGGGACTTGCTATTAAAACTACTATGATTCTATCTAAATAATGTGAATATTAAATTCATAGCAAATCTATGTCTAGGTATTTCATCATCGTACTTTATGAATTCTCTTTGTGAATGTTATACGCTAGCGTTTCTCGGAATATAAATTAATTTGTTTTACAGTAGTTAGAAATTTTGGAGCAACCTTACAGCAAAGAGCACTTCTAGCTATTTAGCTAGAAAGGAGAGGTTTATAACATGGAAGCTCATGTGCCATTGATGAAATTACGTGATGATGATAGTGAGTCTTTCAAAAATGTATTAAGACAGAAAACTAAAAACTGCAATTACAGAGCACACGAGCGATGGACGCTGTGTGATGCATGGCTCTGGACCGGACAGGCAGGCACGTCGTCAATGGACAACCTATTGTTATAGGCAAAGGTTACCGCTTAACATTCGGTGGGCTATCGTTTTATCAATTACTCTTAAAATAACTACCTAACTTTGAATTTTCATAAGTCTAAGGCCGTGCTCACTTTGGACACGAATTTGTTCGTACGTAAACGTACGAGTAATGTTCGTACGAATTGAGTGCTCACGCTGAATACGTTTTTCTCCGTCAAATAGTACGACTGCGTGATATATCCCAACAAGTTCGGATTAAATTCGGACGTCGTAAGTAAACGTACGTATACGTACGACTGATCGCATGCAGTGTGAGCTCTCCCATAGTCCTTGGAAGGTCAAAGTGAGCACGGCCTGAGCACTCAATTCGTACGAACATTACTCGTACGTTTACGTACGAACAAATTCGTGTCCAAAGCGAGCACAGCCTAAAGAATTATCGCGCCGAAAAAAATAACTTTTGAATTCTCAGGCTGACGAGAGTCTCCTGACTTCTTATCCACACCTAAGACTCTAAATATAGTGTGCTCTCGAGTGGTCAACGAAAATATGGAGGAAAGAAACCGGGCACGATGAAAAACCAAAAAATAAACGTGCACGAAAAAGCAAGAGTGTGTAAAGCATAAACTGTTATCTTTAGCTTTTTATACATGAAAGAAAAAGAACATAAAGCGACCCGCTGGTTTAATATTTTCTACGGTAAAACAGAGAGAGTACGTTTTGTTCATAGCGAACGTAAAATAACGTCCATAATGTAGGTAGAACGTAATATTTACACAGCAAAGAAATAGGGAACCAAAGACACAGTTATTCGTTGTTATGGGTGTCGTTTTTAGTTTTATAATAATTTGCGATGACAGTTCTATCAACTACCACTATCTAGGGGTGTAATGACGTACATAAGAAGTTACTGCAAGCCACTGTACCCTAACGTAACCTTTTCTGTAAATAAATTTATTAAAAAAAAACCTGTGCGTGCAGTCCCTACGCGCGGAAGAAGTTATACTTCGAGTGCCACGCATTCACTCTCGCTCTATGTGAAATTAATTTAGTATTTATTTTTATGTACTTAACCATTATGCAGTACTAAATTTTCACTTCAAAATAAAAAGTAAAAAGTTGCAAAAAGTCTTAGTACCGGATTGGATTTGAACCTGCTCCCGTTGTCGGTCTGACCGCAGTCCGCCAACAGAGCATTCCTGCTGATGGCTGAAATTATGGTTATGTCTTTTTCTTTTGTTTAACGCTTGTCAGCTGGAAGTCGCATTTAAATTAGAAGTGTAACTTCAAAAAAATGGGTGTGTTTTTACTTGTTTCTTATAAAGCCGTCTGCTAGATGACGGTCACCGCAATATTAAAATCTCTGTCATCATAAGCATAAAACTCTTTCTCAATTTTTTTGCTACTGTGTTGTACATGTATATATAAATTGTACCTTTGTTGTAATTTCAGGATAAATGTGTATTTTAGGCTTCCGTCAAAGCATTATTTTCTTTTGTCTGTACGAAAAATATTTGTACTTACAAATCTCTTCCAAGAAACTCGTAAAACATTGAAAGTGCTAAAAGGTGATTCTACACATTATTTATCCACACAATTTATTTTGTTACATAAAATATAAGAGTATTTTTGTTAAAAAACAGTCACATAAAATATTCAAGGGATAAAAGAAGGTTGATAGACTGGTGTTGAGTTATCAGAAATAATTATTCATAAATAATTCAGAAATATTACTGTCACATACTGTATTTACAAATGAATTGTTATAAAATACGAAATCCCAATAAAAACATTGATCTAATGACGTCTATGCTATTTGGGGCCTATTGAGATTAACCAACTTCGAAAACAAGGTAATTTAGTTTATTGTTTCAGACTCGGGTAGTGCTTTGTTCTGCGGACTATGTCAACTTATATTTGGGGTTGTTTTGACTTAATCGAGCTTTATTAGGGCAGGTGTTACTAAAGAAACTTTATATTACTCCATCACCACTAAAGCAAGAGTACCTAGCTTTATTGTTTTTTCTTTGTATTACGTGAGAAGTTACTATAGAAACACTCAGTCCTCATACACCTCCAGGGATAAGAATGCTTTGCGTTGTGCTTTTATATCCTGAAAGTCAGTCATTTAAAAATTGATATGAAATACTAATATTAAGTTGTTGCTTTCGTTGTCAGCCCGCACTATCCCACTGCTGGGCAAAGACCTCTCCTTGAGTGTAGCCAATAGGTGGACCTACGACATACTATTAAGCCTACCAATTATTTTTATTTTTGGCAACCCAGCCCGAACTTCTTATCTATCCTAGTTCCTCACTTACCCATGAATGCAGTAGGGAAATCATTTCTGGCGTCCAAAAATTAGGAATTCTTTCGAAGAAGAATAATTTTCCTTGGAGACCACTCGACCGGATTATCTGCGGTAGAGCCGACCATGAAGCTTTTGGTTCTCAAGAAGTGACGACCGCTTTGTAGCAAACTGAAGCCCAATTTCACCAATTTCAAGGACTTGAAATCGGTTAAATTGTTCAAAGTTTACTTGACGTCCGTCAAGTTAGTTTTGCTTTAAAGTAAAAACAACCAAAAAAAACCATACACGAGAGTAGACTTCATTTTCTAATACTTTCTTAGCTTACATTAAGTTAATTGAAGTGAGTTGAAGCGCTCATGGCGTAGCTTGCTAGTCAATCTTCACCGATTGTCTATGTTAAGCGACGTTCTGCGCGGTCACTATTTGGATGGATGACCGTTAGTGGCATTTATATCTGAGCACTTCCGTGCTTCGGAGGGCACGTTAAACTGTCGGTTTCGGTTCTATAGTAGGTGCCAAATAACACCGCAATACAGATCATTCACCACGATGTCGCAAAATTCTATTTATAATTGTTAAAAAAACGATTGCAAGAGATTTAAGATGACATAAAAAATATTATTTTAAAAATAAAACACCTATTTTTTATTTCTCCGCATCACCTCCGCATGCATGTCACGAAAACCACACCAATCATGACAAGAATGACGATATATATTTATGTATCCAATTCAAACGCTGTCATTAATATGACAGTATTCGTCTTCTGGAAACAAATGTTAGAAGCCGCTAATATCTGGGGAATGGAATTAGATTATCAGAGTAATAAATAAGAGGGATTGTGCTCGTGATTACAGATTACAGACTAATCTAACGCAAAAACCTATATAGTTACAGTAGCTAGGTACTGTGTGAAAATGACATATCTGAAGCTAATTACTAATTAATATTGTAATCAATGTCTATTTGATAAATAAATAAGGAAGAGGCAAATATTATGTCAAACATTATTATGAATGAAACATATCTACGTTACCGTAGTTGGTATACTTACAAACAAAATTAAATAGTTTTCTTTTCTTCTTGTACTCTCTTTTCTTATATTTTTTACCATGATTATATAGTAAGGAGTCTAGTAACACAGAAACTACCAGAAAAAGCACTTCGACACAAAATGCTTTCCACTTTACAAAGCGCTGAGGAAAATAGAAAGAAAAACACGCTTCCGCATTCGGTGATTTATTTTTTGCGTAGCCGAAACATCGCGCGGACATAGTGCTTGTATTCATTTGAACGATTTCTTATCTCACAACTAAGTAAGCAACATTTTTTAAAGCTATTGAGGTGATGCCGACAACAAGTTTCTAGCAACTTCAGATCAGAATTATATTTTTACTGAATCTTGTTCAATGTTATTTATTACACACAACATTGTTGATTGCGATTTTTCATCAGTGGTTTTATTTTTTCAGATATGTCGAAATGTGCGAGCGACAGAATAGGTTATATGTGAAAAGTGATTTGACAAGTGTCAAACAATTCTTGTTTGACACATTCAGGTATAGAAGAAGAAGAAGAAGACCATATTCTTAGTCCGCACTCCCCTTACCTTTATGACACTAGCATTAGCGAAACCAAGAAGTTGAAGTTGAAACTAAGCGAACATATCTATCTATATAAAAAAAAATAAAAAAAAAACAAAAAACGTATATTTTGACGTTTTCACTTTCTGCGGGCTCAGGAGATAGTTTGGGCCGTTCACTGTTTTCAAGGTAAGGCTTTATTTACTTATATAAAAGCAATGTGTTGACAACAGATTAATGGCTGCCTTGAGCTTTCTTTACGAACATGACAGCAAAATATTTTCGGGAATTTCGGCTCAATGCCGTAACCTCGTCCCGATTTCCCTTTGCCAAAGACCTTGTTGTTAGATAAGTTTGCAAAAAGTAAAATTGAAAGCTATTTAGCTGATATTGATAAGGCTGACTAGGCTGAAGATGGTTTGCTGGGCAAGCCTACTTCATCTAAATCATGTGCCAGGCACTACAGCGTAAATAAGGGTATGGGTGTAAAGTGGCCCCTGAAGCTGTATAAATCATGTGTAGACCTTAAAAGCCTGTGTAATGTATTATTATAAAATGATGAGCTATTTGGTTTAGGAGAAGGCACTTCTATTTAAAAAAAAAAAACTTTTTTGACTTCATTATAGATAGGTCTATTCATTAGGAAGCTCTACTACCGCTGGAAATCCCAATTTGCTATTTTTTTACAATATTTCTTATTATTATGAAATCTGCTGTGTGTATTTTTAAAAGGAACATTGACTAAAATTTGAGATACCGTTTCTGATAATTTTTGCACAGTAAACACTAAGTCGAAATTGATAACTTTTTCAGAGCCTAAAACTAGCGTATCATTGACTCTACCATAGTTTACCATCATAATGTTTTAAGCGAAAGATTTTAACTTCTCATAGATAAAGTTGGAAAAAAAGTTCGTTTTCAGCTATAAAACTTAACTTCGACTCATGATCATTAACTTATGTTGTTGACTGTACTTACAACCGTTTTTCACGCATTACGCCTCTGAAATTCAACCAGCAGCGCTGTGATTAATGACAGATCCCTCCCTGAATAACGTCACTCGGCTTTTTTATATCCATGATAATTTTTAATGGGTCCAGAAAAAATAGTGATGGTTATCGATGCGAAAATGGATTTAATGGGGGTGGCGGAGAAGATGGATTTATTTGAGACCCTTTGAAAGTTCATGGGTTTGATAAAAGAGGCCGGCAGTATAGGATAGTGTGTTTAGAGCTTGTATTCACTCAATGATAAGAAATGACAGAAAGTAAATTTTCGGTACAAAAAAATGAGTAAACGTGAATGAAAACAAAGGTTTGACTGAAGTTCAGCCTATGAAGAAGAATAAACCTTCATAAGACTTATATCTGTCTATACGTACTCGTATCTACTTCAGAATCTGGAGTAGTGTATAAAACTTTGGCAATAATCGTTGTTTACTCTGACCCACAGAAAGACAAGCAAAACTGGACTCTAAAATAAGCCAAGTGCTGCTTTGAAACAGTCATTTTGCTATATACGGTTGAAACTCGGCAGGCACTGCCTGTTCCACTGCACTGTTTGCTTGACCACAAATGCGCAGTTTGCGTTAATAAGATAAAACATTGTCACAGAATAGGTGGTATAAATTGCTACAGTCACGGTGAAATTGGTATTTGAAAATAAAATACATGCACTTTCTGCATTCCATTTCGTAGAGTTGCCGGTAATTTCACGCAATGCAGACAGCTTGGCAGCTGCACTCACAAAATTTGTGCTTGTTGATGTACTAATCTACTTTTATTATCTCCACAGTGCGAGGTCCTTCCCATCCCAGCAGCACCACAGCTCCGATTTGAACTAAAATAGGCTCAATACCCAGGCTCTACCAGCCAAAAAGTTAAAGCACATGTTTTCAAATGAATGATTTGAATTTGAAAATAATAAGTACATACTCTATTAAGGCTACATCATCTTAACTTTTTTATCACAGTTAGCGTGATAAAAAAGTTGACCTTAATGCTTTACCATCTAGGTAAGTACTACAATAATGTGATGTACGAGTAATCAAAGCCTACTTTTTTTAAATCATCTGTCTGCCTAGTGCCGTCATATGCAGTGAATGCAGTCATTCAAAAGAAACACGACCCTCATGTCGGAGAACAATTGTTTGTAACAATTTTCACGCTTTTATCGTTTCCCAACAATTTTCTGCTCGGATGTCGCGCGCACGCCGCTTTTGTTTTGCGGACAATCCATTTTACGGTTCCTGTTAGTGATAATGTTTGAGTATTTATCTTTTGCAAATTGCAACATTTATCGCTCGATCAACGAATTCGTAGTGAGAGGAAATGGAACCATAGCTTTCATGTCATTCAACGTGTAACGCTCCCCACCCCATCTTAACCTATTTTTTTTTTTCTCTAACTAAACTAACTGAATTGACTAAACTACTAGAGAGAGAGAGAGACTATCTAAGAGAGATTAACTAAAAGACTAAAAGAGGGAGAGAGATATTAACCTAAAAGAGAGATGAACCTAAATCAATTTAACCTAAGCAATTTAAACTAATTTTAACTACGTTGCTTTACTTTAATCTTATGACTTATAACTAACTTATTCTAATGGCCTTGTGATCGTATAGTGGTTGTGATTAGGACGCCTACTATTATGAACCGATAGGAACTCAAATACTTTAAGGGAATTATGATGAGACCTCTTTTAGTTAACCTATGAATCTACCTAATATGAAAGTAACGTTTTCCTATCTACACTAATCCTTATTATCTATCTAATCGTTGCTAATAAGAGTAAACCGTGGGTAGAAGTTTAGTTAATCGCGAGGGTTATTCTTAGTATTGTAGCCTAATAAATAAAATATAATAGGTTAATTAAAAGGTACATATTATGTAGATCCTAGATAATTAGAGGCAACAGAAGTTATCTTAAGCAGGTATGACTCATTATCAATGAGATTCTTTCATGAATTTTATATAGAATGGAAGACCTAAACCGCATCAAGTACTAGTTTTAGGAAGAAGTATATGTTCAGAATTATGATATATTTGGCTTTGCTGGAATACATGTAAATAAAAAAGCTATATTTCCTACAGTAGAAATCTACTTATAAAAATTAATATCAAATATATAAAATGATTCTAAAGTCTCAGAATATAAGTTTATTATAACTTTGTTACTAGAATGATGTTAAATAGTGCACTATGAAGCTAATGTATTTACAATAGTATGTAATTACATCAGAGAGACGCCCCGCCATCCGCGCCATCTAGTGATTCTCGACACCAAACTACGAATACATATTATTCACATGTATTCGTAATAAACCCCCTCTTCACAGTACACTATACTTTAGCGGATGTATGATTAAGAATAGGGGAATGAGTAAAATCTATTTTTACTATTTCACTAAACTGAATCCAACATCAGTGCTACTATGGATTACAAAGATCATGAAACTAAATTATCTTTAAATAACTTTAGTTACTCAAAGCCAAGGTAGTCCCATGCAATTATACGCTGCAGTTAAAGGGCAGCCTGTTAGAGAACCACTTCTAACAACTGAATCTAAATTTAAGTAACCTTCCTAGTTCATGGTTCACTCAAACCAATCTTTCTAGATAGCTAAAGTCAAAGCCAAGATAAAAGGCAATAGAAGTAGATAAGGTCAGTCACATAGCTAATATAAAGTAACCCTAGCTTGAATCGGCCTAGGGTACTTCGACAACGGAAGTGTCTAGCTTGACCACATATACTTCATGTAAATTAATAGGTATCGGACTAGATAGAATAAATCATAGACTCTTTGTAGGTAGTTATCATCCCTTTTCCATAAGTTCAGAATAACCACGAGACACGCGCTCTAGAGTTAGATAAATAGTATCTGTACAGACCTTAAAACATTTGAGAATGACTTTTCCTTATAGTTTCTCCTTCAAGCACATAGTTTGAGGAAACCAATCAGACAGGTCAGTAAAAGATAAAAGGTTGAAGCTAAATGTCACTATAAAACAAATAGTCAATGCAAGACTACAAGGCAAGTAGGAATAATGGTTCCTTTTAAATTTAATAAATACTTTACTGAATTTGAAAGATATAAGAGAGAGAGCTACTCAAGCTGTCTCAAAGGCACAATAAATATTACCACTAGAATAGTGACTTCACTATGATTAAATTCAAAGTTGAACAATAAAAGTAATTTGATAAAATTAATCTGATATGGTAGGTAAGACTACCTATTGTAGTGTATGCATCTGTTCTAATCCAGACTTAATATCCGAAAGTAAAATAAGGTAAAGATAGGTTAAATTGTAGAATCTTAAGTTTCTAAAATCATAAGGTTCAAAGTCTGAAATTCAAACTAGGGTTTAAAATCCTAAGGTCTTAAAGGTTAAAAGGTTTAAAGTCTAAAGCTTAAAAGTCGCAGATGTTTCTAAAATTCGAATTTGTCAAATATTCAAAGTCGCTATCGCTTAACACATAGGAGATAAGACGCTGTTCTACAATATTGTATGTAGTACTATGTAGGAACAGGCGTATGTATGTACCTTTTTAACTATAGCTCGTCTTATAAGTAGGTATGTATTATGAGGGTAAGTACGTAGAAGTAGTCATAACTAAGTATTGATCCTACCTACTAGTGTATGTAAAGTAAGTAAAATAAGTAAGAATATGTAATTAAGGCAGTAAAATAAACTTCTAGAAAAATAGCTGTACTATCGAGGTAGTAAGTATGTAAGGACGAGTGTAGTATGTAAATATATAACTACAATAAGTCTCCTTACTTTCATTGTTGATCGCAATATTAATTGAACGCTCATACTATAAAATATAAAACAAGTAATAAGAAACACTAAATATAACACACAATATCTCAGGTAAATCAAATAAAGAGGTACACACACATTAGGGAAAAATAAAACACAATATTTCATTTAATCAATTAGATACACATATACACAGTAAAGCCTCTGTAAAATGCAGGTATTCGAAAATATAAAATTCCTCGAGTTAATCCACGTTGAATCTTCATCTGGAACAAATGCTAGAACCTAGGGAACCCTAACTCTGTGAACCCCCCCCCCCCTCCAGATCTCTTTCTTCTTGCTCCAGATCTTCAGGAAGTTTTATTCCTTACAAGATCCTGCTTGCTGTGACCCTAAGGAGAAGTAACATCTAAAATCTAACTCACTAAAATAGTGCTGTAAACGCAGGTTTCATCTTTAAGTGAAGGATTATTTATCGGATAATATAACTTGAATCGAACAAGATTACAATTATCCTAGAATTCCTCTGCCATTTTTTGTACTTGCTGCTTGAACTAGATGTTTGCCTAGAACATGTATCGAGCAAGTCTGTACATTAATTTTCTATTCTAAAGATCCTGAAACAAACACACAGATATAATTCAAAGACTTACCTTGATTCCTTCATGACGGAAACCATTCATGAATCTCGTACTATGTGGCTTTTCCTTTCTCCTTACAGCTAACGCAAACCTATCCTACTTAAATACCTAGCCTCATTTCCTATCTTCATTCAAGATGGAATCCTTTCTTGATTTACGCACAAGATGACGCATGCTACCTTCCTATAGCTAAAGCCAGTCCTATCCTATTGTGTAATAAGTAATTATGTAACTAGTAGTTCACTTTATACATAAGTATCTATGCAATGTATAAGAGTAAGTAGAAATCAAAGTAACCATCACAAAGTATCGATCATATTTAGTAGTGTGTGTAAAAGTAAGTAAGAATAAATAACCAGGGTAGTAAGATACTCTTCTTTAAAATCCGTAAAGTAATGCACTCAATATCATCAATGTAAAGAAGTAAAAGGTACTTATCTTCACATACTCGTGGTAAAAGAAGGTAGTTAAATAAATCTCTAAAGGCGTAGATATTCAGTAAAACCAGTCAAATATAGTTCGTTTAAAAGTAAGAAGATAAAATCACACACAAAAGAGTTCAATAGAAAATGAGCAATATAAATCGAGAGGAAATAAAGTACCCTCAAAATATAATGCATGTCTTGAATCAAAACCATTTAGAAAAAGCAGCGTAGATTCTAGATCTGAATGTCAGCTTATTCCTCGGAAATCCTAAATCTGAAAACCCCAGATTCCCTATTCCTCGGAAGAACCCTGTACCTGAAAAACCCCGGCTTTCCTATCGAAACACATGATTTGAACACTCAGTTGAAATATAAAAGACTTACCCTGATCTCCCACATCTTATCCTGACCTGGACCCTGGATCTGTGTGATGGCTCCGCTGTCAGCTCCGCAGGTAGCTCAGCATGTAGCTCAGCATGTAGCTCAGCATGTAGCTCAGCATGTAGCTCAGCATGTAGCTCAGCATGTAGCTCAGCATGTAGATCGGCATGGCAGTCCAGCATGTAGCTCAGCATGGCAGTCCAGCATGTAGCTCAGCATGGCAGTCCAGCATGTAGCTCAGCATGGCAGTCCTGCATGTAGCTCAGCATGGCAGTCCTGCATGTAGCTCAGCATGGCAGTCCAGCAGTCAGCAATTCCTAGAAATAGGGACACATAATAAATATAATGAAAGCAAGAGAAGGTCTTCTTACCGAAATCTTCGTTCCATTCCCTTTCCACTATGGCATCTGCCTGACTCAGTCATGTAGGTACTCCTTCCTCCTTGGTAGATGTTTACTCTTCGCCGGCTCGAACCAAAAAAGTCCCATTTCTAGATGTACCTGTCTTTTATACCATCTGATTACGTACGCCACAAAGCCACTGCCTACTTCATAGTTAGTATGCGATCCACGTCCGATTTAGCTGCCTGCTGAAACGGCACCCTTCCGAAGACACCGCCGACTCAAAACGAAGCCTACCGATAACGTATCAAAACAACCTTTTATGACGGGTGCCAATTCGTCCGGCATCCGAATATACCCCCAGATACAACTCAATGTATACCTAAGTTGGTTCATATAGTCTATAATAGTATTGTTTTTTGGATGTTTCTTTTGGTTCTAGACCGTTTTCTGAATGAAAGATGGTGTCTAAAGACACTAATAGCTTGTATCTACTCTCCTTGAAAATATCTACATTCTACGTTACGTTTTTCATACTGTATTTATCTAAATTCCCTACTATATCGTAATGAAGAAGCAGACCTTTATGAGACTCCGAACATAGATAGTTTAAAGCATTTACTAGCAATTTATTCAGTTTCCAACTCTCAAATGTACCTAAATTTAACAATCTGATAGTCTATTTTGAGAGGAAAACCGCCTGACATTTTTATGAGAGCAATTCGCAAGTGTCATTGCGATTAAAATTGTAAATGAATTATTACTAGGTAAACACAATTAGTGAATATAATTTAACTGCTACAACTATGTATACCTTCTATTATATTGAACCTTTCTAGATAAAATTGTCTAGTTAATATTATTCATTCTTAATACTATGAAGTTAACGGTTGCTACAGATTCAGTATGTCACACTGAAGATAGTTTTATCGTTCGTTGAAAATTAACCGAATCTAGCTAAATTAAAGGTTAAATTACTAAATAATTTGTGGGTTACCCAAGGAACACGGACAGACTTTCTGGACCGTTACAAACGTTATAATTAAAAACCATTGAAACTAGTAGCAATCTCGATTGGTGAGATTCTAGTCAAACCATTTGCCTATAGTTAAAAAAAGTTCTTGGCTTGGTGGCTAGGTGGATTCTGGCCTTTATCTAAAAGTAATAATAATGTAGGATTGCTTTATAAATCTTTTATTAGGTAGGTGCCCACGCCATGTTCGTGGCACAAGTACAATATTACTTCGGCTACGTACATAAGCCTCCAGCAATCGTTCAAAATTCAACGAGGCCTTTTATCGACACAAAACACACATCAAAATATTAAGTATTTAGAAGTAAAACAATGACTACTTATACTAGAATAGGTAGGTATATTATGACCCCAGGGTAACTCGACCAAATCCTTTGATGGAAAATGTATGTTGGGGAATCAGTACCAGGGACATCGCTAGGGGTGCCTCTGGGGATGATTTTGAGATAAATGGGAAGCTCATAGATAAATAAGGGGTTCCGTGGGGAGATTTCATTTATAACAAGATAGACTAAAATCCAATTCTTGCTTCATTTATGGAACGTGACACATAATACTCGTTTTTATTTCGTATCTTATCATGATGACAATTTTACACAATAGCCGTCTTCATTGATTTGTTATTTTTCTTTACAAACTACAGCTTCCTGTTTCCCTCCCATTCTCGCCCTCCCCCCCCTTCCCCACTTGATCCCAACGGAACGAAACCAACTCTACTCTCCAGTTAATTTCACCTAAGACGTGGTTCACACGGCATTGTCCTGCACGTTTTTTGGCAGTAAGTAGATCATACATTGTACATAGAACCATTCACACGACGTATGTACTGCAAAAAATTATACACCTACATATGTTGGACGTATACTGCAAAAAAAACGTGCAGGACAATGCCGTGTGAACCACGTCTAAATCTTCCCAAACCTGAATAATTTCATGACCGGCCAACCAAAATCGAAAATAAAAAATTCCAATAGCTAAATAAATATAAGAAATAAAATGCTCTCTAGACTTTGATTATTTTAATCAAAAGCTTTTGATTTCTTAATAATACTGAAACAGTCATAAGTACGTGATCGATCTTAGTGTTTTATGGAGAGACGCCGGTACTCGTAACTTCGGTACTTCTCAGAGTGATATATGTAGGTACCTGCCAGGGCCCGAACTTAGAGGACATCCGCTGTTCGGTAATGCATTGTTGTAGGCAGAGACATCAGGTGCACTTGTTTCATAATTATTTCTTAACCCCTATTGAGCAGTGAGCACCAAGCCTGTCGCCAGCAGGCAAACACCACTTCAATCTAACTAGCAATGCAAAATGCATTTTATCTCACTGTCTTTAGATATGATATCCGCTGGAAAGGTTTGTGTCACTTTACCTGAATCACTCTAAATAGGTGGATGGATTCACATTGTATGTACCTATTGGCTGTGGTAAAAACAAACTTAAACTTAGACGTAAAAATAACATCTTTAAAATGCGATACCATACCATTACGGTCTGCGGCAGTTTATACAAGATCAAGCTTTATTAATAACGATTTTACCCTGATGTAGATGGAATTTCTTTTTCATGTTTGCCCAACTCTTTGATTCAGTTTCACAAAAGCCAGACAAATAACGTTTGTGAAAATAAAATGATAAATAAAGGCTTTTGGCCGATGTAAAGAATGCTTTCAGTTGCAATTGCAATTTTACTACAGTAAAAATTAAAGAAAAATGCTGGTCAAATAGGTTTACTTTGGTCTAGTTTTTAGGGTAAAAAAGGTTTTTTTTTAGGTTCTATGATAAATTTATTTCTATACGAATACATTGTCTCGTGGTAGGTTCAAAGTAGAGTAGTTTGAACAAATATTATATAAGAAGTTGTTACGTGCATAATGATTAGTGGTAAGGTATACGTAAGGGTACTTACTACTACTGAATACTGGTGGAGGCTTTATTCCCTTTAGGTACTATGGGTACGCAACCCACTAAATATGTTATCACAGTTAAACCACTAAGCAAACAGGCGAACCTACCCACCATTGTTCAAATTGGTTCAGACGTACTATTCCTACTAGTTAGTATCATCTTATGATAGCAATTCAGACTCTATCTTGCCATACTAAGGTCCATTTTCAAGATGCGATAGTTGAATAAGCTGGAGCTACAAAAGACAATAATTTCGAATCACGCACTACATAATATACTACATAATTGTGCGCATATGGCAACCGTACAATATTACGCTAAAATTAAATTGTAGCAATATGATGTGACGTAGCTTGTCGACATTATTCAGGCATATTTACTTAGATCACAGTAACAAGAGACATGGTAATAGAAAATTCTATGTGTATACTTTCGACAAACTTTTTTTTGCCGTGTTAGGTACTGGAATTCACTCAGTTACAAAGAACAGTTCCAAAAAATCGTAAGCCTGAAAAGGGCGATGTGGTTATAATAGAATCAGAATGGTAAAAGAGGTCACTGGGCTTCCCTGAGATTTGTTCATGCAAAATGCCGAGTCAACCTTCCGTAAGTTTCATGAACAGTTGTTCTGTTTTGATTCCTAAATTATGTTAAATTTAGATAAATTGGTACCTACACTTACTCACCTAATAAGTATCTGAATATCACTGCAATTGACAACTAACTAGGTTTTGTGTGACTCTAATGTGTGAGTGGAGTAGGTAAACTTTTTGCTCTACGTATTTTCTACAGCGCTTACTTCGACTGAAATATTCGTTCTTTACGTTTTCTGTGCGAAAACAAGCATTTACTTATTTGAAGTTTTCTTCTTATAAGCCCTCACGTCACACCTTTTTACAAGTGCGGAAAAGGCTATGAATGTTTTCAGACGCTTACCTATGGTACGGTGAAGTGCTTTTCTCGAAGCAATGAATATAGATGCGTAGAACGTAGGCATTTCGACAATTTCAAGGTTTTCCTTTAATGGCGAGTCTGAGTTTTACCTACCTACTTGATCAAGTTAGAATTCATTCTCGAAAATCAAAACTTGTTTGCAGTCATGACATGACAAGCGCTCCCAGCGGCTGAATCAAGAAACATAATTGCTCTATACGAAAACTTCAAATTCAATCCTCGACTCCTTATTCACTTTTCAAGAATGAAACTCAAGAGTCGATGCTGTTTCCGCGATCTCGGCCGTACTATTGAAATTAGAACCCGGATCACGCTCAGGACGAGTATTATCATTCCATTACAGAATGCCGTAGAACAGTGCGGATGGCTTAACGGTAATTACAGAACACACGTGTAAGGAAATACCTACCTTATGCTTGCTTCACGCGTGTAATTTAATTAATTAATGTTTTTAAGTTTTATCGTGGCCATATGTTACACGTATTAAGGGAAATGACCTCAACCTAGTCAACTTTATGCATAGGAAAGTTTTCACTATACATATTTATCATATTTTTCATCTCTTTTCTTCTTATTTTTTATCTGTTTAGACAAAAAAATAAGAAAAAAAAACAAAAAGGGGAAAATCTTGCTTGGGTTAGTATTAGGGTTTGATAGTAGGTATATACATCACATTGGTTGCGTTCTATAATTTTCATAAATATTTATCAAAGCGTCGAATAACGCGCGAAAGTATAAAAAAAATACAAAAAAGAAAACAATAAATATTAAATCTGAATAAATGTATTGTATATTTTTGATACACGGTGAAATCTCGTGACTCGTATAAATCAAATTTACGACATCGTCGTTTTCAATAACACTAGAGGGGTGGTGTCACCCACCCTAAAATGTAGGCACGCGGAAGGATTAAAATTATTATCCCTTTACACTTCCACGTCCATTTAGACCCACCGTCCACTAAAGTACAAGTAGCAATAATAGCAACAAAAATAAACCAGGGTCGAGATCAATTGGGACAGATCTGTGTTGATTTTAGAAAGGGATATTTTCTTTTAACTTCGTGCTTTTGATTGCGAAACTATTTCTAAAAAGTATTTCGTTGAAATGGCACAAGATCAGTATTTTATTGATAGTGTTTAATAGGTAGATAATTATCAAATCTATGGAACTTTGATTCGATATTAGATTGATATTGGTTTTAAGGCTGAGAACCCTGAAATTGCCATTTCAGGGTGGCATATCGCTGGGTAAATGGCTGTGGCGTAATGCTTTAATGGATAGTATACCTTATCTACCTTGATATTGGTCGATTTCAGCAGGAATCCTTGAAGGGAATTTATAGAGGAAGGACAAAAAGTTTTCAGGAAATGTCGGAAATTTTTGGGACTAAAGTGGGGTCTGGAACTTTCTTTGAGTTATAAGAAAAGTAGAGGTACCCACGTGTGACAGGTGGTAGAACTTTTAGTGGTGTAACTACTATCGAAAGTTATAAGATCACTTTCCACAAAAGCTTGAAAAAACCTCCAGCGGTATCCCATTGTTTACATTCTCAGAAAACACAAAGTACTTAATTGTTATTTGGTATTTCGACGGGACAAATTATTTATTCATACGCCAATAAATAAATAATTTAATTATTTACAATACACGCCTAAACTAAATACCATACGAGACCGCACCGCTGAGCAATTGGACTTGCCCTTATATAGCTACGGCAGAATTGAATGCTGTGGATGTTTGCTTTTGTCCGCTAACAGGCGTTCGAATTCAAAGTGAACCCGACGTCAGGAAAACAAACGTGGTGTTACAGAGGGGTGAGCACGAACAAATCTGTCAGTGGCCGCGTTTCGTAAACCTAACGTATTCGAGTTATATTGCGCGTCTACGCCAGCTCGACTGCCGTACGCGGTAGCGTAATCACGCAGTGCATCTCGGATAGGCTAGCGTTACGATACGTTTACGATTGACACATTTATTCATGCTGAGGCCTTAGTATACGCCAAACAGTGGCGGATCCAGGATTTCAGTCTGGAAGAGTGGTGGCTTTGAGCTTCCTAACCCTTCCTGATTACGCTAGGATTACCCCAACGTCAGAGGAAACAAACGTGGTGGAGAATAAACATAGTGTATGTAGTTTCAAAACTCAGGAAGTCACATGAACTTTATTTATACGGGATGTCAGAGGTCCTCAAAGTTACTTATTTTATTTATAATCTTCAGCGGGGCTGTCAAGTGGCGATCAGACTTCCTGAACCACACCACAAAACGCCCGCGTCGAACGAGCCTAGCAGCTGGTCGATACCATACCTAAAGATCCGAGCCCGTTCACTTCGCATACCCAAAACAAAACGGCTAGTTCATAGTAGCTCAGGTTAGTTAGAATAGGAAGAAAGGCAGCTAAAACCCGTTCCTCATCACTACTCACCTACCGGATCAAGAGTTTTCCCTATCCCTAACTACTACTAACTCGAGTATCATATTGTAAAAAATATCAAAGTTTCCGTCGAGTCAGACGTCAGATGTGCACCATTCTCATAAAAATAACATCTATTTAGTAACTGAAATAAGTATGTATAGTGTAATTTCACGTTTATGAGATTTATCTACCTTTCTAAAAGTACATTTATAAAGATTGTAGAAAAGGTTTATAATGTAGTATAAAGTGGGGTTTACTATGCGATTTTTTTGCCGTAAAATCGGAAAAATTCCTTATAACTATTAAACTTTGATCCAAGAGGTCTTCTTTGACGTTAAAGTTTAGATAGCCGAATCGCTGACTTTTAAATCTCTACTGAAGCTAATGAGCACTTAACTTTACTGCACTTTTCAAGTAATAATGGGACTTTGAGTTTCGCTGTAAGATTGAGAACAGCCATGTTTTTGTGGATGGATTTCCTGTTTTTAACTGACTTTGACTTAAAAGTCAAAAACAAAAAACTCACAAAAGTTTGTAGAACAATTTTTCTATTCTCTCGGTTAATTTTTTTGCTCCTTTTATTTGTTTTACCTACACCTATTATAATAATTGTGTTTCACGTTACATTGTATTGTTTACCGTTCTGGGCCCCCATACCTCGAGGGCAACTACCCTTGGGTACCCTTGCTCCCTTTATGTTATCCAAAAAAGATTATTTGAAAGATAAATATTATACGCTATGAAAGATTTCTTGCTAGCTTCCTAGCTGTATACGTGGCGTTATAGAGTTGTATATACCTTTTAAGTAAACGGGGTATTCTTGTAATAAAATGTAGTAAATATGTAACTGAATGGCAACCTTTGTGTTCTATCGTGCCACAAAAAAATCAAAAAGATAGTGATAAAGATTACTTATTATTCCGCTGGACATGAGCAGACGTATATACACTTGCATATATTTGCGGGTTCGTCTCAAATTCACAACTAACCAGCGCCAGTTCTAGACTGTCCTGCTTTATCGTCGGCTTCATCATCACTTACCATTACGCGAGATGTGACCAACTGATCTCTTAAAAAAAACACTAGTTTTTACAATGGGACCTATTAAATAAACTTCGGGAGTATGCTACATTGTTGTTGGCAATAATAATAAATAATAAATATTCACGGACACTTAACACAACGCCTTCTAGTCCCCAACTAAGCAAAGCTTGTACGATGGAAACTAGATGGCTGATAGAATACATACATACATTTTTTTTTTGTAAATACATACTTATAATACATAGAAACACCCAGACACAGAACAAACATCTATGTTTGCCACACATTCTATGTTTTTTCTCGGTGGGGATCGAACCCACGACCCACAGCACGGAAAGCAGAGCTACTACCGATTGAGCCATGACGCCTGTCAATGATCAAAGTTTTATTTTCCAAAGGCGCTGACGATTTGCTTAACCAAACCAAAGCCCGTAACTATTCAAATATCAGTGCCAATAAAAATAAACTTATTCCGTTTTCCTCTTTACGGTTCCACCTATCTCTTCTTATCATGAGCAAACGTTTTCATTTTTTATTTCTATGTTAATATAACTTGGGATTGCCCGGGAATAATTTTAGTCAGTTTTGAAGCCCGTGGTAGGTACACATGAGAGGTCGTTGCTACTAGTAACCGATGTTTCTATGATCCCTTGCGTTTATTTAATTTGATTGTAGCACGTGTTTCATTGTTTACTTCCCAGATTGGAACCCAAGGCATTTCTAGGCATTGTGCCAGCAAGGAGGCTTGATGAAATAGTACCAACATATTGCCAGAATTACGAACAATTTTAGTTATTGCGACGGACTTTGGTAAAAATCTGCTAATAACGACGTCATTGGATGTGCAAAAGCAATGGGGTTGTGGTTTACTTGTGTATCAAGAGATATACAATCATAATACGCCCTACGTTGGAACGTATACCACAGATTGTAGTTCACTGATACACATGATAACTGAACCATAATAGCCCTACTTTAGAATGTATCACAGGTGAGGTCTTATTCCAGAACAAAGACTAAAGAAAGTCTTGAGAGATGAGTATAAATAATCCTTTGCATCAAGGTAATCAAGATGATTTCTACAGCGTCAGGGGTCATTTTTTTACTTATGCAATGAGTCTACTATTCCTCTGGTATTTGCACGTGTTTTTTTATAAAAGTTAAGTTTTACAAAATCTTGACGTCTAATCTAATTCGGTCTTTATCCATGTTCCACTTACATTATTCGCGTGGCTGTGCCACGGGCAACTTGTTCTTCCTGTGGTCTACTTTAAGAAGGGCTTTCTGCTCTTTCCATAGGCTTTCTTGGTCTAGGTTAGCCTAGAAGAAAGCCGAATATAACCAGCAAAATGGAGAGCATGTGGATGGTTACAAAATAAATAAATTATGATCTAAGTATGGTTGATGTCTGACGTAGACGATGGTAGCACCAGAAAAAATATTCGCCTACAAACTGTGGTAAGTATCTATTGTAATAATAACCAAAGGAATTTGAAATAATACAACATTGGGTGTCATTAATATTATCTATATTTAGAATCTTAGGGGTTTAATTTGTATCTAACTAATAATTCAATAATATATTTAAATAAAAACTACACGTAATGTACAAAAATCGATTTTTATATACACAGAATAACTAATAATTACCATGCACGCTTAATCTAATTGGTAGGTTACACAAAAATGTACAATACATTCAACATCTAATAGTAATTGGGAATCGATAATTTGACACAAACAAGACATTTAATTAATCTACTTGCTAAATGTAATAAAAGAACATTGTCTTCGTGAACCTGTTATGACGACATTCGCATAATCTACATTTAAATTGACGATCATCCATTATCTAAATTCTTAAAGATACGAATTTGTTTCACAAAAATCGTAAATAAAACGTAAGTTCGATACGAATAAGGAATGATCTTATAAATTGTTATTCGGGTGGAGTGGGGTTCCGCAAACGACGGCTCACGTAATTGTCTCCGGAACCCCCGACACAATGATTTTGAGAGGAGCGCGACAATGCAATCGATTTGCCACAATATTGGCACCCATCTCGAATAACACGAATATGTAAAGTATTAAGGTTCATATTTACACAAACGGAGTACGAACTTTTTGGCACAAAGAGGCGTTTCACGCGCACACACTGCCGCCGCCGCCGCCGCCGCTCCACTACAAGTTCTGAGCAAATATAGGTATGTAGGTACAGATATATCTACAGAAACCGTGACTTCGCCTACCGATCGTCTCTTACAGTAATGGTGAGAACTTACGCTACTTATTTACATCTCACAATCAGTCGTAAATATTTCATATTTTGGCAGACAATTTTATTAAAACTATTTTAGATTACAGAAAAAAACTGTTAATTACAAAACGCAAAGTAACCATTTGAGTTGGCACTGTAAAGTCCCGAATAGGCCGGACTAAAAGCTGCTAAAAATATTATGCAAATGTAAAATCGTATAAAGTTCTGAAATTCGAATCTAATGGTGATTTTACAATGATAAATATTATTTCACAACCTGTTACTGATGTTAAGATCGGAACACTATTCGATGCACGTCTAAAATTACATGAGTATTCTAAGATCGAGGTTATAAGGAGATATTGTCAAGGGTGTTAGTCTCTAGGAGAGTTCTAGAAGGTTGTGGGGGGTTCTAGAAGTTGCTGTCGTATTCGGATCGTCGCCTGGAGTAGTGTGAGCGCGGCGCGGGGTACTCTCCCGTGTAGCCGTACACTTGCGAGCCGCCGCCGCCGCCGCCGCCGCCGCCCGTCTGACCGTATAGCTGCGAGCCTCCGTATCTAAAGACAAAAATATTTTTAAAGTTATACTTCTAATAAATTGGCCTACTGTTTCCATTTTTGTACCTAATCTATGTTTTGTGCTGTCGGTTTTCCTATAAATAAATAAATAAATAATGCGACTTCCAACAAGGTTTCGTTATTCGAGAGGACATCGTCTCTGTCTCTTTTCTATTCGGGGGATTAGAAAGAGACAGAGACTAATACGCTACAATCAAATATAGATGGCATTGTTCAGCAATTCAGCATTTGACCGCCCGTGTTTTTGAAGTTATACGACTTCCAACTGACAGCGGGGGAATAGAAAGAGACTAATACGCTACAGTCAAAATATAATAGATGGCAGTGTTCATGCAACTTTTTACTTTTTATTTTGAAGTGAAAATTTAGTACTGCGTATTGGTTAAACACATAAAAATAAATACTAAATTAAACACAGAGCGAGAGTGAATGCGTGGCACTCGAAGTATAACTTCTTCCGCGCGTAGGGACTGCACGCACAGGTTTTTTTAACTCACAAAATTTCTGCCATCAAGTGCACTAAAAATAAAGTATTGTAAGAATAAATAAAATATCGTATAAATGAAAAAATACGACATCGTCAATACCGCAAGCCGTAAATGAGACAAACTAGCATATGATGATGATGATGATAATGAAAAAAAAAACGCATACATTCAATGTATTATTGGTTCCTCATATTTAGTCTCACCTCAATGAAAATTGTTTAGCGACCAGACATACACTGGTTGAGTTCTGGATGCGCTCCAAACAATGCGGATATTATTTTTAAGTTAATCATCATTACCCTCGTTTTGAGTACGCCGGCCGACTTTATTTTATTCCGTGCAATTATGCAAATCTCAATTCCGACATTGTCATTTTTCTCGCAAGAAAAATAGAGAAAATGAGCTTTGAATGACACAGTACCACGATTTAACCGCAATTTCTGCTAATGGCAGGGTTTTGTTATTATTGCACGTTTGTATTCTCTAAATAATGAAATTATCAAGTAAATAAAATGGAAGTTTTAGTCAACTATTTCAAAACACATTATTTCGTAGCCCCTCTACGCCGTAGACACCGTAGACGCTTATGAATATCAGAAGCATTATTATTGTGTATTTCAAAGGCGTCGCAGATCAGTTGGTAAGCTTGGTCTTCTGCGCTGTGGGTTGTGGGTTCGATTCCCACAGAGAACAAACATTTCTGTGATGGCTAATATTGATGTTTACACTGTGTCTAGCTATGTATTATTTATATTAATGTACAAAAAAATGTCTCTGTATATTCTAACCGCAATCTTAGTTTGTGGATAGACAGTGCTGTGTAAAATGTTCATCTATTTATTTATTCGTATTATATTATGTACCCGTAACCAGCTCCATAGGTCTGCGAGCCTCTGCCCGAGTCAGGAGTGTAGTGCTGCATGTACTTCTGGAGCTGCGGCGTCCACTCCGACCGCCAGGAGTCACCAGGGTTCGGGTATGCCAGCTGCTCGATAAACGCAGTTGACATCCGCTGGAAACAAAAATAAATTATTAAATAAAAATTCTTATCATTTACTGACGGAGGTACGGAGTATCTACTTTTAGATGCCTATGTCGTCTTTCCAATATAACTGTATCGTATAACAATAGTAATTAGTATTCAGTTTCACTACGTTAATTGTGAAGTCGAAACAGGAGTGAAAACTATACGCAGTAAAGCATGTTTAGACTTTTTAGTGATTTTCTAAAGACCTTGCCGACTGATAGTGTTTTGTTTATTAAATTTTAATTTAGTAGTCATTGAGTAGCTTGAAACACAACGAAAAAGGGTGCGGGTTGAGTGCGCGTTTATCCTGTTGAATTTACACTGATAACAACACACAAGATGCTTGCGCGGGTCGGGTCAATCCCATACAAATTCAAATTTGTTTTACGTAAACGTCTTACTACAAAGTTCACGTAAACTATATTTTTGTATAGAGATTGAGCAGCGCCTCTAGCGGAAAGTTCACAAAACTGATTATTCTCCATTCAAAAGTATAGTTCACGTGACTTTGGTAAACGTCACGTCAGACATAATACACACTAGCACACCCTAGTGTGTATTATGCCTAGTGTGTATTACATAATACACGTGTTCCGTGTAAGTGACACGAAGTGACCATGATTAGTCAGTGGGTGTAGACATTCTCTGAAAACGTTAGAGTCTGAATAGTAGCTATGTAGTAGCAGAGTAGTAGCCTAAATAATTAGTAGCAGCAGTAGTATTACCTTGCCAGGTGGTAAATACGGCAGGTCTCTTTCCTTCATTTGATGAAGGTCATCAAAGCCTCCCATGTGGCTCTTATCTAGATCTCTCAGCATCTCTTCGCTCAGTGGTATAGGTTGCTTTGCCTTCGAGCTCTTCTGTCGGTTCACCAACTGTAAAATACACTGATTAGAAGCAGTCTTAATAAATTAAAATCCTAGTTTAGTAGTAGTTTAGGATGATGAAGGATTACCCTCTAATCTAAATCTGACAGTGGTTGTGCTGCGAGGTCAAGGAACAAGTGTTCAAATCAAAATGTACTGGGTGTAAGAAGCAAGTAAGAAGAGTAGAGTGTACTTACTACTGTGACTCCAAATATAATGACGAAAAGAAGTGATGCCAAAGCAATGACGATGACAGCGATGCCCCATTGAGGCAAGAACGACTCTTCTTCGGGTACTAACAACGTTGGTTCCTCTCGTTTCGGCAGCACTAAAACATAGACAATACATTATAAGTAAGTATAGTAAGTAGACATATTATAAGTTGGAGACAAATAAGTCTTTCTTGTATATAGTGGTTTGAATGATTAATTTACCAATGAATTCCGTATACGCTGGGTCCATAACGAACTTTCCGATTTCTAGTTTTCCAGCCGATTTGTCAATAGTCTTTGTCATTTTCTCGTTACTTTTCTTCATTCTTTCTTCCTCTGGTTGATCTCCGAGCATCGCGTCAGGATCAAAACTCTCCTCTTTAGTCTCTTCAATAGTTTCCACAACGGATCCAGGCTTCGCTTCATGTAGAGATTTGTGGAAAATTGTTTTTAAATCTAGCGTATCGATTCTTTCTTCAACGTCATTCAATTCAATAAAATAATCAACAAGAACAGATCCTTTGGTAAAACCATCAATGCGAACACCTTTGAACCATTTCCGTAGATTGTCTGATTTTGAGTACACTGAGTTGAGCTGGAAATTTAGAAAAAAGTTATTGGGTGTTCCTAATAAGTTAAAAATAAGAGGAAATGACAAGAAAAATGATGCAAACCTCAGCTTTTACTTCTTTTGCTAAGCGTTGCCATTCATCAGTGTGGTGATCCAGAAGCTCAGGCACCCATTGAACTCCTGAAAATTTTAAAATGATTAAATAAACAATGCACGAAGCATAATAAAATAGAAAAGACAAGACCAGTTCAACCATCTTGTTTTGGTATGGACATTGGACATGAATGTAAAAAAAAATACCTGATACTATTTTGATAGTAGCCGCAATATCACAATCCTTGCGACATACTCCAGGAGTTGTTGGCGGAGGAGGCTCTGTAGTGGTGGTGGTTGTGGTTGTGGTTCTTCTTGTAGTACTATCAGTATAGCTGGGTAATGGTGTGGTTGCTGTAGCATTTTTTTGAGCTTCCAACAGCTTTTCGATAGAGAATGGCGTAGTAGATGGAGATGGCCAGCCAATGAATTCAGTCGATGGTCTGCAAAAATATGAAAATGTAAAACCATGTGGTCTAGTGGAAGCGGAGAGAAACCTTTGCATAACATTGGAAAACTTTGAGCTAGTTAAGTAATAGCAATGAAAAAAGTAAAAAGGCAAATAGTAAAAAGTCTGTGCATGTAGTGAAGAATTTTACCTTGTTGGCCAACCCTTCTGTATTTTCTTTGTTACTGGAGCAGGGCCCATTGGCTTCGGAGTAGTGGTCTTCCTATTGACTTTTCCACCAGGTCTTGAAGGAAACACCAATTTGTAACCACCCGCAGGTTTAGTTGTACTCGACGGAGCTTCCGCAGCTGTTTCTTCTGGCACTTCTTCTGTTTCAGTTTTGTTAAGTTTAAAACCAGGAGGCAGCAAACTTGAAATGTCTGCAACTTTAATTTTGTCTAGTAGACTGTCTTCTTTTTCAGTGCTGTTTAATTTAAAACCAGGTGGCAACAGTGCTGTAAGATCAATTGGTATTGCTTGAGGTGGTAATTTAGGCAGTTTGGCTTTAGGTTTTTCAGTAGCTGTAGTGTTAAGTTTAAAGTCTTTAGGTAAAAATGCTGATATATCAACTTGCTGAACCTTTTCTATAATGTCTGCTTTTGTTGTCTCTTTGGTTTCTGGAGCCTCTGATGCTGGGGGTTTGTAACCAGGTGGTAGTAAATTGCTGATATCATCTTTTTGGATCTTTTTGAAAATATCTTCTTGAGGTCTATGTTGTTTGGGTCTATATTCTCTAGGCAGTAATGACTTGACATCTAATACAATGACTTTGTTCTTTGAACTTATGCCAGAAGACCGTCCTTGGGTTTCATTGATGGTGAGTGGTATTTCACTTGTTGTTGACGGTGCTTTTGTTGTCGTTGTCGTAGTCGTAGTACTTGTTCGTTTATCTTTGAAGGATAACCTTGGTTTATATCCAGGTGGTAATAAGCCGCTCAAGTCATCCATCACAGTTACTAAGGAAGGTTTTTTCTTTGGTTTAGGTGTAGTTGAACTAGTACTCGCTCGATGAGCAAACTTCTTAATTTGCACCGGTAAAGGTTCAGGTGAAGATTTCTCAGTGAATGAGGCAGCCGTTGTGCTCTTTAATGTAAAGACATTTGGAGGAGTTGGAGTGGTCGTTGTCGTGGTGGTTGTGGTTGTACTTGTTGTAGTTGTGCTTTGTTCAGTTGTAGTTTCAGTAATCAGTTCAATGTTTTTATTTTCGGTATTTAATGATCCTGATAGCACACTACTAGATAGTTCCGATTGTATACTGTCTAATTTGTCATTTATATTCTCGGTTGAAGCTAAACTGTCAATCATCTCCTGATGTGGATTTTTAGTTACTTGTTCCTCATCATTTTCCTGTTCTTCTTCTTCTTCGTCTTCATCAGTCAAAACCTGTTTTTTCTCTTCTTGTACCACTGTTGGGAATGGTAGAAACCGAGCACCAGAAACGCTTCTACTAGTTTGCACTGATGCGACTACCCAATTTTCAGTAACAGGAATGGAACCATCATCAGTCTCATTCAAGGAATATGAATCGTTTACTGCTGAACTTATTCTTTGAGTGCTTGGTGCGTACGTAACATCTGGTATAGATATAGTTCCATTAACAACACTTTTAGTAGTAACAACGGACACCACCTCTTGTCCTAAGATAGATGGTGTTTCTATTGAAGTGACATCTTCTTCAGGAGTAGTTGGTTTTGAAACAGGAGTAGAATAATCTCTTTTTAGATCTGTCTGATCTATTATGGTCGTATCAACGAACTGCTTAAAATCTTGGACAGTTTTGTTTCCTGGTTTAATAACTAACACATCGAAGTTTTCTTTTGGGTTAGTGTTAGATTCTTCAGTTGTGTGTTCTAGTTCTTCTCCTGAATCGTATTCATCGTAAATATCTTCATGTTCCGTGGAATGTTTTTGTGGCGGTTGAGTAGTATGTTTAACTTCCGTATCATCGGATTCGTCATAATACTCTACGTATTCTTCCTCATTTTCAACTGCATCTATTTCAGTATCATCATGTGTCGGAATCGGTGTGGTACTCGTAATCGTAGTAGAAGTCGATTTCGTACTGGGAGTCTCAACTGGTATTTCTTTTAAGAAGTTGTCAGTATTCATCGAGCTGGCATCAGGTTTACTGTCATCCGCCGATTCAGAATAATTAGTATGGTTTGACTTGATGACTTGAACATCAAAAGAATCTTGCTTGTTCTTCATTAACTCTCTAAATGAGCTTAAGTCACTAATATCATCTTCAAGTAAAGGTTCTAAATCTAATAATGCTTTATATTCCGTGGAAGAGCTCTGATATACATTGGCACTGGGTTTAGGTATATTGAAGTTGTTCTTTGATATAATCCTAGGTGTATTCTGGAAGTTTGTTTTTCCGTCTCCCTCTGAACTATAAGGAGGGAACCGTAAGCCAGTAGGTTTATTATTCAGTCTTTGTTTACCCGAAAATTTATTGTTTGGATTGTAAGTTGTCACTCTATGGTTAACTGTGTGATCGAACAGATCCTGGTTTTCATTTTCTATGGCGTCATCATCATGTGCAATATGACCAGTTTGGCCATTACTTTTTAGGCTATTGCTATCAAACGGTAAATTTTTAAATCTGTTATTTTGAAGATAGTCGATATCAGGATTGTTCAATGTTATTTGACCCAGAAATGTTTCTGGTTTCGAAGGATCATTTTGATAGGCCACAGAATGAATTTGCGATATATCAGGCCTTTTTGTCGTCGATGCTGGGTGGACTAGTTGATAGTTGTACGGTAAGGCTGGCTTGAATCTCTGCCGTTGTGATGTAAATTCGGGTTGGTTTACATAATATTGCGATCCCGACTGGCTCCTTCCAGTGGGCAACTGGAACGGAGAAGGGTTCTGATTGTAGTTGGGACTCGGAAATCTAACGTGACCCTCGTTATACAGCGGCTGCTGCGACGGCACAGCCGTCCGGAAGCTATCGCCGCCATTCTCAAAAAATGTTTGTCGGTTGCTTGGGTAGAGAGATGGTTGAACTTGAGCAAAATTTCTTTCTACAGGCGGTGTGTAGTAAAAGTCTTCATCTGAAACAAAAGAAAAATTACTACGTTAAAAATGTTTCTGAGTAAAAAATGTTACCTGCTTGGAATGCAAATACAACTGCAATGCAACACTTCATTCCCATCACACGAGCTTACGAGATAAGAATGCAATAAAGTTTCGCTTTAAAGTTAAGGTGAGGTAAACCTCTAAAGAATGCATCCGATACTTTACTGAAGTTGAACACTGTGGAGGTGCGGAGAATGTAAATCTGACGAATATTTTACATACTCCTGATATTTTATCATGTGCAATTGTAAATCCTCATATCTAGCGAACCTATTATAATTCGCACTATAGGTATTTTAGGTAGTAATTTCCTGTGTTCCTGGCAAAATTTAATTGAAAACTACGTCATAGCTGGGAAGCTAGCATAAATACACACAGCATCCTATTATGTGAGCTGTATAACTATACCTAGCTATGAACTATAGTATTATTATAATGTCCTATAGAACGTGTAATAAATATATACGTAGTACAGATTTCAGAAGTTCCTGCAAGTCCCTGACGTGTTCGTACCTAAATCAAATCTTTGTGATTCTTTAGGGGTTGCGTCCTGAAATTTCGGCAAGAATGTCGCTAGAGAATGAGGCGTATAAACTTTTAGGAAGGGACAACATTGAGAATATAAAACGAATCCAAACATTTACCTTCTACCTACTTATATAAGCAACACTCGAACGAATTAAAAGCCATTTTATCGGTTATTTACTTTAGAACAAACTAAAACTGGATGGAAGCTGGTGTTTTTTAACACTTCGCTATAGAGCATCGTTTTAAAACCATTATGAACCGAATTTCTGGGTATAGAATAGAAGACCCTATCTTCGAAAATGTAATAATATCGTCAAAACGTTCCTTGGCATCAAATAAACTACTGGGAATAAACGCACTTAAAATTATTCGACATAGTCCAAATATTCGTAGGTTCTTTTTATTTTATCATTTCCGTTTAAAGAAGAGAGGTTTCGATTAGAAATAAAATATGCTCTCGTAAAGCAGCACGATCAAAATTAGATAGTAATTATGTTTACCTACACGCGAGGATATGCGCCTGACAGTATAATTTTATCACTGCCATCTCCGTACCAGATTATTATTACCCCAGAGTGCTAAGCAACACCTTAGCTGTGATGGTACGAGTATGAACATTGACTTATACTGAGGGGTGAATACGAATATATTTGACTACGTACTACGTAAACCTAAACGTATTCGAATTATATTGCGCGACAACATCCGTTATATAAATCAAAAACACTCTAAAGCTAATATTAGTAGGTGTCAAATTGAAAAAATAATTGCATCAATCTGGCAGGACCCCAACTCGAGAGGCTTGATACAAATCTCAATTTAGATCTTTTGCGGAAATCGTACGGTTTTCACTTGTGAAGGCTAAGGGTACAGCAAGATTGGAACCGGATTGGGTCGATATTTAAAAAAATGAATTATACCTAATAACAATCTATACTGTGATTTTTTAAATGTATTTTTTTTTATTCATTCCTTCATCGTGTCAATGGTCACTCAGACTAGTTTCTGCCAGAAAGTGGCAACTTGGATGGCGGATGCTAGTGCTCCTGCGAGATCCGCTCGGGTGCAGGTGGTCGGGCACCGAGGGCAGGAAAGCAAGTGCGACATACTCTGCACTGGAGCTCCGCACTCACACTGTACTTCAGATGGGTCTGTTATACCCCACTTGGCTAAATTGCTCTTGCAACGACCAACTTGGGTGTGGAGTCTGTTAAGCGACTTGCAGATTGGCCATTGCAACTCGTGACCAGGGGGCAGGTGTTCTGCCGGAGTAACAAAGTCCAGTGTGTGGGAGTGCTTGTTTATTTTTTTTGATGATTTTTTGATTGCTTCGCCTGCCATGTGTAAGCAAAAATATCAATTCCAAGATTTCCAAGTACTTTTATAATACTGAATTCACAAGTGAAATCGCTCACTCTATCTTATAAAAGGAAAGTTTTAGATATGATGTGATTACTCCAAGAATATTACCTAGTTCAGCTATCACGTCCTGAAGATAATCTGAAGGAAATTACTTTCTTGCGGTTCATCATGTCCCTAATAATTAAGAATTGTGGTTCCCATCACGACGTCGGAGCACACGGTAATAGGAAATCTATAATGACATAGCGACAAGAGCATAAAGTTATCGGGAGACGGGAAGTTCAAAGTAAGTTAGTCGGTAATTTTTTATCGTAACTATGAAACTAGAACACTGTGGTATGTGAACGGTTTTGAAATTGCTCTGTAAATTGTCTAAATGTACCCATAATAGGAGTAATATTTGTTTAGTAGAATACTTTCCGAGATTAGGCGTTTTGACACTACCACCGACACTAGCCCACACGATAATATCGTGTCGATATCGTGTGTCGTGCCAGTGTGCCAAATCTGACTGATAAGGGGCGTATGCTGATTTACTGCTCAAACACTGATCCGGACGCAAGCATGAAAATCAAATCAAATCTATATGCTTATGTAACGATTTCTGTATCGGCATACGGGCCATATAGGTACCTAAGTTGAGTTGAACAACAACGCATTTAAAAATACTACGAATGCTGAAAATGAAAACAACTTGACTTATCTAAGTACATGCTTTATGTAACGTTCAAATCACGCGATCAACAAGTAAGTTATTTAAGCAAATATTTGCATACCGCTTTCACTATCTTGCAACTTTTCGTTTGTAATTTTCCCGTGAAAAATTGATGTGAATCAAGCTCACGTTGCACTCAATGCAGTGTTAAGTTTTAGGAGTTTTTATAAGAAAATATCTCTCGTATAAGAAAAAAAGCCAAATGGCTCGCGATTTATTTTCATGCATGGTGTGTATATGGCTTTAAATTCTTCCATAGTACAAGCTTTGCTTCATTTGGGACTACAAGGCGTGTTGTCGTGAAATGTCCATAAATAATTATTTATCTATATGTGACAGGTGGGCTTCTTATTATGTCCATATTTCTATGTCTTATATCAATGAATAACACTGAAGTAGGTTATACAGGATTTTTTACGTTTATAAGTACGACCAATAGAAAATAAATTAAATAAAAACAATTGAACCCAAGAGTACGTTGTATTAGTTTACTGTAAGTATATCTACTTTTTTCTGATTAACTCAGTTTCTGTGAGAAACTGAAATTTCCCCAGAGACGTGGTCGAATTTTGCCGCTATATCGCGCTGTCAATGTTTGTTGTCAATGTTGATCTTAGAGAGCACAATGGTAGAGCCCTTTATAGAGTGCCCTTGATAACATTGTGTGTAGAATGTGCCATTCTATGAATGATAATGTGGCTGAATATCGTACTAACAAACACACGAGTTTTAATAACCATTATACCAGACGATAACTTTTGAAATATTTTAAAACCTAATACCCTTGTTGGCACCCTTCCAGGCCCTTAGAAAAATCTCTTATAATATAGCCACTTGACAAGGGCATAAACCTTGTCAAGTGGCTACAGCATCAAAGATTCATTATTTAAAATTACATAACTATTTTACCAATCTTGTAATAAGTCCTCCAAATCAATATAAGGTCTGTTTGTAGAAAACAAAACTAAATGTTTTTTAGAGTTAGATTTTTATAAATTAATAGTTTATATATATTCTTAGCAAGGTATTTTGTAGGTCACTTTATAAAGCGAGATTATTTACTGATAAACAAACAAACTCTTTTTTAATACACGTCCTATTTTCCACTTCATTCTTGGAAATGGTCATATGAAATAACTAGGTGCTTACATGCTATATTAACCAGGTTTAATTACAGCTTCCAGCGTACATATAATATGTATATATTGTATATATCTGCGGTCTCCCATGCAATAATAATAACTTGTAATTAATTTGGGAAACATGCCGTTAATCGCGGGTAATTAGGCATGCGCATTACAGCCCCGAGCCTGAACGTGATATGGGATGGGATTAAGGGATGTACTCCATAAAACGGTGGAAAAACGAAACTTAAAAATAAGGAATTGAAATAACTATTTTCTCTTCTACATTAGACATTTCATGAAGTCGCTATGGTAGGCCAAGAACCGCCTTTCGTATAGTAACCCTTTTTATATCATATCTAGCCAAATATATTTTTTTGGGTAACTCCCATTTGTTCTATAGGACTGTTTTTAAACTTTTTTTATCCCTGTAGTTCCATGGTAGGACTATTGGACTATTTCGTTTCAATAGTCCTACCCAAATGGAAGTTACCAGATATTAGAGACTAGCAGCGCCTCGCGGTTTCACCCGCGTAATTCCCGTTCCCGTGGGAATTCCGGGATAAAATATAGCCTATGTTCATCAGGGATAATGTAGGATTCTAATGGTAAAAGAATTTTTTTAATCGGTCCAGTAGTTTCGGAGCCTATTCAATTCATACAAACAAACAAACAAACAAAAAATCAAACCTTTCCTCTTTATAATATTTGTATAGATGTATAGATGTATAGATAAAAAAAGTTTTAACAGTTCTAGACTTAACAGCTCTATAGAACAAATGGGAGTTACCCATTTTTTTACAATCCTAATAAATAGTATATTTACAAAGAAAATTACAACTAATACAGTATTTACAATATTCACAATATTTACAAAATACACATGAAACAGTTGAGCTATCTAGGTACAAACCGTTGCAAACGATTTATAGAGCTCAACTGGTCAAAATTCATATTTTACTTAGTTCTAAAATTAATTAAGTAGGTAAACTACTCGCTTGTGTATAAAAATATTTGAATCGTTCCATTCTTAGTAACAAAACAAAATAAAAGAGGTTAAAACCACTTTGCAACGTATGGTACCTTTGAAACCCGCTTACAAATAAACATTTTCTTTTTGTGACCGTAAAAGGTACGGAAAATTTTACTGTGTTGAATAAAAAAGGGAAATGTGGATCCTTTGGCTAAATATTATCATATGGGTTGCGACTTGCGGTGAGATTATTATAACAGAAGTTTTTACTGTCTTTAGGTGTATCGAACCTGTAAAATATTCTGCAGCCAATTTAGACAAAGTATGGTATAGCCAGTAAGATCTATACAATTAAGGTTACCTCTGCAACCTGAGGTATATTTTTTTTATAAATCTAGTAAAAATATCATTGCGGCTTCGCTGCAATGTCATAAAAGTATCTTTATCAGTAAAGACCCACCATCATAATGTATTTCTCCTCTCTATTGTAGGTTTGCTGGTGTAGAACTCTCCTTAGGGTTAAGCTCACCTTTGGACATGACCCATCTTATATTATTCTTTGTACAATTGGTGTAAAATGAAAAAAGAGTAAAGAGAAAAATCCCCTCTCCATAAATAGAAGGAAATGAGCAAAATGTGTAGAGCAAAATAATGTTTGTATTTTAAAAGAGCTCGTTGCTTAATTATTTTGAACGTAGCAAAAGACCTAGAAAATAGTTGCATTTACCCTGCTTTAACTTTTTATATGTGTGGCACGCATATTTGAAAGGCACGCCAACAAACACGTATATACTGAGATACGCTATCGAAATTTTTATTGCACTAAAAGCAGGCAATAATTATGGGGATAGTGGTGGAATTTCGAAGCATCCTACATGGCAATTGACCTATTTTACTAAAGTACCAGAACCGGTAACCATAAAGCGTATACGGTACCGTAAGTGCAAAATAAGGTTCGTACGGACTCCTACCAAGTCCTACCATCTAATAAACACTACCCATATAAATTTGGAAAAGGATCACGTTCTATACGGCATTTATCTCCGATGGTATCCAGTGCGGTAGATATTGGGGGAATGTTTTATGGAAAAGAACCAAATCGATAGGACGCGCTAAGTACTAAGTCAGCTAGGGAGGGACTTGTTTATTTATCACAGTGAACTTTTTTCGGATTGTATTGTTTTTACGTGTACATAAAGTAGTACACAATACGTGATATTTTGGTTCGCAACTTGAAGGCACTCTTTTCTTCTCGTAATGCAGACTTTGGAGCACTGCATTATTAGGTGTTTCCACACTGCCCGATACCGACATATCAATGCCCGATCAAAAATATCGCTATTTTTGACCGTGTTTGTTGTGTAAGCGTCTAGTACGATTCTAGTCGATATTGTGTAGGGTGTTGGTGGTAGTGTGAACAGTCATTTTAAAAATTAAAAAACAAAGCAAATTTTGAAAATTAATTAATCAAACTTCTACAACGTAATTTTGTATGCCTAAAAGTTACCGACGTACCTAATGATCATTATGTTTCGGGTGCACGAGACTCGAAGGTGCTTAAATAGCAATTTGTTATACTAAAGGGGTAAAAAGGGGTAAATGAGTCTGAAATTTAAAAAGAGGAAAGTAACCACCATTAGCGCAAAATGGGCAAGCTGGAGCAAATGTTATGTTAGGATCCCATGTTTTAGGTTAATGCTTCATTAAGTAGCTTTTCTCTCAATTACCTAATGTTTAAAAAAGCCTCCTGTTCACTAAAAGATGGAAGTTACAAAGCGAAAAAGTTTTCAATACTCTCGCTAATGTAAAAGTTTGCGACACTCAAAAGTGGGAGGACGTAAAGTGGGAGGACGTATTGGTTTAAATGAAAATTGTAGGGCGTTTTTGTATTTCAAAAGTTCTTTCAAATCAAGTAACAAATTTTATTTAAAAAATTTCGTAAAAGTGTTTGGGGAGACTTTTGCTCAGCAGTGAGTTTTCATAGTCTAAGAAAAAATAAAAAGTAGCTTATAGTTCAGGTTGGTTACGTAACAGGTTAGGTAGGTTAGGTATATTTAAAGGTAAGTAGGTACGTGTAACTTTGTTTAGCATTGAGTCATTGTATCCTAATTAGACTGTACCTACAGTACAACGGACCCTCACGTACACCTCTCCAAATGTTTGGAAAAGGGACTCTAGGGACCACATTCCTGATTATAGACATAACAGTAAGCTAAATTGATTATTGTACACAGGCCCTGGAAGATTGAATTTGTTTGGCAATCGTTTATTGAAACGAAGGCTTCTTTCGTCCTAATTGGCCAGATTATAGCGATTGATGGGATGACCCTGTTTATGAAATATATTGAAATGGTATTTGGGGATTTGAACAGATTCGATTTTCTGGGTGTTGATCCCAATGAACTAGCATTGGGATTAATAACTAGATTACTACAATATTATAGATTATGTCTGTTGCTCTACTTGAGTGGAATATTCTGGATAACAAACCACCTCAAATTGCTTCAATCAATACTTATAGCTTGATTAAGCTCTAATCATCCTACAATTAAACATAATCTCTGGTACTAAATGACTCTATAGACGTACTATCTAATCTATCTTATGTAGGAAAGTGAGATATATTGCAAATATTGAGAGTATGAATGAGATGGCGCTAGCTCGTTGTCTTCGATTGTATAGTGCTTACAATAAGTTAGGAATGTACAATATGAATTTTTGTATAGAGTTCGAACTCGTTATTTATCGCAGAATCTGTGTATTTGGAAACTTGGATACTAATTGGTTTTAAAAACACGTTTGGCGACAATTTTGTCGAAAATAATTTTTTTTTGAAAAAAACATGTTTTGCACACATTTGGCTAATTTCTCTCAGAAACACATTATTTTTGATGGGTTTTTGTTTTGTTAAGATACTTAGAAGTATTTCTGCAGTTACATCTTTTAATTTTTTGATTGGTTGAGAAAACTGTTTTGGCAAGTTAACACGTTACGCTTTGTACTCCTCACCCACGAAGAAACCACATCTCGTCATCCCGCTTTACGCTCGGCGATTACGCCGAATCAAATTATTAAATTTGATGAAGATTATTGATGAAGTAATGAAATAGATAGTTGTAAATGGAGTAAACCGCGGGTTTCATTGAGTTATTTTCCACATCAGCAACTTTCCGCTCCACAATAAATTGTTTCTCGAGATTGCGCTCAGTGAAACTTTCAAGATATAAAATGAAATTGTTTTGTAACATCTACTATTTATCATTCATTTCGTTTTCTCCCTCTGAGCCCAAATACATTTAAGGAGGCTTAGTGTGTACTAAAATTTTCCTTTTATTTTTTATTTTTACTTGGATTTATTTGTCCTGTTCAATTTGCTTTAAGCACTTACGTGATAACGAGGTGGTTTTAATTATGGCGGGAGGAAAATATTAGACTCGGCTTGCGTTTGTAATTATTTTCCGTCAATCGTGTTTATTTTTATTTTAAAGTTGTAAGTTGGCATTATTGGTGTTTCTGTAATGTAGAGAGATGTACGCTCATTATAAAATAAGTAAGAATGTACTAAAAAAAACAGCTTTGCATTGTGCGACTATAAGGATTATGTAAAGGCCTCTTTCAGTACTTGATAGGAACTTGAGCTTCGATCGTGAAAGTGTAAAAAATACCATGGTACTCGCATTAGGGTTACGCTAACCTTTGTACATGACTTATCTTTTCTCTTTTGTGTACACTAAAGAATGACAGATAATGAAAGAAATCGAATGAAGCGCCAGAGATGACGGCCCCATAAAAGCGTCGCCTACTATACATAGTTTCTTGCCATAAGCGTCATCTCTCATGGTTGTAGCTTCTTGTTTTTTTTTTCAGGATAAATCAGATAAAAATGTATTATTGAAATGCTCTGCTATTGTAACTGACTAGAGTCTGGCGTGGGACGTGACTCCCACTGTATTCCTAATATGGGCTTTATATCATTTCGATTCGCTTGTCTGATTGTCCTTCAGTCTATTGTACAACACAAGGTCTTGGCTGCAATTTATTACTTTTGCCAAATAAAAAAGTTACTTAGCTCTACGCTGCATTGTGTCACAATGATGTTTTGAAATACTGCTGTAAAAGGTATTTTATTATCGTGGTGTTACTGGGAGAATTATGTAGGTGTTCATTTTATTTATTAACCTAGTATATCTTCATAAAGACGCGGTGGTATGTACGAGTACTACTAGTATTTGAAATAAATCTACTAAAACACCCTAAACATGCGCGAGTGTGTTCCGAAAGCATACTTCGGTCACATTTTAAAACTAGTGTTTTTATAAAAAGGAATTGCTGTTTAATAACGATATTATAGCTAACTGAATTTTAAATTAACCGCCTGATAATTTTTTTATTTCGTTTTTATTCCATTAAATTGTGTTTTAACACGCTAGCTAATTATCCTACTAATAGCTTAGTTAGGTACAGTTCTGAAAGTGGTGATATACTAATGCAGAATGTGTTAACTTTTTTCAAAACTGAATAGCGTCACGTAAAGATTGCAAATAAAACCAAAAAAAAGATTTATTTTCGTAATTTCTAATATCACAAAAGAAGAATGATATATAATATTTCATTGATCAGTATAAAATCATTTTACAGCACGTTTCAGTACTGTCTGTGCTAAGATTTTCATTTAAAATCTCCCACGGGAAATCAGAGAGTAGCAATATGAAGTCATTATAAAATTTTTCAAATGAAATATTTCTATAGATATTTCCTTTGAAGTTATTGAAACAATGTTAAGTCGTACAACATTGTCCTTGTTATTAATTTTATTTTATTAAACATTTTACGTGCCTATTTCAAGATTCAATAACAACTTTAGGTTTATTTATACCTGAAGTTGTTATTTACCTGAAGAATTAGCTATATTTTAGTTACTACGAGTATTGTCACATCCAAGAGTTACAAACAAGTATATCATTAGTACAGTCACTGTATTCGTAAAGATTTTTATTTGAAGCAAGATTATTAGATACAGAAACACCCTGTTATCAAATCGAAGTTATAGTACTCGTAGAACCAGACTAATACCGTATGCATTGTATTCTATCTTGCATCTCGTGTCGTGTACCTTGCCTCCCTGTGACATGTTTCAGTAATTACCATGCTGTCTACCGTCCAACTCCTAGGCCATGAAAATATCGCCTGAAGCGGCAATACGCTGCGCCATTAAAGTTATATACAAGGTGTAACATAAATACCCTACAAGCCCAAAGGGGTTTAATCAGACCGCACACTTGAGTGCTTTGACGTCTGCAAAGGGTCAATAAATCGTAATTGAAATGTCCATAAAAAAGTACAACTTTAATTATTTTAGAACTTTACGACAACCCTTAGTGTTTGTTTACTATTTGCGTAGACCTATACACACGCATGCACACGTAGCTACCCTTCTACCCCGTCGCACGTACACGCATGCTGTGTGTAGGTACATTTTAAGTGAAAGTTAGGAGCGCATTTCATGAATGAAAAACTTCGAGATCTCAAAAGTCGTAGTACAATCATTGTTCGCCGTGACCTGTGAAATACCCCCCTTTCGGACTTACAGGGCAATTATGTTACACCGTGTATATGAGTTTTGATGCTCCTTACAGCTATAAATACTTCATGACTGTATGACTCACACACCATTTTTTCGACTAAAACATTTTTTACGTGGCTCAACTGCTCCGAATCAGTACCAAACGGAAGCGTGCCCAAGACACTGGCTGCAATTCCGCGCTGAATAGCAATGCTGATACACTGGGCCAGATACTTACCTCCGCGTCAGGCGTCGCTTTGACTAGGCGCCCTGAAATAATCTTTTGTATTGAATTTGCTCAGAATGTCGCGGCTTGTGGCCCTCGGGTAATAATGCAAGCGAATTCCCAATTACGACAGAATTAGAATGGTATGCGAGATGGTGACGTGTAATTTGCATCGGACTGTGCTACGTAGTTTCTCTGTATTGTTTGTAATGACAATAATTTAAACTTGAAGTTAATTACATTCATTTAATAATCTACAAATTGTAAAAACGTACAAATGGATGTAAGCAAAGATAAAGTATATTTATACAGTCATTAAAAGGAGCTTTACGACAAAAAGTAACATTTTAACACCTTTACAAACGATGATTACAAAAGCAAACATATTACGTTATTTTCATGGGTGTACTGTCCCAAATACAGGGTTCATAATGGTTGCAATGCCTCTTAACTCCCGACGAGGGAGTAAAGCGAAAACCTTTTCAATCTTTTTTAATGAAGAGAAATAATAAATACCGTGTCTACCACAGTTTTATAACGACTTTAATTTCTATAAAAAATAACCCACAGTGACTTTAATAAATGATGCCTGACACCAAATGAAAAAGCAACACTCCACGGAGCTGAGCACTCCCTCGTTCGTATTTATCTAAAATAATGAAACTGAGAGCGTACCTATTATTCCGAGAACACTCGTATGTGGTTCCACGAGGAAACTTTTATGACCTACAAATTTTAACCTAATGACAGCGAAAATATGAATTTTATATGAAGAGTGCGTACCCACTTTGCATAAGAAAAATTCACATGCGATGCAGGTTGTCGCTGTATATCTCAGGGCACTGAATTTATTATGAAATCGTTCATTTTCGAGCCCGTGTTGCTTTTACAAATAGAATATATCATCTTGGCATAAGAGTTTAGGTTTTCAAATGCGCCGGGTTTCAAGTTTTGTATAGGTATACGAGTATAATATCTGCTTTTTGTGTAAATGCATCCTACTCATTCCAAGGTTAAGTATACGAGTGGTATGCTACACTCTTGCCAGAAATTATACATTTGTGTTGTGATATTATTATTGTAATGATATTCGTATGGTATAATTAATTGTGTGTTTATGAACTCACCTGCTTACTTAAAATCATTGTATAATTTTATTCAGCTGTTTAAATTATTGCTGTCTCTTGTTAACAGGTAATATGAAACAGTAACAGAGCTAGATTTTAATTAACTGTTCAACTATTCAGCGTTTATAAGTATAGCCCATACAAATAGCACAACATTTCTTTTTTTATACGAGTTCCACTATCAACATGAATTATCTTGGCAGCGGTAAGCGTAAGTAGGTACACCTATAAGTCTTATCATGAGGCGCGAAATTACCACATGTGCGAAAACGTTAAAAAATCTGAAGAAAAGCAGTAGAATGCCAAAAATACAGTGAATATAAATTACATGGAGATTTCGTACAACCAGTTTACATAGCTCAAGTTTCTTTTGCAATCGAAACGGTTGCGAGTCAAGACCGGCGAAGCAAACACTCAATAGTATTTTGTGCTGTCGCTTATGGTAGCATTTCATAAGGCAGGGTTTGACATCAGTGAAATTATGTATATACAATGCCTGGCCGTTTATGAGGCACATTGTGATTTTATGTTTCGAATATGCGTGTTAACCTGGTGATAATTACAAACTGGGCTGGTCTTTCAGTACGTGTAATTAGTATTATTTTTACCTAGACTATGTTTTTTTATTTAATATAGGCCGCGAAGAAGTGGTCGTGCCAAAAAGAAAATTTTGCAAATGGACGTTTCAAAAAAAGTTCCCTGAAACGCTCTAAAAAACATTGTGTTACATAAACAAGCAGGCACTGCAGAAAATTTAATAAAATAGAAATATCTCACCTTGGCACTGAGTATCCTTTATAACAAGTAGCAGGCACGCTGCGATAACGACCCAACGTCGTCGCCCCATTTTGTATCATTAACTTGTGCTCACCGTATCATCGGATACGATTCTTCTACGTCATCAAGAACTTAAAAAGTTATTCGAAAGTCCCATGAGTATGGAAGGTCGCCATTTTTGGCAGCGGAGAAATTGGCACATCGATTCTGTCTATGCCATGTCGCTGTCACATCTGAAACAAACAGAAACACGTTAGACTAACTATTTTGGAGTTTCTTGACTTTGCGGGTAGAAAAACAAGTTTTCGCTACCGTAATCTTGTTAGGTTTGTAACCCAACTTTGTTTTATATGATGTTATTAAAAAAAACATAAAAGTTTTATATCAGAGTTGCAACTTACTAATTTTGCTTTAGTTTTAAATATGCCACAGCAAATGTTGTGTACTGTACAGAAACTATCGAAGCAAAAGTAGGTTACCAACCGTATGCAACGAAAGATACTGAAATTATAATTGCACAAACAATCATTATTACGATGAAGAATTTAATAAAGTGACTGGATGTGTCTTAAAAGATTGCGTGCGAGTAAATTACCTACACTCAAGAGCAAAATTCCTAACTAAAAACTACTAAACTAAATCCTACTAATATCCTACTTCCTACTAATATTATAAACGCGAAAGTTTGTAAGTATGGATGGATGGATGGATGGATGTTTGTTACTCTTTCACGTAAAAACCACTGATCCGATTTGGATGAAACTTGGAATATATATTGTCCGTGACCTGGATTAACACATAGGCTACTTTTTATCCCAAAAAAATACGGGATCCAGAGGGACGCGAACGAAGTCGCGGGCAGCACCTAGTCTTAACTAAAATACTCAAGTATAGTTTAGGGTCCGCCCGCACCCTATTGATAATTATTCATCAATTCACCAAACCAATAGCCCAGTTTCAGCAGTTTGTAGATAAGCTCCTTAAAGGTAATCAATAAGCCTAAAATTGAGTGTGCCCAATCAAGGCCCTAAACCCGAGGACGAGGTGTCAGGTAGCGGTAAAACTTTGCTGATTAGTTAGGGAACATAGAATAAGTAGAACTGTGATTGCATAGATACGCAACTGGGTAAACACTTGCACATGACGTGTCTGCATTAAGGGTAGTCTGCATTACTCGCTACTTCTTTTTTCTCATGTCGTTTTGGAATAGTCTTGTACAAATCACAATTATTGTGAAAAGAAAAACAGCCTGCAACCTTATCTGAGTCTGCCTTATGCGAATATTTCTTTCAAAAATGCTAAACTCAAATGTTAACTCTACCTTATTTTTACACTAACCTTTTGCACAACCTTCTAAAGTTGTGCCCTATTTTGGTGTGACCTATGCCAAGCGTTCTTTCTATTCTAAATAAGTTTGTAACATGTGGGAGTTATACTTCTATTCATACCATGGAAAAGGGCATCGAGCGTAGTAATGCTGCTCAAGATTATATTCCAACAATGTCCTGAAATGAGTTTTGACACGCTCAATACAAACTTTATGTGACGGTTCAGAACTGGAACCGGAAGTCTGAACGCAGATGTTGTTAGAGGAGAGTGACTTTTGAATGTTGATGAACTTATAATTAAACCGTTTCAAAGTTTCTAAAATAGGCTTTTATGTGCCAATTTACTAAGCTTGTAATAATTAAGCATTCTCTAGGGACACCTTACAAGAACATTTTAAGCTCAATGAATCAGGTCCTATTTACGATGAAAATAATAAAAAATATTTTTTTTGTACAATTTGAACCGACGACGACGTACATATTCTATTTCGAAGGTGTTTAACTCAAAGCCTGTATTTTTTTAATCATTATACCTACTTTTATTTCTCTTATCTTATCTTATTTGGTCCTTTTATTTAAAGTAAATTCGACTAAATTTGAAAAAAAACACGGACTCGTTCTCGAAAAGCCTCGTCGTATATATATTTTTAATAATATATTTTGGCACACCGCCTCCATTCACCGTAGCTCTGCGTCCGCATATCGAAGGTAGTGAAACGTATCGAGACGTCACGGCGACGTCACACACGCTCGTGAAAGCGGCGTTCCACCTCGCCGGCCAGTTTCTAGCGGGTCTGGTGCACTCCGCACTTTACGTATAAAGCAGGTATGAACCTAACAAGTGAGTACATCTATTGCTTCCCTTTGGTGGGCACTCTGTCCGTTTGTAAGCATTTGTAAACGTTGCACGTGCTACGAAAAAACAGATAAGGGTTAAAAAGAGATGCACTCAAGAGGAAGAATTCAATATAACTGCTTTAAACTATAGCATCCAGTTATTGCGTCTCCATACTTGCAAGTACAGGGACGACGAATCTAAAGAAAATCGTTATTCGAAGTTAGTCTAACCAGGGTCTTAACAGGTTTGACGCACTCCGTACTTTGGGGAAGAATAACAAGATTGAGTATCCACCTTAGCGTGAAGAAGGCGTTGCACTGCATGTGACACACCAGAGTGATTTAAAAAAGCTACGCTACAAAAAGAAAGACATTCTACAGGTACCTAAAATAAACTGGACGTAGTTGCGCTGACAAGACTCAATCCACACTTTTGTAATAAATTTGTTAAATCTATAGCTTTCAATGATGTGTGAATTATATTGAACTTTGTTTGCTTTTTCTTTCGTTTTGTGCGTCTTCAACTTCATCTTCTTCTTCTTCTTTACCCTATATGGCCTGTGTCCGTCATTTCGACAGACAATTTTGCCAAAGTTAAGTGATGAATTTGTATGTATAAATCAAGTCAAGTCATTCGTCAAGTCGGCTGTCATTTGTTTTGAAGAGAAAATGGTGGATTTTCTCTTCAAAACCTGAAACGAATTTTCACATTCAGAGAAACCACTTTACACACATTTATTCCAATGGCTCACACTTTGTGTTACGACCTAAATATTCATCATCATCATCATCTCAGCCCGGTATCACCTACTGCTGGGTATAGGCCTAAGTATTATTGGTTAAAATTCCACCAAAATTAAACAACAATACTCGCAATAACACAAAAAGTGTCAAAACTAGATTCCTTCAACCTCATCAAATTATTTCATTAGAATGTCATGGGTCAATGTCAAATGGCTGGTTAGAGTGAACTGTCAACAGTACATAGGTATGTAGTGTATGTACTTATTATTGACTAAGTTAAAGCACTGAATAGATATAGTGATAGTGATACAGAGAAGATAACCCAAGTGAGCCAAGTTAATTTTAAGAAAATGTAGAAAGGCCACAGTTAGACGTCTAGATATTTTAGCCAGCTTATTTCTCTAGCTAGATAACTGTAGTAATATTTTTTATAAGAAATGACGAAACAAGTACTTAATTGTCCACCGGATGTTTAAGCGGTAAATAAAAGGAACTCTGCTCTACCCAGAAATCATACTGACATGGAAATAGCCTAATTCAATTAAATTATAGGCAAAGAGGCTATTTCATGGTAGTTGACTTGGAAAGTTACCGAGGTTTGAAAGGGCACTTCAAAACCATCAAACCACAACAAAACCAACAGGTTACTCCGCGGTACATACTCAAATGGTTCCCGAACGACTGTTGTAAGCTAGTTCGTGAAAATAATGTTCTAGAGAAAGAAACCACTTATATTATGTATGATGTCCTATTTTTGATTCCCGAATTGTTACAATCATACCAATTTTTTTATTACGAGTATCTACTTCATAAATGCATATACAATTTGTGCCTATAGTATGTCTTTGTATATATTTAGGTCAGTCGCATTTTTACCCCAGAGACAAAAGCTATTAAAACTCAAACTAGAAATTGTGAATGCATTAAAACTTCGCTTGAGTTTACTCTCAGTTCTGCAAACAATAGATTAGATCCATATGCAGCGCAGACCAAAGTCCCTATTCATTTTACTCTGTGGTTTGGTACAAAGTTGGTTGTACGGATCAAAGAACATAATCGCATTTTGTGTTTCACTAATTAGAATGTAGAGTTTGGAGTGATTTGTGTTTCAAATCTGCTTGCTATTCACTGACTGTATTCTGAGCTCGAGCTATCTCTTACGGTCTTCAAGTTAGAACGAAACATGTGAGGTTTGGTTTTAGACTATCACTATTTTCCGCAGTTTAAGTAATGATTTTAAATCAGAGATTTTTCCTAGTTACCAAGTAAGCAAAGATGTGGTCAAATGCTAGTAGTAAAATAATAAAAAGTGTCTATAGTGCACATAGGTAGTAGACTATGTCAAAACAACTACCTCATTCAGCATCTAAATCTAAAATAGGCATAAAAAATAACACATATTCAGCTTCTGAAAACCGAACAAGATTTCCCAAAAAAGAGCAGTGTACTTAGCTTTTATGGGTTAGTCTGACCTGACCCCATACTGGCCTGTCCCCGATGTAGATTACCAAATAGTATGTATGCGCTAAATAAATGCCGTATCAGGATGATTTTTTCTTACCTATCTAAACCGGATATTTGTAATTTTTTTACGCTCAGTGCACCAGACGTAATCTTTACAAGCTGTGTAGAGTAGGTCCAGCGTGTCTAAGGCACATTTAAATTGCTTCCATTGTAGAGGTTACAACACACTCTCACGGCCAAGTATTGTTAGATTTTTACTCATATGCAGGTACAGTCGCTGGCAAAAGTTCTTTAACAGTCTATTTTTAACTAGATTCAGTTGGGTTAACAAATGACAAACGCCAGCACGCTTTTGTTCCAACATTAATCTTGTCGTTTTATATCGTTTGGTTTGAGTTTGAACCAAAACATAATATTATGGAATGCAATAAAAACCTTCTACGGTAGTACTTCTTAAAGTTGAGCCTTTTACGACTACTTTTAAAAGTCAAGTCTTTTGCGATAATCACTTAAAAGTGGCCGTGAAAAAAGAGGAAGTCGTAGATACTTTTACTGTCGACTGTACCGAGGTTTTAAATGCATATGCCATACACAACACATTTGTTAATAGATAACTAAAATGTCGTTTTGCTAACGACGTAGTTCATTACAAGTTTTAATAAAAAATACTGAAATGTTGTCTGCAAGGTCGCGATCTGGCAATCACAATATTTTTTGTGAGAATTTTAATTGATTAATTATAGTCTAACATTGCAGCTGCTCGTATGCTTTTTTTATGTACCACTTCTACGAAAACTAGTTACTGCGTCATGCAACTCATGCACATTAATAAAAAATAAACGAGCAGAGTGTTTCTTCACTACATAATATAAAGCAAAGTCGCTTCCCGCGTCTGTCTGTATGTATGTATGCTTAGATCTTTGAAACTACGCAACGGATTTTGATGCAGTTTTTTTAATAGATAGAGTGATTCAAAAGGAAGGTTTATATGTATAATACATCATCATCATCACTGCATTGCACCCGTGCAAAGCCGAGGCGAGTCGCTAGTTATGTAATATTCTAATAATGATTTAGTAGCAAATGAATTGTTTTTGATGGCTGTAAGACTGTGTCAAGGATTATAAGACATGTACTTAAATTGATCATCACCCTGAGATACCTAATGTTTGTGGAATTAAATAAATTTACACGTTATAAGGACGTACCAATCGTCAACGATTTCAAGGTGTGATTGTGTTAAGGCGGGGTTATTCGAAACTTTTAGATTTTTTAACAACTGTATCTTTACTGAAGTGCAAAAGTTGCACGAAAAAAAAATATTTTATTAAAATTGAACATATATCCTAGAGCTTTGTAAAGATAGAAACGGGAATAATAATAATTTCCTCGATAAAAAAAAAATCGTAAAGATGACACTAAATCGATATTTCAAACGGTTCATACTACGATATTTCTTCTTGAAATCATGTCAAAGTTATATCAAAATATAGGACTTATTATTAACTAAGAAATTGTAAAAAAAATTGATTATAATTTAGTTATTATTCATCTCTGTGAAAGAAAACTATCAAAATCTATACGTTCAGCCCGTTCAGGCGCTCGTGCCTTGCTCGCTCGCTCGCGCCCAGTGCCCGTCTAGACGTCTTCGTCCTAAACTTCTTGGATAACCTCGCCTTAAATCCGACGAAGGTCCTATTGACAGTGTCTTACCTATCACGATTTTTCGTTATGAGCTTTATAATTATTTTTAATTTTGCTGGTTTATATGTCAAGGGACAACAAAAAATCTTTATAGAAAAAATTGTTTCGTTTCAAATTAGTACCTACTAATTAGTATGGCGACTTTTTGAAAGTTAAAGTAGAATTTATTTAACTCTGGGTTAAAAAGTGGGTTAGCAAAACAAATAAATACAATTTGTTTGATTACATAAATGCTATTCCGATGACCTGATACAATAAAACGCAATTATTGTACGACTCAGCGCACACGCACATAACTGGAGCGTAATAAATTCTTGATCGTTAGTGAGCAAGTTTCTGTCACTTATTCATGGCTTTAAAGAACCAATGGGAAATGATGAGTTTTTTTCACATAATTTGATTGCATCTTCAAGTTTTAGACTTAAAACATCCTGTACGCTTTTCCTGTACTGTTGTTTAAAAAAAAATTAAGTACCTATAAGTATTGCACTTTTGTACAAAAATTGTATGTGCATTACTGCCACGCCGTTCTTTTGCACAATTCTAAGAGCCTTATCATATCGAAAAGTGTACTTACTCATTATTAATAGTAGAGTTTTCATAATTTAAATAACTATAGTTAGAACTAACAAGAAAATGAGTAGAAATTACGGCAAAACCACGACTTGCACGGTGCACGTGCAACATGCACCTGGGTATACTACCAAAGTGGCTTAAGTAATATAAGCTAATCTTATTCTTCTATTATTTTTTTTAGGCGTCGTGGCTCAGTCGGTAGTAGCTCTACCTTCCGTGCTGTGGGTCGTGGGTTCGATCCCCACCGAGAACAAACATTTCTGTGGCAAACATAAATGTTTGTTCTGTGTCTGGATGTTACTATGTATTATAAGTATGTATTTACAAAAAAAAAAAATAGTATTATATCAGCAATCTAATTCCCATAGTACAAGCTTAGCTTAGTTTGGGACTAGAGGGTGTTGTGTGATGTCCAAAGATATTTATTTATTTATTTAAATATATAAAACTCTTTTGAAGCTGACTGACAATCAAGGCACAGCGTAAACTGTAAGTTCTAGAGGTATGAAATTTGGAGGGTAGTATCCTTATTTAGTGTACGGGTGCACTAAGAAAGAACTTTTAAAAAGGGTCTAAAATAGGTTCAAAGATTTTAACCAAATAATGTATATGCTGCTATCACGCAAGCAAAGTCGCGGCCGACAGCTAGTATTGTATACTCGTACTTGTCTAGAATGTGATTTAAATCATTTGTGTCCTTTGGATAGTTAATTTGGCAAGCTATTTCAAACAAACACGTGACCATGAACAGTGGCCAAGATTGGAGTTTCCGAACATTCGGACCGTGGTAGCCGGATTTGAAATTGACCTATTTCAAGTATTATTCAATTTCATAGACAAGAGAGGCCAGATTTTTTTTATAAAAAATTTACGCACTCTTTTATTCTTCACGCAACTGCTTCTTGAAAATGATTCAGTATTTCCTACTTTTTTTATGATTTTTTGAAACGAATGTGATTGTCCTAAATATATAAGTTACCTTACATAAGTAGTTTTATCAATAATAATCATACTTAGTCAAAGTGAACGCACTTACCAAGTTCACAGCTCAAACATCCGGTGAGTGAATAGTACCGGAACTGGAAGTGACCTCATTTCGAGAATAACTAGTTTGTGTATAAGCAAGTTTTGAATGTTGCATTCTATAATTAGGGTTAATAATTCGCTTGGATATTACATTTAGCGTCAAAGTCAAATATTTGAAATGGTCTACAACTGTTAAAACCCCCTGTCATTTTAAAGAGACTATAATACTTATAAAATACTGTATCAGTTCTGCCATAGCGACCAAAAACTGAAAGGCGAAGAGCAGAACGGCTCACACCAGTTGGGTTGACGACATTGTTAAAATCGCGTAGAACTTTTTCCATATAAGTAGTCTTAGTTTTAGTAGAATACTAGCTGTCGCCCGTGGCTTCCCACGCGTGGTAGCAGCATACAAAATCTTTGATCCTAATTTTAGACCCTTTAGGGGGCGACTTTTCAAAATCCCTTTCTTAGTGCACCTCTACACTATAATAATATGTATATATACATAAGGTACTTATACCTCTAGGACTTATAGTTTAGAATGTGCGTGGATTGTCAGTCAGCTTCAAAAAAGTTTTGTATATTTCGATTAAAATTATTTTTATAAGAGTGTTATAAGAGGGTACCTAATTTCAGTAAACATTAAGATCAAGATTGACAGATCACGAAACATTATTCAGACAAAATGAACCCTTCTAAGCTCCAACATCAAATTAAACCTGACGAGACGGCAATCATATGTCGCCTCGGCAATGGCACCATACATCACCGATTCATTAAGACAGCTAATGCAATTCTTGACATCTACTACGACAGTTTCATCTCTTTGAGTTACATTGCGGATTCGAGTTTTGACATTTTTTTAAACAACATATAGCTCTTTTATTTTAATAGTTTTTCTGGTGTTATTGAGTATTGTTGTTTAATTTTGGTGGAATTTTAAGCAATAATACTTAGGTAGTAACATAAAATGTGAGCCATTAAAATAAATGTGTGTAAAGTGGTTTCTTTGAATGTGAAAATTCGTTTCAGGTTTTGAAGAAAAAATCCACCATTTTCTCTTCAAAACAAACGACAGCCGACTTGACGAAGACTAGACTTGACATAAATTATTTCAAATTCATCACTTGACACTGGCAAAATTGACTGTAAAAATGACGGACAGAGGCTATATAGGTATAGAAGAAGAAAAAGAGTTACATTGCGCAGTTTCGCGGGGATTTTGTAAAAAGCCACGTGAAGGCAAAAGGCGGCCGCGCAGTGTAACTCAAATTAATGTCACTGCGATTTTTCGGTTACCGTTTCTCGTAGTAAAAACCCTTATTGCTTATTACTCAACGTGTTGTTTGGCACGTCTAGGCCGGTTCGCAACCTTGCCGTCGCCCCCTCGCCTCTCGCAACGCCCTCGATTCACTTTCACTCGAGTCGGCTTCGCTCGGCCTTCTTCGGCCATCTCCGGTATTCTGATGTCTATTTTAAAAATAACCATTTATGTTTATAAACAAAACGTCATTTATTAGAATAATGTTTTACAGAAGGTGTTGTAGGAAAACTTTTGAAGGATTCGGCTTGGGGTTTGAAAATTGAATACAATGGACTGAATATGAGGAAGTAAAAAAACGGTGCTTAATAATGATTATAACATTGACATAAGTTAATAAATTACTTAGGTACCTATCTAACAGCAAATAAATATTTTTTCGTAGAGGAGCTCGTTCATGTCTTTTATATGGCAGGCATTTTCCGTAGCGCTGTCGTAGCACTAAAAGTATTTTCGTATTATTAACATAGCGAGAATATTACAGTGGTTTTTGAATTAGAAAAAACAATGTTTTATTACGTACCTGTGACTTCGCCTGCGTACTGTTAGTCCTTTCTGCTACTTAGATCCTTTTCAATCCAAATTTAATCCAAGTCTAAGAATGATTCCCGCTACTTTATAATTCCATTGTTACATTTTAAAACTGCATTGTAATAGTATTGTAACAAACAAAGTTCCATCATTGCAAGTTTTAAAAAAATTTGGGACATGGGCTCCATCCAATTTGCCCCAGACCCTTTGGACCAGTCTATGTGACGAGATTTAGAAACAATCATTTAAAAATCTAAGTACCGGACTGGATTAACGTATACTTAGTATAGCCAAGCGCAAATGGTAACCAATCTGCTAGTGTATGATTGACATTGGCGGGTTAGCCACGTAGCAGATGTAGCAAATGCTACGGGCCCCGCGCATTTGAGGGCCCCACGCACCAACGCTTTCTGACCGTAAAACGTAAAATCTATCAACTTTTTCAAATTATATTGCTCAAAAACACAAAAAAAATCGCGGCTCGCTTCGCTCACCGATGACTACTTATTTGGCTTTTTGTTTGAAGACAGCAATGTACTGTAAAATCACAATTTTCGGTAAAGCTCAAGCTATCCAAGGGGCCCTTGATAGAAGTTGCTACGGGCCCCGTGCTGACTTAATTCGGCACTGATGATTGATCTACCTCGATGGTACCAAACTGCCAAAATACATCACCATAATATTAATATGAATGATTGCTTCATCGCTAATTGTTTATTGCTTTTGTAATTGGCGTCGTGACATCATTTGACTAAATACCAAACAATCTTGCCATTGATGCTAAAGGTTACCAAGATAATTGACATTTTGCCATAGTTTTTGCCATAAATTGATTGAGATGATTACATAACCAAAACCTATGACAAGACAATTACGAACCGGAAGACAAACGTGAAGTGCCTCACTCTATGCCCTGATAACATTGCAAAAGTTACGGGAAGTCTATATAAGAAGGTTTAAAATCAATCGTTCCTCCCCCTAAAAACAATGGAGAGGTATTTATTCAGCTATGGCGTGATCAAGCTGATGGTGGTGAAGTATTTTCTTTGGTATTTTATTTTGATACTCATTTAATTAAGTTACATGTATCCGGGGCCCCTGACCTGTAGTGATGAGCCGCTAAAATTCAAAATGGCGGTGCAAGGACCGGTTCATGCAAATACGAAATTATACCTACAACCTGCGGAAGAGTTCATGTTAAATGTCACTTGATCACCTTCTTTGGTAGGTAACGTGTGTCAGCTCTATAAATACTAGGCACTTGGATTTTTATAGGTTAGTGAATGAGATGTTGCTCTATTTTGTCAACAAGTATTTGAAATATGATTTTTTTGCAGGAATTCTTACGTATTAGTTGATTAGATGTAATATAGCTAGTGTGCACACTGCAAGGGAATTACAACATACTAAATTGACCAGTGACCATACATTTTTAACAGAAGAAGTAACGAAGAGTCTCCTATGTCAATAGAGGTTGCTAAATTTATGCGGTTCACTAAAACATCACAATAAAACCGTCAAAATAATTGACACAAACTCGGGAAATGACGAGCACTCATCTATTTACTAGAGTCGCATTTATGTAAACTTGCCAGTTATCAAATTAACGTTTCCCGGGATCCAATTAGTGGGATAACCACGGTTTACTGGATCCCTATTCATTGGATTTGTGCCAATATGAAGGTTCAACCTATTCACTGATACCCACAGACTTGATAAATGGAAGTTCGAAATAATGAGTTGGTTCGCGGCAGACAACGAGATAAAAAAATAACTTTCAATACAAATAGACATAGATTCATGCAACCTCTTTTTCTGAAATTCATGCTAGTAATAGATATAAAACGGCTTATTCCCATTGAGCCCACCGGCCGGCCCACTAGTGGGCCGGATGGGAAAAAATCCCATCGAGCATTAGCAGATTGCGTAGAATGGTTGAAATAAAAAAGTAGTATAATTTTAAGTTAGGTAATAGCAGACCGTCTGCTGTTCAGTGCGTCCCAGTTTCAGAATTCCAGTGGCGACTCAACGTGAACTCTTTAGTGAAATCTGTAAAGAACATTATCTCTGTAATTTATAACTGGTTGAATATTAGCTAAGTTTTAGAGTTATAGCCGCGTAAGAAAACTTTTATATCCGCCCTCTTTAAGTTGCTGTCGACGAGACGCCGCCGCCGCACAATCCTTATAAATCTTTTACCATTTGTGTAGCGTCGGAGAATATTTCTGGCAAGTTGCGCGGGTTACTAGAGCAAAAATCATTTTACTTGCTAACTTTTATATAAAATAGGTTAGGCTGTTTCCCACTGAGGCGTAAGTGACGTAGTATGCTCTTGGTTTTTTAAAACAGAGTTTTAACTTTTATTCAATTGAAAAAATAACGCACTGTATTACTTAGTATCCTTTTTTGCCACTTTGTTAGATAAATACGAAATTTTAGCTAATTAATTTTATATGTTTATTTACGAGTATGACAAGAGAGACTATTATTCATCATGTTTACAATCTTAAAAATATACAAACTTCTAAATTGTAAGCCCTTTCACAAAAATTGGTATGCCGCAGCCATGTTGTGCGTACCTAAAGGCTCTGACAGTCGGTAGTTTTTACAACAAAATTGTACATCTGTAAAAAGGTAAACTGCTAAGTTTGCCATTTTACTGGATGGTAAATGGAGGAATAAATTACGCTCTATTTTCCAAGGAAAATGAAACGTGAAAAATCAAAATAGGCAATGATGGCAACACAAAATTATACTGTTTCATTATTTTGCTAAATGTTTATTCTGTGCTTCCCCACTGTATAAACATTTAGAATAACGATGATGGTGGCACTTAGCTTGTTAAATTTATTTGCAGGATCATGAACCCTTTCTATCGCTGGCTTTTCGTATGAAATATGTTGGGTCTTAGAGTTTCCAAGTTTTATAATGAGATGGGGCTTTTGAGGGAAAGGATAGAACGCACATCATTTGTCATCAACAAAGTAATTTAGTCTCGCGGGCTTACACAAGTTTTACTTTGTGGTACAGGAAAAGGGTATAATTAATTCAAGAATTTCTTCCTGATCAAGTAGATCTAACTTTATAAACGACCGACTGTTCAAATACGTTAGGTAAATATCCGTGTTATGGTGAATGCTGTCGCAAACTAGTTATCAAACCAGAAATTATTTCTAAGTAGATTTACTTAGTCAACATCCTGTCCATATCCGTTAAAAAAAAACTGACCAGAGACAGGAAGAAGAAAGATCTTTATCCTTATTATTCTATCTTATTTATTTATGTTATCCCATAAAGATTTGAAATGCATACTTAGTTCAACTTGGAATAAAAAAAAATGTGGTTTTTTTTTTCTGCCATTTATTTAGAATTTTGGAAGCTTTCCACAAAAAAATATTTTTGAATTAACACAAAAGATGTTCGGCTGTACTAAGTTACAGAAGTAAGTACCAACTTAGAGTACCAATTGATATGGTATATGCTGTCATAACCGCAAAAAAACAAGTTTACTTGCCGCTGCCATTATGGAGTAGACTTTCAATTTTGCGACCAGCTGACCTCGGTAACCACGCCTAGCCAGTCACATGCCTTACCGGGTTCACACAGAGTCGTAAAGAGGTAACTACAAAACTTATATATGAACCAAGAGCTGACGAATAACAAATTTCAAGCTAATGTCAAAATGAAATTTCCTGTTAAAGGTGAATGTGCATAATCACAATAAATGATGTGCATTTGTATCGTGCCAAACACAGCGACTGAATCGAGTTTTTTAGGCCCAGACCCAACGAATGATCTTTACATAAAAGATTTTTATTACCCAGACCGTAAGAAAGAATCACTTTGCGATTTTTTTTCACACGTCCGCTTTATCATATTCAAATGCGTCATCATAATTCTTTCGGGATTTATTTGCCATCCGATTTTTATCAGTACGTAATTTCATACAAAAAATTCTAAAATTGGTTCATTTCACTCGTTCAGCGCAGTCGATATGTATATAAAATATAGTCAAATGTGCCTATAAAGCTTTTTAGCGTATTGACATTGCTTTTGAAATAATTACTAAAATGTAGTAGGTATTCTGTGACGCTAGCAAAATGATTATAAAATAAGTAAAAATCACTACTTTATGGGTTGTTATTTCGGCTCAACGCCTAAGTATATGCCAGCTTACTACTCCAACCGGTCTGTTCTTGATCTAAACTCGCTTGAAAACCAGCTTCTAATCGAATCACATTGCTCACGCAAGCAATCGTAATAGAATTCCTATTACAATGTTGTAGGGCGACTTAGGCTTTGTTAGTCTAGTTGTTTTACCAATTACTCGACTAGTATTTCTGTTGGATATACCAGAGTTTGCCACTAACTCATACGAGCTTGCTTGCTTATTGGATGTACTCTTAGGTATTGAAACAAATAATATTTTAGGACCGGTTCTTTTAGGCTTTGGTCGCAAGGAACTAGCAGTTAGAAGTAGATTACATAAAATCTAATGCATACTAATATTATAAACGCGAAATTCTGCCTGTCTGTCTGTCTCGCTTTCACGCCAAAACTACTGAACCGATTTGAATGAAATTTGGTACACAGGTAGTCTAGAGCCTGAGAAAGGACATAGGCTACTTTTTAATGTGAAAAAGGGTTGTAAGGGGTTGAAAGAAGGGGGGAGTGAAAGTTCCTTAACCTTTTCCATAAAAACTTTTTTAATGTCAGATATGAAATCACACTGTCAGTTGTTTGACAGCATAGAAAAAGAAATACTCTTTTGACAGTAAGAGTTTGAATGACAGGACAACGTCTGTCGGGTCAGCTACTATAATATTAATATTATGTATGATCCTTCTGATGTAATTTTACAGAATAAAATGAATGATACAAAAGAACCTAAAAAGTTAAATATGAGTTAACTTAAATATGAGGACATTTTATTTACAAAATGATATTTTTTTGTAGATAAAATGAACGTATTGATTTTCTACTTTGATACTGAAGATAATATTGCTTCATAAACACTTTCACAGATCAAATTGTGCGTAAGTTTTTTTCGACCTTTAAGAGAACTTTTACATTTTTTCTTACAAATAAGTAAAACAAGGAAAGCTAAAAGCTTTGTCTCAACAACTTCAAATACAATTTCAGGTTTTTTCAATCAACATGAAATACAAAACTCATTTTCCTACTAATGAAGGAACCTCAAAGGCACGGCAAAAATATTTCTTGATGAAATGATACGCGAAAATTTTAATTTCATAACCTCCTCTATGTAAAATACGCTGGAGGAAATTTAGGAAGAATAAAGGTTCAAAATAAGTAAATACTAAGAAACTTTTGTTACCTAAGTGTTTTGAAGTGAACTAGACGTCGCCCGCGGCGTTGCTCGCGTTCTAGACCCTTTAGAGTGTGACTTTTCAAAATTCCTTTCTTAGTGGTACACTATAAGGACTATACATAACAGCTGATTATTCAAAATGACTGCCTAGTTTTCACAGAAAAAAACGAACTAGTTATAACAGGAACTCGTTAGCACTCTTTGCGTACAAGACTTTAAAAATCTAATTCCCACCTAAACTAAAACGTGTTTTATAATAGGTACTTTCATTTTATTTACCATACCATATATTTTACTGAAAACTATCTACCTTTTTTGCCTCCTTTAGCTAATTTTAGACTTGATAGGTAATTAATTTCCTACTGGTTGAACAGTTTTAGTAAATAGGAGTTGATAAAAAGTGTGTAGTCACGCAATCGACTCCGACGCTAACTGGAGTCACATTTACGATAAAGCCCGATTGTTTCTGCTTTATATGTACAGGGAACCAAATGTAAACCTTGTGGCGACCTTCTTTTGCGACAAGCCTGGCTTGATCTAATTCATTTGAACGTGTGTGGTTGCCAAAGATTTACGACAAATACGCGTATAAGAACTTGGACCTATAAGCCTCACTTAGCTGCTTGTTTACATAATAGTTCTTAGGTATTCTATGGCCATAAATAAATAATAAATGAGGTTTATTGAGAAAGGATGGCAATAAAGAGGTTTTTGACATCCTTTGATACATACTAAGATTTAAAAAAAATTTAGGACTGTTGTTGTATTTCTGTACGGTTTTGGTAACGTTTTAGTGAATAAACTATAATGTGAATGCGTCCAATCCGACATCATTAACTACGAAGCAGCATCGCCCACGTAGCATAGCTCTTTGTGGATTTCTCGATTCGTCATGGCCTCCATACAGTTGCCAACATAAGCTGGTTGGTAGCGAAGGCTCATCAAGAACAAAGGCATCGATACAATGAAGTTTATATTTAACCGACTTCAAAAAAGAGTTCTCAATTCAGTTGTATTTTTTTTTATAAATCTTTGTCAACTCAGAAAAGTTAAAAATAAATATACAAAAAGATACATTGTTATGAAATGAACGTGAGGAATACAAATTCTTTGTAAAATGAACGGTCTAACATTTATTTTTTTATTTAACAAAAAGTTTAAAGGAACAAAAAAGTTCACATCTTCACGTTCCAAGTTCGAATTTAGTATACAAACTTATAACATGAACAGAACAGTCTAGTTATCATCATGAAATCCATAGCCCAGTTTTTATCTGTGTTTGATGTTCAGAAATGCTTTTGTAACAATCTCGATGGCCTTTTCCGTCGACTGTACTAGCAGTCGCCGGCTGCTCTAGCTAATGGGAAGCGCTTGACAATGAACGAGGAAATTCCGGTGAGCGCCACCTGCCTCTTGTCCAATTATTTTCGCAAATCACTGCCGCCGGTGTTGTTCATTTGTGACTCTTGAATACGTAACAAACTGTTCACAATCTACTAATTTTCATACGCGAAATATACCTACTATCCTATGCAATAAGCAGAACCACAGAATTTGTATTATTTGGGAAAGACGAAGGGAATATAATATTTTTGCGGCGATCTACTGGCGATCAATAGAAACCTCTTTAAAATACCAATACCAATCTTTTTTTTATTCTTTTTTTTTATATTTGTCTATCAAACACAGTTTATGTGTAAGTTTTTATAGAATTTTTGGTTTTGAGTACCTACTTATTGTTTTCTACGCCAAAACTTAAATTGACTTTTGGAGTCGGCTTTTTAAAGTTCACTCCTGAGTGTTTGACTCTAGCCCTCTACGACTAAAGTTAAAGTGGACCTTCGAACGATAACTTCCTATTTAAATATATTTGGGAAACTCTAAATAAGTGAATATAATATTCAATAGTCAGATATTGAAATGTTATGGAGAAATACCTGACTATGATAAAAGCTAGGTAATAAAGTGGGTTATGAAACTAAAACAAACTACTTGGACAGAAGCATATTTCAGAATAAGCTCTTACCCGTGCCGACAATTTTAGTTTTAAAACACTCCGTGAAAGTTTTTAAACTTAATTAGGCGTTCGCACCTGAAGAGGACAAAGTTAAAAAGGTCGACATTAGCCTCTAGCAATATTATTCTTCGGACTTAGTTACCGAACAAAGACAGCAGTTGAAAAACATTATCCGATATAATTTCAGCGGCATTCTGTTTTATTTTCTATGTCTTTTCGTTTATTACTCTGCGCACATTTACAGAACGTGACAGAAAAGTTGTGGCACAAAGGTTAGGATTTCCGAGGAACAATTTCCTCTGAGATTTTTAGGACATTCCATTAGTGTAGAAACAGGTATTTTTATCTCTGTCCCGGTATCAACGTGAAAAATGTCACTGATATAACTACTGGTTATCATACGAACATGTTTTATTATTAGTAACATAACTGCAATACCTAATGTTTTAGCTCTGAATATTAAACGCTAGATTTTCTCAAAGTCGATACATACTAAAATTATTACTATTTTTTTAGTAGATAAAATACTGTGAAAATAAGTGATTTTCTTCAAATCTAATTTTTACAGGTTTCTTAACTACTTTGCATTTCAACAGCCTTTAAATACCTAGGTAAAGTAGGACGAGGTAAACTAATTAAACCATTGAATATTTTGGTCACACTCTGTCAAACTAAGTTAGTTTCGCATTCCTAAACATACGCTATACATTCTTCAAGATGACTCAGTCGACCTTCCTCCGTGTTATGACGTAGTCTATTAACTTGCCGAATAAATTCGTGACGTAATAGGTTTTTACAGATATTTACATCAGATGCCTCATCCCATTGAACTGTCGTATGAACCATATACCATGAGAGAGCAGTTCTTACGAAGTGGTTGAACTAAGACACGAATTCTTCAAATGCTATCTGCGACTCTACTCGCATGGTGCTGGATATTTATTGTTCCATTTTTAGTGGTCTGTCTTGGTTTAAGTTTCATGGGTCACGAAGTCAAAAAAATCATAAAAAAATACCTTTACCTAGCTTATTTATTTATTTATTTTTGGAAAACTTACAGCTCTTAAAAACACAATAGACAAACACAGAAACAGAAGGCTAATAACAAGTTTTCACTGATAGTAACATATTAGCGTTAAAAGCACTTAGAAAAAGGTACCAACTAACCTATTTGACACCAGCTAAATTGGTAGGTAAATTAGGTAAGGTGCATTGGGGTAATTGCGAAAATGGGTATATTCCAAAAATCCATAAAATCAAGTAACTTAATGCGATATTTTCCTGTTGGCACGAGGATATATAGGACTGTCACGGCGATGCCAATCAAGATGGCGTCTAGACCAATGTTGCCAACAGGAAAATATCACATTATGTTACTAGATTTTATGGATTTTCGGAATATACCCATTTTCGCAATTACCCCAATGCACCTTACTAACATTTTAAACAGAATATGTAGAGTAAACATTAAATTAATCAAAGAATTCAGGGCTCAGCTTATAGAAGAGTAATGATTTAATAGACAAAAGTAGTTGGCGATCTTTCCTAGTAGCTTAAAAATAGTAATACCTCAGTCTGACTAGCTAGTTATATCGGAAACTTATCTATGTCGAATGTAACTGGAATTTCAATATTGTCTCGATTCGCTGTCGAGTCGACTTGCGAAAAGCACGAGCGCAACGTTTTCACATATTGAATTGAAGTCATAGAACCTCGCTTCGGAGAAATATGGAACGAAATTAGTTTTTAATATCGCACCAACCACTCGCATGAGCTCTCTAAAATACCCGTGTAATGAACATTGCAAAATAATAAATTGTTGTATTGCAGAATGTTTCTATTAACAATTGAGAAAGGATTTCGGAATTTTAAAGAAACTTGTTTACTAATTTTATCATGCAATCATCCAACCAGTTACAGTGCCATACTCTCGACATACTCATGTTCGCTTGACAGCTCTATAAACCTTTGAAAAGTCGAGGCTCAAACGCTTATAAACACAGAAAACTATTACTCTCATGAGCATATAAATAAGGCGGCATGACTACAGCCATAGTCAGTAATTGCGTCAAATAAAGTACCTACAAACAGTAATCTGACAGCTAATAGGTTCTCCTACAAAGAGTTCTGAAGCCTGCTAGGCAAACGAATATCTTGTTTTACGCTGTCATGGGATTCGTAATCAGGAGATAAACATAATTTACATGACCAACCTTGCAGTACTTTTTCACATAAATCCCATTTGAACCTTTTTGCCTCGGATTGATATACGGGCAACGCTGTGCGACGTGGTGTGCGACCATTTTAAATGCGTGCATGATTCATGAAGTGTAGCCATGTGCAATGGACTGGCAGCGCGTGGGTTGCGACACTGCGACGCGACACGACAAGTCGCAACGCCTTTGCGGGCCCGACTTGTTTGCAGCCTTGAATTTCTAAATCGTAGCAGCCGTAAAAAGCAACAATGTAGTTCGACGTATCTCATGTCTCCGATTGGCGCCCGAGGTATATCATTCAGTTGCAATGACACTATTTAGGCATTTTATGATTCAGGCTCAGAATATTGGTTATCTGAAGATTCAGCCTATATTATCTTAGAACGGGCAGATCAATTTGTGCATTTTGAAAGGCAGAATTGGTCAAAATGACGGGCAAAGGCCGAATATTAAAATCAGCCGAAAAAAAAACATTTTGCTTCGGGACGCTTCAACAGATTACTCTGCCATACTCTTGTGACTGTTGAATATTATCAGACGATCAAAATGTGCGTGTCTCCCTGACTTGTACATTAATAAAAATAGAACAAGATTAGTATCGCGTCGTTTGTAACCATAAAACTAACAAAAATCTGTGTTAAAAATCTAGAGCCGTTTGCGTGCTTTTAATCACTACATCACCTATCAAGCGAAATTCCTAGTCTCATTTATCTTTATTGGTTGATTCAGTGATTGAAATATTCTTTTGAGTTTTAAAAAGTGGGTTTTATATTCTAAACCTTTGAACATGCCAGTTCTTCTGGAAGATCCAGGAACAATACAAAATAGATCGCGTTCGGATACCTTAGCGATGCGACGGTTAGAAGGAGCTTTTTCTCTTGAGTAAGCAGTTGAATATTTACCTATTATTATTTATTTGAACCTGTAAATTCAATACATTTGATATAGGTAAGTACATTTATGAAAGTTAGATTGTAGGACCTCAAAGATGTGAAGAAGTGATGTGATATTTTATGTTCATCTACTCTACAGTATCGACGTGAGAAAAGTATTATTCAGTCTTTTTCAAGAAACCATAAATTAAACATGGGTTTCGCAGTATTTCATGACTCTACACGTGATTGTAAAAGCCGCGTGTGAGTACCACCAGGATCGGATTCCCTGAACTGTGAGGACCGCCGCCAGACTTTCCGTTAAAAATTCAAACTACCCGCTCTAATTGCTTTATTCTCCCATTTACATAATTGTACAACGCTGTGTGCTCATGCCAAAAGCCCTGTCGAAAATTATTTGCTTTGACATTAGCAAGTAAAATTAATTAAATTTATAAACATTTGCAAGTGTTAAGCCCCGTGGTATATAGATGAACCTAACCCTAAAAGAACCTCAAACCGAGATAGATACTTTTTGTCATAGAGTACAAAAAGAGCACAGAGAAAAGATTATTTTTTGAAAACAATTTGAATACCCTTGTGATGAACAAGGTTGTTTTACTGCTCTAGCAGATACTTGAACGTGACATTATCCAATATGTCATAACAACGGCTCTTGTAGGTTTTTAAAATATTGAAGACTTCAGCCACTTCGTTTATTTGCTGCAGTAGTAAATCTCCGTACAGACGAGGAAGTGATACTAAGATTGCTATTATGTAAAACTGTATTAAAAAAAGTTCCCGCATCTAACCTTCCATGTTTATTGTTACTGGTTTCGAAACTACGCACAAAATAGTTTCGGCAGTCTTGCAAAACTTTTAATTGAACATAATTGCTTGTCATATTGAATAACAAAATGATGTAGTGGACAAATTGTTTTAGGGCTCCGGAATCAAAGAGAAAGTGAATGGTCAGATTGGTCAGGTTAGAAAGTATTCTGTCAACTCAAATCTATTGATATTTGCATAAGAAATCTGTGAGACAAGTGATACTTTCCCATTGCGGAGATTCAACGCGTTATTAACACATTATTTTTATTCTGGCTTATCATAATTCTGTTGTTGTACAGACAACAAGACTTAGTAGTGTAGGTGATAATTTCGGTACGTAGGTATTTTAAAAGGGTAAATCCTAAAATAGCTCCGGCTAGATCAAAATTTCTAGACAGCCATGGTTAAGGCATTAAAATTACGAAGGAAATTACAATATACTACTAACTTACACTAGGTAAAATTATGTGTAAATCAATAGGTTTTTTTTGTAATTTGACCTAAAAATTTTACTGTAAAAGAAATTCCATTCAGTAACTTTATCCAACGAATTGATGGCCCCAGGGACATACAACACAAAGAAAAGATTGAAGAGAGTGGGATTGTGTAAGTGTCCTCACGAACCAACTGCCTTTGAATTTTTACTCTAACAGTTGTCTCTGTGCGGCTTATAACAGCTATTTAAAATTCATCTCTCGTTTAATTCGTTTTCAACTTTGCTAAAAGTTTTATAAGAAAGTATTTGTATTGTTCGGAATTTTAAGGGTCCCGACTTGGAGTTTGTAATTTTGTATCCACTTAAAGGCTTTTTGCGTTACGTTGGTCAATGAAAAACAGGACAAAACAAACTCAAAATAAATGTTTTTGCCAGTAAGAAAAACAAGGATTATCCATTGTTGGAATGGAAAATTCTCAAGACTACAAAAAATCTTGCCACCCCTAGCGTATGTTGTAAACATGAAATTTTCTACCCTAATATACATTTTTGAATTAAAAATGTAGACTGCACTGTCTTCCGCGAATTAATGAACATTTCTTTCAGATGGCGTTTATAGGCCTTATCTTAAGTAGAGTGGTATTATTAAACGCTAAGCAAAAAGTTGTCCCATGTCTTTGAACCTTGGCAAGATATCTTGGACCAAAGCCAATGTCATTGTTTGAGACGAAGGCTATAGAAAAAAAGCTGAAATGTAAAGTTTTTCTGCTAAGTTTAATTGAGAAATAGAAACAAAGAGGTATCCTTTGTGTTGTTCACAGCTAAGTATTTTTATTATATACCTAATTGTAGGCTTAAGATGTAAAGAGTCTTGTTTATTTTTCACAAAAAGAGGTTCTAAAAGGATGTCTCGAACATAAAATTTAATATTCTTTATGCTACAAAAATATTTTGAGTAGGTAACTACATGAACTCGTTTGCAACCGTGTTTGTAATTTTATGGAAATTTTACATAGCTACTATAAACTTCGCAAATGAGTTTTTTATAAACGCTACGTTACATTGTGGCATTTTCATACTCTATTTACCATCGAGGTAAGTAGATATAGTAACATGTAATTCATTAATATTACCAATGCAGAGTGTATTTCTTCTCACAACTCAACCGATTTCTGCGGATTGATTTTCCATTTTTTTTGTTTTGATTGATCGATAGTAAAAATATAGTTCAAGATAAAAATCTCACAATTGTTGTAAAGAGAATATAAATGGGATTTCTACCAAACGATGCTGTGGTACCCAATAAATATGCTAATTTGTATTTAAATCAATTTCTGCTCCAATTCACTTCGTTTCCATATCGGTAAAAGATTGCGCTCAGACTGCCGCAATAGAGTCACCAGCTAATGTTATGCGTACAGTAATTAATCATATTCCACTCACACTCTGGTCCCCAGTACTATTCACTAACTGAAAGTAGCCCACGTAACAAAGGAACGGTAACCTGATACGTGATGAGAAATATGATGGGCATGCGTTGGCCTATTTAAGACTAGACTGGACTTATTGGTGTCGGTGGTCGACTGTAGAAGGTGCCAAATAACACCGCAACACAGGTCGTTCAATTTATGTATGGTAAACAAACAGTACTACGAGATTCGAGCGACTACCGTCTTAGCGACAGGTTTGTATGGAAAGCGACGGAATTAGCCATTGATAAATTGAATTTTGCGACATCGTGGTGAAGGTGGGTGAATGACCTGTACTGCGGTGTTATTTGGTACCTACTATAGTCTTGGGCCACGAGAAAGCGTACCAATGCCGTTACGAAAAATGTAAAGGGTTAAGGAGTACCTAACTATAACGCAGTAAGCTTGACACATTCTTTGATTATCTAGAAATTTAGATAATCAAAGAATGTGTCAAGCTATTATTGGTGATGGTAGTCGACTAGTTTTAAAGCACGCGCAAATCATGCCAAGAGATAATCATTTTTACGCGCTAAGTTTGACATTATTCTTCGATCTTCGATACTCTAAGGATTTCGATGCACCTTTCATGTTTTGCTCCATATTGTAAATAAGCATTTACCTACTTATTGTTGAATGATCTACTCAATCAGTCATCAAAGAGTCGAATCCATGTGACAAAGACTCTAGACACAACAGAAGATTTTTGTAGATGTTTTGTCTCCTATGTAGTCTTTTATGAATGGTACTTAATGTTTCGTGACAGAGTCTATGTACTCTCAGCTTTCCACATTACTAACTCTAGTGGCTCGTCAGGTGAAAACGTGGTTCCGCTTATTTGCCCGCGTACAGCGAACCGAGCACATTGATAGAGTAAACTCAACAAATTGAGCTATGTATACGCCAGGGACGACGGTTAACCATGTGGAGAGCAATTTTGCAAACGATGCAAAATGAAAATGTCGGATGTATTGAAAGGGGAAAATGCATCGAAGTTTAAAATGTGCTATCGGTTTCAACAAAGGATGGTACAGCAACGCGAAAATATATTTACTTTTTATCATAATATTGGAAACAAATAATAAGTGCATGTAGAATTTGGGCAAAACGTTTCAATGTTAGAAAATATTTTTTTTCCTGACAGTACTCTCAGCATTAAAAACACGTCTAAATAAATAAGTTCATCAATTATCTACCTAAACTGGTTGGATTACCCAAGAGCCGCTTATTTTCATAACAAATTATTAAAAGAAATGAGATTAAAGTCTTCAAGACTAAGTTCACAGACCGTTTAGCGGTGACTTAGCGCAAATCTTTTTATGGATGGTTTGTTTTCATCAAAATAGAAATGAATTCACAAAGATTTTTATAACATCCCAAATATAGAAAAAAACCGCCACTGGTCCATAGCAAAGGTACACTTAGTAATAATATAGGTAGTAGTAAAATAACCAAAGCCTATTTTTGTACGAGTTTTTGACAACGAACGAGTTGGCTTCTCAAGCTCCCTTTATAAATTCAGTAAGTACCATTTTTTTTATTACGGAATCTAAATAATGTACGATTAAACGTCAATGTTGACATTCACGGAATTCCTTCATAATGCGAACTGTCAAGGAGTGGAACTCTCTGCCATCATCAGGATTTCCTGAAAGATATAACCTAGGAATTTTAAAGGAAAGAGTGAATAGGTGGATTATAGCTAAGCGTGCTCCACCTTAGGCTGCAGCTACACTTACCATCAGGTGTGCTGGCAGCCAAATGCTTACCTATAGCATGTTAACAAAATTATGACACGGTTTTATTACGTGCCAAGTCAGAAAAAACTGATAGTTGTTAGGTCGCTATTTTGTAGGTAAACGCAATTGACACCGCTCTCCAAATCCACTTTTGACACTTACGTAAAGCTCTTTGAAGTGAAACTTTATGTAAGCTGGCGTTTGCGTTCAGCTTACAGCATCGAATGTAAACATAGATAACAGGAATAAACGTTAGTTTACTCGTATGACAGTAGTACCCTTTCATGAGATAAAATACTTACTTACTTTTGTGATTTAAAAATACTAAGTACCTATGCGTTATGTATCAAAAGTAAAATAACTGCAGTAAAGCGGCAATGCAGCCAGTGTCTTGGGCACGCTTTCGATTCGTACCGATTTGGACCAGTTGAGCTATCTATAAATCGTTTTCAACGGTTTGTAGATAGCTCAACTGTTTCATGTGTATTTTGGAAATATTGTAAATACTGCAGTAAAATAGTAAGTAGGTATATATAATACATCAATGAGTAAAACAGGTAATAAAATCACTTCAATTTGCTTACGCTTCAAATTATAATGTTAAAATATTTTGTCGGTACCTATGAGGTACCACTCATATTGGCAAAACAATGAGATCGTTTGCACTTTTAAATACATTTAATGCTAAATATCTATCCAGTGTACACTTACTAGCATATTTACTAAAATAAACTTGGAACAATGCTGCTGGTAATGACCGAACATTAATAAAATATATTCTTAATTGAGCAATAAAAACAAATTAATGTTTGTTTTTCAACCAATTTGCAATGAAAAGTGGAGACATCTATTGGTACGAGTTCCTACTAATTACTTTTATTTGATTTTCTATCTCTACTGTCTCCACAAAGATAACAAGTTGAAGCATTGCCCTGGCAATTAGCAGCCTCCTGGGAATACTTAGATATTCTCTTAGGCCTCGTTTCTAATTATTTAGGACGTGCCTAAGAAATAGGTACCTCAGTCTGATACTATTATCTACCATCGAGCAGATTCTGAGAATATTTAGGTTATTTGTTCTATCGAATTACATAATCAGATTTTGATAAAATTAAATGTGCCATTTTCTAAAATAATATTTTTTAATATACCTATTTATATATTGCTATAAGATTGTAATAAAATGTAACAGTGTAGGTACCTACAACAAATTATTTGAATAATCATAGTAAAAATTTTTTTTTGTGAAACAGTGTAACTTATTTGAACTATAGAAACATTCAAGGCTATTTAAATTTAGAAAACCAGCATGAACTGAACACATTGCACTCAATGTAATAGCCATACCACGTTTCTTCAAAACTGTTTAATACCGTGACTCCCACGATACACTAAAAAACGTGATTAGAAAACCTTAGCACGCTGGTAGGTACTAGTCTTTTTTACAATTCTTTCAATGAAGACTTTTTTGCTTCAAAATACGAGTTTGCTATATGCTAATAGAACGCCCGTGAAGTGTTTAGCTTGATTCGTAATAGACCATGTTGTACATCGGTCATCGCAGTCCTTCGTTAAAACCCTAAAACTATCTGAGTTGACCACTCGCTCAGTCTGTATAGCTCTACCTTCCGTGCTGTACATCGTGTCGTGGGTTCGATGTTTGTTCTATGTTTGGATGTTATATACTATGTATTATAAGTATGCATTTACAAAAAATGTAGGTATATAATACAAGTATTCTATCAGAAATCGAATTCCCATAATACATAGGTACAAGCTTTGTTTAACAAGCGGTGCTTGTTGCGTGGCGTCATCGCCAAAATCCACGTGCATTGGAAGGCGGATGCTGAGCCACCTCGAATCAATTTCTGAATGAGTCACTCCGGTAAGTTTATAGATTATATTACCTAGCTTTGTGTGAAGTTAACAAACAAACCCAACTGCCTATAAACATATGCTTTAAACTATAGAATATCTGAGAGATACAAACTCCAACAAATACCATAGCAACAAAAAACTGTATGAAGATTAAAAGTTATGTTTATTTCAATTGGGTTCTAACTGTGCGCCATTTAGAGCGATACTTAAAAAAATATATAAAACAAAAAGTTTCTAACATTTATTGGAAAAAAATATTACGATTCTTATCTTACGCAACACAAAAGTTTTAGATAACTTTTATTGAAAACTTTTACGATTCGATTTTCAAGTTATTGAAAAAATATATAGTCAGATCTAAGAATATGTAATAAAAATAAATTGAATTCTCATATTTATCATATTAATACGATTGTATAATCGTTATTTATGAGGGTATAATATGGTTTTATAAGCAAGTCCAAGTACTTATTCACATCAAGCATAAAATCGTGATGCTCTACGGTACCACTGTTACGAAATATTTATGAAGACGGATGATCTATCATCATAAGTTTGGGCATGATGCAATAACGTGTTTTCAAAATGATTAGTTACACCACAAGTTAAAAAAACATGCATTACTACTAACGAAACTTGTTACCTATAAAAACTAATCTGCTTCTCAGCTGGACATTCATCCACTGCGCTACACACGGTCCGTTGGTATTTTACTATCAATAACCTAAATTATATTATATTAAAGGAATTTTCAAGAAAAGAGTGTATAGGTGGATTATAGCTAAGCGTGCTCCACCTTAGGCTGCAGCTACACTTACCACCAGGTGTGCTGGCAGCCAAATGCTTAGCAAAAAACACATATTTTTTATGCACATTAACACAAAAACCTAACATGAATAGTTTTTATTACCCTTATCTTATGCACTGTTTGTGCTAACTAGATCAACTACTATTTATATTTACAAAAACATTCATTATATTTTCATATCAATTGTTTGATGCATGAGATTACCACATACATTCTAAACAATAATATTTTGGTATTGAAATTAATAACATCTAGGATGTTGATGCAGAAATCGAACCAAAGAGTGTCGAAGGGATGGAGTATTACAATTTATAACATGGGTCCCAGAGAATCACTAAGAAATAAGTTTAAGGAAATAAATATAATGACAGTACCTTGCCAGTACATCTATGAAAACTTATTGTATGTTCAAAAAAATATCAATCTATTCAACAAAAAAAGTGATAATCATAATGTTAACACTAGAAATAAAGACAAACTCGCTGTTCCCACCACTAGGCTCACAAAAATTAGTAAATCTTTCAAAGGGCAATGTGTACGCTTCTTTAACAAAATCCCAAGTGATGTGTCTCAATTGTCGATTGGCAAGTTCAAAAACGTAATAAAACAGAGACTTCTTTTAAAAGCATACTATAAAATATCTGATTATTTAGAAGACAAACAAGCTTGGGACGAACTAGCTCCAACTCATCCAATAAAAAAAAATGTAGTCATACCTAATCATACAAAACGTAATGACGATTCAAAGTGATCAGTGAGATTTTATTGAATAAAAGATTTTTGACTTTGACTTTGACTTTGACAAGTGCAATACTTTTGTACCTACTAAATCAAAATAATAAAAAAAAAACTATAAGATCAGGAATTTCAACGATCTTTTATTATTTTAAACAGGACAAGTACAATATACAATGCTGTGGCTATAGTATAGGTCAATTTGATTGTTATCTTGAAAATAATAATTGCGTGCCATTATTACACTACCGGGTTTTTAGATAAATTAGGGCTTTGGAGGGTGAAAAGCCCTCGCCAATTACATTTTGGCTTTTTCCTCCAGCAACCGGAATTGGGTTTTTTAATGACGGCCTATCAAACAAGTACCTTCAATGACCTTTTTGTTCATTTTCAAGACAAGATCAAGTTGAAGTCGTTCAATGAAAAAAAGACCCTTGTTCTTTATCCGGTTTCGACACAAGCGGTGCTCGGTAAGGTCAAATTCCATACACATGATACCTCCAGCAATTCGCAATGGGTAGGTTGCATTGCATACCAAAGTCTTGCACGGTTTTACCGACATAGATATCTGTGTGATTATCATTTGGCTTATATTCCGCTTGGCTGGTCGCGATGTGTACGTATTACCATACTATTTTATGTCGTACATACATAGATAAGCTGCTAAATAATTCTAATCTTAAAGTAGTACCAGGCCGAGTAGCTTAGAAAGAGTTTGTGATATTCTATTTTCAAATGGTTGGGCATTTGATTGAATCTTTTCAAGAAAGTGTCCACGTCGGCTTTCCCATTTAGTTAGGAGAGGTTTCTCCTCGTTTGTGTTCATTGGTGCCGAGGCTAACAAAGTGTTTTGCAATTTTCTTCGCCTCGTCACTTGGTTTAAACTGTTTATTTCTAAGTGTAATAACATGATATTTACTTTTCTTACACACCTCTAACTGCACCCTTGAGTATTGGTCTAGAGTGGGTCCTGTGTTGAAAGAACTGACTGATGTCTATACTATCAGTGATCAGATCATGCATAATTCAAGCCATAGTGAAACCTAAAGATACACTTGTCTTGTGTTTTTTATTTGGACTTCTGTTTTCACCAAAGAAGCAAATTTGAAACATTTGGCAGCGAAAAGAGGCAAGGTGTAAGCACTCTCTATCCATGCAAAATATGAATAACTAGTTCACATGATCAATACAAACAAGGGAACAAAAGAATGTGATACGAATTTCCGCAGAGCCGCGAATACTCGATGAACACAGGAAAATAGTTTCCACATGCCAAGGATATCGCGGCTTAAAACAAGTTACATAAGTATGGTTCAACCTACGAGTGGAAAGTTGTCTGCAAGTGCAGTAAACGTGGAGTGTTTTTGATGGTCAGTAGCAAAATAAAGAAGCTTTGGGTAAATAATAGTGCAGAGATATTGGTGAGTGTTTAGGACTACTTTTGTGTAAAATATATTGTGCTTAGAGAAATAAACAGCATTACTAAATATTTAGCTCTACGTGAGTTGGTCAAATCATAAATAGGTAAAGAGAAAAATTTTTCGCACGTGATAATGATAACATTGATAATAGTACTCACCAGACTTAGTGACAATCCAATCAGGCGAAAAGGAATCACAAACAGAACACAAGGGGTTACAGATAACACCACGGGCAGGGTTAAGAAAACAATAATAGTAAAATAAAATCACCAGGGTCAAATAGGATTACACAAATTCAAACAAAACGTGAGCACATGCACTGAGCGGAGTCCAGGGTCCGAGGGAGGTATGCTGCGACTCTCCAGCGGCTATCCACGTTTCATAATCAATGCGTGAGTGTTGTAATATTTACGTAATTTTTTTTTCAGTCTGTCAGAATATCGGCGCGAAGTATTCGATGGAACCAAGTGTACCGCTCCCGGTGAACGCACGGGCCGCACTGCTTGCCCATAACGGCAAAAGGTCGTTCGTTACCACATTCTCTTTCCGCGCAAGCCTTCTCAAGCTAGAATGAAACAGAACACATAAAGCTCCGAGGGATATGAGAAGAAGCGAGACAGTTATAGCACAGCCTCAGGAAAACCCAACTGGAGTCTTGATAGTTCTAAGTTACTGCTAAGACCGTGCTTTGTGAATTATTTGAAAGGTATACTTGCTCAATCGTTTATTATATTAAAATGAATAGACAAAAATCTTATTTGTCGTATGAATGGTTCGCTCGTGTTTTGTGCGAGTTAGAATGCCGATTGTCTGTAGATACATAAGCGCATTGGAATTCTGTCGATGTGTAGTCATTGTGTATGCATGTGCGGACCTTGCTACTTTTTTATGATTCTTGCGGATTTTCCCACGACTCATCCATGCGTGTCTCTAAATAAAAGACGGTCAAAAGTTAATTTAATTTTGCAGTTAGAATACAAAGTGAAATTAACTATTGGTTTTATCTGCGACCTGCGTATTCTATCATGGCTTTAACGAACCACAAATAACGCAAAAAAGGAATTTTAAAAAGACAAAGTATACTTGACTCTTCAAAGCGTTCGTGTGATAAATAATTATTTTACTGAAAATGATACATACAGAGAAAATTGTGTTTTCTAAGAACTCTTTGTGATAAGTTTGTTTTTACTGCTTAGGGAAATCGAAATGAGAGTAGGTAGATATAGGTATAGGTTCTTCGCTATACGCCATAATAATAGGTAAGTAAGTACCCATCGTAAGTCGTGACTAACTTAAGAGCTTGATTTTAAGCCAAGCAGGGGCTTATCTTCATTCTGTATTTAGTCACATATTCAAATCTCCAATTTGGTGTTTTCGGTAAACAGAAACACAACTCGCAAATCATTAATTTCATCGCATAGCGAACGTCGTGTTTTGTTTACTTTATATTTGAGTATAACTACTAGTTCTCGATTTGAAGTTGATTTAAGTCTTTTTCTTATCGTTTCGGTATTACTTTCTTATATTATTTTTACATTGCGTGGCAACCATTATGGCTTTAAGTGTCGTGTCGGTGGTAGTGTAAAAAAATCCATACAGGCGAGCTCAAATGCGCTTCAATCCAAAGTTATTTTTAGTCTGTGGCACCTAATTATTATTGTCCTGTTATTATTAGTCACAGTTTTCTGTTATCACTGGGCTAACATGTAATTAAATGTGTTGTATCGTTCCTGCTCAGTCTATATGATTGTTTTGTTGGCGTAAGCTGTCCCTGTTAAAGTGTTTTATTAAAAAAATCAGGTGGGTCATTCTCTCAATTCTCGTTGAGTAAATCTAAATTCCACGGGGTACCTACGCTCTACGAGTAACATAGAAATATAATATCAAGAGTTTTTTTAGTTATTTTTATTGACATTTGGGCAGAAGCCTCAGCACGAATATCCGACATACACTGCGCGGTGACGCTGCAACGTTTGGTACTAGAACTAGCGTTGACGCGCAATATGACTAGAATACAATGGATTTACGGAACGCGGCGACTGTTTTTATCATTATTTGTTTGTTTGAGCCCTTCTCTTGTGACTTCACAGTCGTTTGTATTGTTTTCAGGAATTCGCGTTGACTGCCCAGAGTCCACGAATCGTCCGAACACAGTGATAAAACCATCTATAACCCACTCGTAGACGTGATCAGCACATTTTGATATAAGGAAAAGGTTAATTATTATTATTAGTAGGTTACAATCCGGTCATGTAACTTTTGATTGTAAAGTTGATTTTGGAATAAGCACAATTTATACCAACGTAAAATTAACTATTTACTTTTCAGGTAAAATGTCTCAGGCATTTACTTTTGGTGACTCAAGCGCTCCCATAACTATTTACGCTTGGAACAAAGATAAAACTCGTGAGTACCTATCTTATTATAAATATTTTTTAGCAATATAGAGTGATATGTTTTATTTATACTTTCTGGTAAAACGGGTATCACATTGATTGACCAAAATCTTAATTCATTTTATATTTTCAGAAATAGCATTCTCTCCCAACAACAATGAAGTCCACATCTACAAAAAGGAAGAAAATGACTGGAAACAAACCAACAAGCTGGTAGAACATGATTTGAAGGTAATGGGCATCGACTGGGCTCCCAATTCTAACCAAATCGTAACGTGCTCCGCCGACCGCAACGCTTATGTCTGGACTCCAACTGACGGAGGTAAGTGGAGTACCACTTTAGTACTCCTTCGCATCAACCGTGCAGCCACTTGCGTCAAGTGGTCTCCTAATGAGAATAAATTTGCCGTTGGCTCAGCAGCAAGGCTGCTCTCTATCTGCTACTTTGAAAAGGAAAACAACTGGTGGGTTTCCAAGCATATCAAGAGACCTATACGATCGACCGTGACTTGCCTCGATTGGCACCCGAATAACAGGATGCTGGTAGCCGGCTCTTCTGATTTCAAAGTTCGAGTGTTCTCTGTTTTTATCAAGGAAATTGATGAAAAACCTGATCATAATGCTTGGGGCCCAAACTCAAAGCAAGGTGTACTATTGGCTGAGTTCCCCAACACTAACGAAGGCGGCTGGGTTCACAGTGTTTCCTTCTCTGCAGACGGTAATAAGATTGCTTGGGTGGGGCATGACAGCTCCATATACGTTGCCGACGCGAATAAAGACAAAGCTGTTTACAAATTAAAAACTCAGTATCTTCCGTTCCTGGCGTGCACGTGGATTACCAATAACTCCCTCATAGCAGCAGGACACAGTTGCATTCCAATGCTGTACTGCCATAGTGGCAACGAAATAAAGTTTGTGGCCAAACTAGACGATTTAAAAAAAAAAGAAACAAAAGGTATATCTGCTATGAAGAAGTTTCAGAATCTTGATAAGCAGGCCATTGATACAGACGACTCTAGCCTGAACTCAGTTCATCAGAATGCTATTACGTGTATCAGGATGTTCATGGGTACAAAGGCTCAGGCTAAGAAGTTTAGTACTTCAGGTATGGACGGACGGGTGGTTATCTGGGATATTGACACCCTGGAACGCTCTATGAAAGGGCTGAAAGTAGCGTAGAAGAACAATGTACCTTAGGAAGTAACCCGTAGTTTTTATTCCAAATAACCTATAGCACTGAAGTTTGTGAATAGGAACAAACATGATTTATTGTTTTAATGAGTGGTTTATACAGTGTAATTTTGTATTTTTAGTGTGGAGCATATAGTAGTGTAGTGGTTATTAAAGTGTCAATGAAAAAATATTGACTATATAAAGTTATGGGTATGTTATTACCTACTATTTTTTAGACATTATGATTTCCTTATACTGCTAAACATATAGGACTGCATCTATTGTTGAATATTTAATTTTCACAATCGAGTAGGTAGGTATTATTTCTATACACATTGCCTGATAGCCATCTTCTCAAAAAACAATTTTTTGAGAAGATGTAAAAATTATGTGCCGCTCCGCAGATAAATGAAAAATAAATTGGTAATTCCACTCGAAAAAAGCATTGAATTCTACCACTGGACCACTGGCTTGAACCATTATATCAAGAGCTTTATTCAATTAGCTACAATGTTGAGTTTATTAATCTATGAAACACTTTGAATACATTTATGAACCGTGGGGTTTTAGGTTTTGAGTTTCGTTGAAGACCCGAATTCATTGCTTTCGAAATATATTGAGTAAAATAAAATATACGAGTATAAACAGAATAAAAAGCACTCACCAGCAAGGCTCCAAGGCACACCCACATAGGTAGGTACTTTAATTCAGAAAAGATAAATATTTTATTTTAATTAACTACACCATGCTCGCTTCGTTAGCCGTATGTATTTAATTTAATTTCGTTAGGAATTCTACAACAGTTTGCTACAGTTTTTACAATGTGTGTGTTGTGTAGGCAATATAAGCATGGTGAATGCATACCTACATTAAGTTCAGTAAAGGATATTTATTTATAAAAAAGCGTGTTATTTTTATTTTTTAGTTATATCTAGTTACAACCAAGAACGCCTTTGAAAACACTTAACAATCGATATGCGATCGACAGTTTATTTCACTAGCAGACGATGTCCCTCAATACCACCCTCCACCAAAGTTTCGGTTTACCCATGGATGAACTATTTGACAGGGAAAATCCTAATAAGCTGGATCAAGTCCCCCCCTGCCCCCCCCAAACCAACTCCTGGTTCAAAGGCCCTCCCAAACCTAAATTATGGATCCGCCACTAGTTCATTCTACTTTGATCAACTGTAGATTGATTAGTAAGGCCATAGCAATAACAAGTTCTTGATGTTTACTAAAAATATTGCTAGACTGATGTGTTGACGCAATATCATTTGGTAGGCATGTAAATTGTGTTTGGGTAAACGGTTAGACAATAATAAGGTGTAATTATTATAGCACTAATTGCACCAAAATTTGGGACACAAGTTTATGAAATGATTATGTTGCGGCCTTGCACAATGTGAATTTGTGGACACGGAACTTGCTTGCAACCTTGTAACCATGAATCAAAGGTCACCACTTACATGAACTTACCAAATGCTAAATACGACTCGATTGTACGTGTCTGTCATGGTATTGATTGAACTCATTGGTGTTTTTTGGGTTGAGGAACTTTTTAGCGTTCTTGGGAATGACTATGAATACATCTCAATGGCAAGATAACAGAATATTAGTACAAGTACTAGTACCCAAAAAGACAATACATTGAAAATTCTTTGTGAAGAATCCGTGCTTACCTAGTCCAAAATCTTGGCGTAAGCAAGCATGCGTGTTTGCGCCTACTGCGCATAAGTATTTAGATCCTAAATTTTCTAATAAAAGATTATAGATACGTAATAAAAATTTAAAGTTACAAATAAATTATAATATCTTCTGATTAAAACACCGACAACGCTCCAAGATTCATCCATGCCCACAAAGTTACTGCGTAGTTCCACGACCTCACTATCAATCTAGAATTATAGATTCAATCAAAATCACGGACAAAGTCATTCCATTAATAACCCAATGTAATAAATAACTAAGTGAATTCGATACAGTTGGTGATTATTTCAACCAAATAGTTCAACTCCATTCATTGTGAATTCGTGGCAGGTGGGTTGCTTGGACGTTTAGTTCTTGGACGCATAACTCTACCATTCCAATTAATTATTAGCTTACCTACTTTAAATAACCAAATATGTTGGTGTTGATTTTATTGTTTGCCACTAACTAAAGCTAGCTAAAAGCACTTAAAATACATTATACAAATAACGAATACAAAATGCACGCACAATATTAACTAAAACACGTTTTAGGACTATTACAATGTTGCAAAAAGGCCCCAACTCAGCATGTGCGTGCACGTTTTATAACCTGCGCTGATCTTCCGCTAGGGCCTTGAGGACTTAGCTAGTTAAACATAAACTTAAGTGGACGTAGTTTTATGTAAAACCTTCAAAAATAAGGCCAATCAAAATTGATGTCGATTAATTTGATGTTTTTTATACACAATGCTCTACACGTGCTCTACACTCTCCAGTCAACCTCTAGTCTAGTAGTATACACTCCTAGGTTACGACGAAACGAAACCGATCGAGGGCACGCCAAGGCCCCTAAATTTTTCCAATGATCTTATAGCACGACTTCAGAATTTATCTGTATAGTCACGTATCCTGTAAGGGTTCATCTGTGATCTGAATCTGTAATGAATCAATACAATATCCTGTTCCTACATCAATACACATATATATCCTGACCTGCTTCCGGAAGTATTTTTTTATAGATTCATTCTGTTAGCACCTCTCAAGATTACAAGAATTCATCGCTCATCTAAAGATTACATTTTGAACTTTAGAGTTTAAGATATTTAAGGCTGTTCTGTCTCACTGAGCAAAAGTCTACTTCCCTCCACTTGTCACGATCCCGTGCTAAGTTTGGCCAGTCATTACAAAAAAACATCTAACAGTACGTTTCTCCAACGGTTTTGAACAACTTTTTGAACCTCATTTTTTTTTCGCCTTATTTGGAAAAAGATAGTGGCTAGACTAAAGTTGAAAGCTAGGTAACTTTTAACGAATCCACACTAAGTTCCAGAGAACTTTAAAAACAAGTGTTTAACAGTCTTGTGTCTTTCTAAACAATGATCCTAATTTAAAACGTGCACTAATAGTACAATGAAACTGTAAAAGAATTTTTATGTAATTAAGAATTCTATGATCTAGTGGTCTTGTATTACATCGATGTAGCTGGTGGTTCGTAATTGTATTTATGTAACCCAGTGCCGACGAGGTTTTACAAAATTGTACCAACTTTGACGAACTTTTCTTTTGATTGATTGCTATTTTTGTTTTAAAAGAGAAGTAAACTTTAATATTGAGTTTAGCAAAGTCAGTTTATGTTTTCCACGCCAGCTGCCCAAGGTGCTAATAATGTTTAATTTAAAAAATCAAGACTAGAGAGTTTGGAACTAGTCAGTCTGACAAAACTGATGAAACCCAAGTCAAAGGTTGGAAGAAGAGTTCACATGACTAATGAAATCAAAGTCAAAGATTACATTACTAACATTGCGCTATTAGTGTGTCAGATTATAAAAAATGCAGAACAAAAGCAGCAATGAGCGATTAGTAGGTATCTGTGTCTGCAATAATAATTGCGCGCACCGAGCTTTTTTCATTATTCTCCTACAAGCTGTGGTTTGGGATACCAAAAACAAAGCCACAGAATAAAGCAGTTTCTCAGTAAAATTCTGAGTCTGACATATTATCTTACCTAATGTCGGTCAGTCCGCTCGCATTGTAATTAATTTTCTAGCCAGTCAGCCCCAACTCATCACTGATTTCAACTAATTACGGGTAGCTACTGTTTACGCACACGAGTTTATTTTATCCAACTTCAAAATAAGAAGGGGTTCCTAAGTAGTTTGAGGAATTAGTATATTTTTTATGTCCTTCGCATAAGTATGTACTACACTCTTCGATATTCTATAACGCTAGAGAATAGAAAAGTAATATAAATGTGTAAAAAAGACAATCTGAACGATAAATTACGTGACAATTACACTGACGTTTTCTATCATTCTTCTTTTTTTTAATGGCCTCTGTTCTCTAGTGATTGTAGAATAACATGGTAGTACATAGGTATACCTATCAAAACGCTATCAATACCGATAGACGACTGCATGACGTGGCTCTTCAAAGTGAAAGCAAATCATGAAACTGAATAGTCTTGATTGAATGGGACAAACTGATTGAAAGGGATATCTATACTGATATACATAGATTAGACATTTATCTTGACTAGATTGAATACTACCTAGATGATTGCGTAAATATAGATACCTAACTAACCTACCACAATACCTAACTATTTTTCTGTACTTAAGAAATATCCTAACCTAGGAAAACCCAACCCGGTTTTCTTAGTAGGTAGGTTTATTTTTTGAGTGGGTATCGCTAGCTAGTGGGGATTATGACAATAAACCGCTTTGAATAGTTTTATCAGAATTACACTGAATTATGAAGACAAATTTACTAGCGCCATCTAGTTTAGTTTTCGGTACTATCATAAGTTTTACATACATTACAACTTTACAACTACATATTTTGACCTAACGTCACCTAACTTAGACAACAATCTAGAATTCTAGACCTTTACAAAGCATACGGCATCTAGAGATAATAATTCTCATCATAAAAGCCAAGAAACCGTACCTATGTTTTTATGTCAGCTAATCATATCCGTTTTTTTTTTTTTTAATTCTAAATATTCAGGACAATACACGAATAAGCTTCAAAGGAATCAAATTATCTGTTTAGCGTTGCGCGAACTCCTCTCATTCCCAGACTCAGCGCAAACGTGAAATTAATTTAGTTCGTATCAAAGAATTTCATAAGACTACCTGTAGATACGCAGTGCTTTTTGTAGAATTGTAGTTCACGGCACTGGCTGTGGCATATCTAAGAAGTTTTTATTCTAGGCTTTGGTCGTGTGGGAATGGTGCCTTAATCCACCTATAATGGAAAAAAATAATCCTCGTGATTTCAAAAAAATGTGAATTTCGTTTTGAAACAAAATTAAAATAGGCACACACATGAAAATAATCCGGACGGTATGTAAACAATAACCGATATGCGTAAGAGAAACACGTACAAATGCGTGATGCAGTACCTAGAATAATATAATATTTTCCAGGGTATTTTAATGCGTATTTGCAACTAGATTATGCTAGATAATCAACTACCTAGACCACACATTGGAACACGCCAGCTTTCTTCATAATACGCCAGAGCAATAGCTGATAACTGTAAATTCGACTGAGTTTATGATTATGTATAATTTATACGTCAAAACGAATTTTCCCCTCGCTATTACTTTGTATGCTTAAAGACACATGATTAAATCCGAAATTAAATACACATTTTTGATGCAAAGAAAATAGACATAAATATATGTGGTTTCAACAAATGGGATAGTATTTTTAAGGGTTTCGCACACAAATAGCTGTATCCTTAACAATTTCACGTATTTATAAGTTCTATGACCGAGCTTCAAACCGGAAAGCGAGCGTAGGAAGGGCTGCCTACGTCCACCCGATAGAACGAGGACATTGTTGTGACCCCGGGAAGCTGGTGGACGAAGAAGACCGAAAATCGTTACATATGTAAATCTATAGACGAGGCCTATGTTCATCAAGCGGTAACAGTGACTTTTGCACGTTGATATGACGATGATAGGCTCTGTAGGTATATAAAATCTTTCTACAAACCAAGTAAGTAAAGTATTCTATGATGTACTCTACTTTTCCGGAAATCGGAAAATACTGCAGTCTACTCCAAACGCGAAATAAAGAATTCCTCATATCCGCTTGCTTCAGAAACGCTTTATCGAAGTGTATATCACGCTCTCGATCACTATAAAGATGTTGATTGGAAAACCGAATTGTCGGAGCGCTGTGACCCGGAAACTATAAAAACTTTACGGTCCGTTCTGTGGAAACTCAGTCTCTCTACGGTCGGTTTCGCTCACTGAATCTTCACGGACAATCCGATCACACTGCACTGCCAGGAGGCAAATTGCCTTTCCACAGACGCATGAGAAAAGAATAGGTATTAATTGCATGGAATCTTGCTCTGAACGATACATGACCATTCACATACATTATTGAGGTTTAATTATATGTAGGTAAGTATTGTCTAACGATAAAATTGTAGAATTCCAGCTTGGATCGAAGCTATAGAGAGGCAAGCATAAAGTAGGTATTCTATGATGTACTGTACTTCTCCAGAAAATGGAAAATACTGCAGTGTACTCCAAACACGAAATAAAGAATTCTTCATAATTCGCTTGCTCCAGAAACGCTTTAGCGAAGTGTGTATCACGCTCTCGATCACTATAATCCTTAGAGCTGTCATAAAATAATGGACCAAAATATAGACATGCGTTGAATGTGAACATCTCATTTGAACCTCGTTCGAATAGTCAGACCCAGACCACTGATAATATTTAAAAATAAAAACGATATCATAAAGTAAATAAATAAAACATGATGCTTTTCTTTTGTTTCTCTATTTGGAAAACCCAACCCAATTTCCCGCATGTTGTATACCTTTGTTGTATACAAAATCAGGTCGTCCGTAACGGGTGTCCTTTTTACGACCAGATTAAGATTAAATAAAAACACAGAATTTAGAGCCCGCGATCTGTTCCTTTGTCTCAGAGCACGTAAACAGGAGACTCGTAAAGCTCGGACCGAGAAGGTTGCTCTAATTTATTACTCCTTCGACGTTCAAATGTTTGGAGGAGGTAAGTAAAGTAAACTTTTCCTTTGACTTGTCTCTAGCTTTTGATGCCTTTTGATGCCTTATCCTGTGTTTTCTCTCTTGTAAAGCTGAAAGGGTATTATCATGTACCACATGTAAATAAATGTAATGAATTTCCGTGTGACGCATTATGAATTGATGGTGCAGTGGTTTAAAACACAGTTTTATGAAGGTTTTATAAATCAGACTTTGTCTTTGATTAGAACCTTGGAAGTTCAAATAAACCAAATTAATTGATATAAGCACGTGACGCCGGTTTGGTGATACCGTAACCTAAGCACGATAGACATCTCACTGGAACACAGCTTATTTTTTTATTAACGCTTATAAGTAACGATTGAACTGAAGATACCCAAAACACCATTGAACAGTTTTAGCCCACAAGTAGTAGACTACAAAGCTAAGGTTCAGCATAACACACAAAGCCATGCCAACTCATTCCCATTCGCGTCCAAACCTCTGGTTTTGTTGCTTTGCATTTTATTATTGACATGTTCATAAATTATGTTGTACAGAGCTCTACAATCCTTTGATGTGTGCGATACAGTATATTGATCTCGCAGCAAAGAATGCCATAGAATAAATTATAGTAAATTCTGTACAAAGAGACCGCCTACGCAGTTTTGCTTTGCTGAAAGATTTGCTTTGCTACGTTGAAAATGTGGTGCCGTCGACTTAATTCACCAGGGCTAAGTCATCCAGGCGAATTAAGTATACTATTTAGTAGTACTTTTAATACAGAATGTAAAAATACCATTCCTGAAAGTGCATGCTCAGCTAACTACGTAGACCTCTTATCTAGACAAAATGGCCATAAGATAACTATAAGCATGTTCTTCACAACTTCAAAATGGGTCCTGAAAGTAGGTCTACTCCGCCAAAAAAAGCCCTGAGAGCAGAGAATAAAAAAACAAATGGGACACAATCACGTTTTGATGTCTTCGATTCTCCATTTTATTATGCCAACTTGGTTACGTTTAGCATCCACGAAATACAAAACGCAGTAGGTAGTCTCGATGGGTTACAATCTCATGAATCCAAGGTAGGTTCATGTTCTATTACGTGACGGTCATTAACTAATGAAGTGTCTTGGGAGGCTGCGTCAGACCACAAGATATTGCCTCATTGACGCAAGCTGGCACTGCAAGTCAACCCTAATCAGCATCGGTAAACCTTACGTTAGAGCCTACTAACTATGACCCCTTATCTAAAGGTAGGTAATAAACCTTTGTTAGTTTTAGTGCCATAGCAATTGTCTCAAGACGCAACTTGCTGTTACAAGACTTTGTTACGCAACGTTTGGCATGACCATCATTTGGATGGATGACCGCTAGTGGCACTGAGCGTTATCATGCTTCAGTGGATGAGAGAGCTGGTAGCATCGACACCACGTCACACACTAGTAGCAAAAGCAATCACTCTAACAAAGAACCATAGTAATATCAGAGGAGTACCACGTGGCCGTCTTACAAGCGTGCGTGTAAAACCTCTATTTGTAGGTACAAATATTCCTTGTCTCTATGAACAAAATAAAACAATGTTTGCAAACTAGATGTCGCTGGCCACTAGCACAGATCATTATAATACTAGCTACTAGTAGTGGTTTGTATGCGGGACAGAAACTGGTTGCATAGCATTGTTACTATACAAGCAAAAGCTTCATACAAAAGTTGTTAAAACAAAACTGTGCTTAGGGGTATGTAGCGCCCTCATACCCGTATCTAAAACTTATTTGCCGGTCACTATGTACACTGCCAGCCATTGCAAAACGACCACACATCCATTACACAGGGTTAGAGCACGTTCACGAATGTTAGCCTTGCGGCCAATTGGGATTGAATAACAGAGCACAACATCAAATCCCCAAGCCGTTGTATAGGATCATATTCCCTGTGAAACACTAGCCATGGTAATACTACGACAACGTGTTTGCTGTTGATACATTGCTGGGAAAAGTATTAAAGTTATTTTTGCAATGGCTACATTCGCAGTATTGTAATCAAAATATGGACGGGAAAACTAGCAAGGTACTGCTACCGCTTTGAAGCATCGTTACTTAGTAAAATTACGCTTTATTCCAAAACACAGTCTTGGTTTTGAATCCCACTAGGAATTTATCTGAGGATTTGGTTGAAGGCCTGTATCTACTACGGGATTTGTAAAAATCAAAATGTAGCCTAGAAAATATCAAATTCAGTACTTGTTTATCTCTTGGCCTATAAATTTCATGTTAACCCCTCATTTCATTTAATGCTAATAGGATACAACAAGTTAATCCGAATTTATGGCTTCGCAATACGTGAGTGGCTATTAAAATCGATTTACAATGAATGTAGTTTAAACATTAAACGGATTTTGATTGTAAAGCTAATAATATTCCATTGTTGACTAGTTTATGGGTTAGTCATAAAGATATTCTAAAGGGTGGACGTATGGCCTTTGCTTGCGAAAGATGATGTGCTATGATGTGTAATTTCGCAATTATATAAATTACGGTCGATCATCCTTACTTAGTTTACTCACTACTTTAGTGCCTAAACACAACTTTTGAACCATTTTTACACCCTACAGTTTTTTTAATTGTAAAACGGTTAAAACTCTATCATTTTGCATCAAGAATATGGTGGGACATTCGAGCACTGAGAAAATTATTTCTAACCTTTTTACAATACTATTCAGAAACAAGAAAAACTAAGGTACTTCTCTGAAATTCTCTTATTCTTCCCTTTTTCCCTTTTTATTGAAGATTTTTTTTATATTTTAAAAACACCATTTTTACTGAAAAAAAAAAAAAGGATTTCTGTAGGCCTAGGATGCGCACGCGAGATATATGTCATGTCTTTCTGTCAAAATGTAAGCATTTTGCAGCAGTTTTTGAACTTTTGCATTATCTGTGGTAATGCTGACGACAAATCACGCATTCTTAATAATTATCTTCAACTTTTGACATTTCTGCATGCCTATTATCTCGTCGCAGAAATGCAGAAATGTCAAAAGTTGAAGATTCAAAGGCGCGGTTTCTCGACAACATTACCACGGATAATGTAATAGTTCAGAAACTGGTGCAAAATGCTTGCATTTTGACAGAACGACATGACAAATATCTCGCGTGCGCATCCTAGACCCGCAGAAGCCATTGGATACGAAGATAACAATGTCAGGAGAGAATGATCCTCCAGTGAGTAAGCAATAAGGAACTTTCCAGAAATACTTCAGCACCAGGGTTGGCATGACTTCAGTCTTTTGGCCGGACAATGTTGACCTGGAAGCATTTATTTGACTGCAAAATAGATGGACCGGAATAATGGATGCAATGCGGAAATAGCACGATTAAACAACCTCGTTTAATAAATGAATAAATATTCATGGACAATGTGGACATTTCACACAACGCCCTCTAGTCAAATACAACTGTTCGTCCTCAGTGGGGATCGAACCCGCGACCCAAAGCAGAGAAGGCAGAGCTACTACCGACTGAGCTGTAATATAACAGACCACTGATATCCAAAGACAAAAGTTTTCTGGACATGGTTCTGACTCGTACAGGTTGATACCCGGCAACGGTTGGACGTATCAAAAATGCAAGCGAGTAATAAAACCAAGAATTTTTAAATCATTAGACAATAACCTAAGAAGCCTCGTAAAACTTTTGCATTTATAAGATTCTCTTGTACGTTTTCGGTAGGCTAACATTACCAAGGCTAGCAATTCTTTCTGGCTTTGGCAATAAAAGTCTGACGGTTGAGTCCCGACTACTTATCAAACTTTTCCGTCTTTTAGCAATAAAAGTCCGGCTATTGTGTGATATCCGGTTTTCCTTCATTTTCAGGTTACCTCTGTGACACGGTCCCATGAACCCGTAAGTCTCGCAACTTGATTGTTCCACGGGGATGTTGCAGACCTCAATGCTTGTTTCGCGCCAGATAAACTGTTATTGCTTTTGTGTTCATGAGAACACTACGATTTTATTTTTGCTTGTATTTCTTTGTAGGCAATTCGTGATGGCAAAGTTGTTTAAAGCCTTCCAAATAATAAACCAGCTAAACCATGTTCCTAAACAAACGTAACACAATATTGTTATAACGCTCAGCTCCAGCCCCTCGCTTCAGAAGTCATCTGTCATCTCGTATCATTCGCACGTGTGCCTCTGCGAGACGCTGCTATTGTCAGAGGTTCAGAGCATTTGAATTCGCATCTAAAACATGCTACATTTTTGCACCTAATATCTTTTGCAAGCGATATTAACTAGAGATTTTGTTTGCTTTATTCTAAGAATATTGTACTGTAATAATATAATAATAATATTCTTACGACGTACAATTTGTACGTCTTTATTTTAACTTGAATTTTGTAAGACTTCCTTGGCCCGTCTAACAAAAGTACAAAAACACGGCACGAAATAAAAATAGATCTACAAACATATTGACCATCCACTTATTCAAACGGCAAGAAGGAAATAGAAAATGTTCAATTGTAAAACCCGCATACAGGCTAGGGGAATTGAAAACAAATAAAATATATTATGCATAGAGCGGAGAGTGTGTAAGTTTTGAGTTTATTGTTTGAACGGTTTGTTTATGCGTCGGTCCCTCAGCTACATAATAATAATTGAAATACTTATCCCAGATAAATCACCTTTCTTACAAAAACCACACTAAAATCGAACCTACTTTCAGAGCTAAGAGCGGAGATATACAAAGCCGTCAAACTTATAACGTATAAACTTATAACGCCGCTTCTGTTAGGTAGGGAGTTAAAACAATAAAGATGAATAGGTACTTACGTACTTATCAACTTATTTAAATAATTTGAATTAATTCTAAAATGTAACCAGATTTATGGCAAAAAGCAAATTGTCTTGTCACACCCCGTTGCTAACTTGTGATTTAATTATCAAGCTAGAATGTCTACGAATATTTACCTTACAAATGAAACTGAATAATTTAATATCGAGCAGCTTACGTATTTTGGAATATTAAATCTCTTAAGAATTCTTCGCTAGAGATGTAGATCTCTACACACTGATTTTAAGGCATTCTCTCAACTTTTCCTCTAGTACATAGATCCTTCGGTTCGTCTTCCATTTCTAATCTCGTGACCATTATAATAGCAATCACTGGCACTTTCTTCTTCCACTAAAAATCGGTTCGTCTTCCATTTCTAATCTCGTGACCATTATAATAGCAATCACTGGCCCTTTCTTCTTCGACTAAAAAGAGGATACGATTGTCGCATGTGGACGCAATTTAAATAGCTATATCATATTTTGCTTAAAAATTGTTTACCTGACTGTACTCAACAGCTTCCATTTGATTTTGTCCGAAACGTCAGTAACAAAAATATTAAAATCAAAAGTGACAATTGGGAGAGTTTCTCCCAAAAAGTTTTCTCCGAAACGTCAGCAAGTCCAAAATACGTAGCCTTCCAGGTTTTGAACACTAAGTTTTAGCTCTGGTTGGTCTGGTGAAAATTCCTCAGCAGAGGAGGCGTGAATTCTTCCCTAATTGGATTGCTGACTTTATCTCAGTTATTTACATACATTATGCGGGTTCGTATATACGAACCTCTACTTCGAAACAGATTTTCATAATTTATTTTAATCTAGGTATGTAAACTGAGCCTACGTTTCAATTAGTCTCGTGCTTATCTTGCTTCAGGGTTATGTGCGATAAATGGAAAACCTAAACTTCAGTTTGCTTTGCGCAGAAAACTTTTCACTAAGACATGAATTTTATCGCGGATTCACAATGGCATAAAAACCGTTGAAAAATAATCCATAACATCCAACGGGTCGCTTATTTGGTCGGCTAGGCAATTCAAAAGGTTTCAAAATAGTTCACATACATAGGTAATAGTCATGTCTAAGTATAAAAAAAATGTCTAGATTAATCTGATTTCTTAAAAATAATGATGCCTACTTTCGAGACTGTACATATTGTATTCACTTTACGCTCAGAAATAATTATTAATTCTCTTTGCCAGAGGGCAAAGTAAGACAAATCTCGTCTCAAAACTGTACAAAGAGCTCTGCTGTGTATTTTAAAAGACAAAAAACCCTTTCGTCTCATTGATAGTAGAGCTTTGGAGCAGCTATATTTTTTCACAGATAAAACAGCATAATAATAATAATAAATATTCTTGGATTCACGAAACGCTTTCTAGTCCCGCAAACTAACCAAAGCTTGTACTATAAGCAAAAGCAAGTAGCAAGCAGCTCGTATGAGTTAGTGGCCAGCCCTGGTGACGCTTGTACAATGAGAACTAGATTGCTGGTAGAGTACATATACCTACCTATACATTTTTTTGAATACATTCTCATTATAAACTAACTGCCAAACTTTCCACCAAAATATCTGTCACCAGCATACGATGAACCTCGTGCCAAAGGTTGCTTTGTTTTTAGAGAGGTCAAGCTGTATCTAAGAATCTATGTCTCCACTTATATTTTATCGGATTCTACTATTCTACTTTGAATGGCGAAATTGATACCACAGTCCTTGTGAGCTTGTATCGACCAATTAATTATCTTTGTTTGCGCAGACGAGCAAACTAAGTACTTAATTGACTAGATATTGGCAGAGCAAGTTTAATGCCTAAGGATATTTACTCATTTCAATAAATTTAGGTTTCTTGAAGGGCAAAAACTTTGAAATTGAAGGGTTGAGTTATAAAGGGTTAAAGTATAAACGGGTATAGGGTAGATTTCGAGTAAGCATGACGTAATTTGTGGCTTGAAGAAAACGCTGTAAGCTAAGTCGCTAAGTCAATATAAGTTGAATGTGCTTCTATGTATACAATACATACCTACACAGTATTTCCATAGTATAACAGTATTTTTTAATGGAATACGCTAGGTAGATTATACGTGGTTTGCTTTGCGTTATATAAAAATTTTTTTTTCGTCTTTCCTGAAATTCGGTATATGTATGTATATGTATGTGGTAGGTACCTATAAATATTTTTTTACAAAAAAACTTAGTAATCCACGTCATCAACACCGCATTTGTAATGACGTCATCATTTAAAAATGCGTTTTCCCAGTCATTGGCACAATGTGAAAATGTGACAAGCAATTTTCGTGTGCACCCACTCGTGAAAACATGCACGCTCCACAGACTACTCCGAATCCGTTCCATCAATACGTTTTTCCATTTTACTTGCAGAGTTTCGAAATTAATTCACTTTTTATTTGATATTTTAAATCTAAGGGTGAGTAAAAGCATACCTGCTACTATTACAAAGTTGTTTTACCTACCAGGATGCCAGGAAGAAGTAAGCGAAGGGACTTGGCCGCCGCCATGCATTTATGGCAATCTGATAATCTTCTCTACCAATTCGGCTGCTTGTATCGATCGTAAAACCGTAAAATGTATCCTGTTGAGAGCTCATAAGTAACTAGTCAGTTTTTATAAAAGGTTTTTATGGAGCTTTCATTTGGAGAACCGTGACATACGGAAACCGTCTTTATTTTAGAAAACTTTGATTTGTATACATCTTTGTCGCTGTCTGTACCACTGCAGCTATAGTTACCAGTGTCCTCGATACAGACACGAGCCTCTTTGTAATTGGAACGCCATGCATATTGGTTCGTAGAGCATTTTGCATATTTCATAGCACTGAATGTAGGCCTCCTTTTCCCTTTTTTGGGCGAAAAATTGAAATGTAGTTGCTATTCCGTTTGATATTTTGACTATTACATCAGGGCTTTGGTTGTAAATGTAAAAGGGAATTACAAAAAAACCGCTGAAATAGAAAAAGTACTTGATGCAATTTGTTTGTTAGACTGCTTCTAAGTATATTATGTACTTATTAGTACAATACGCATGCTTTGAATTCATATAGTCGTTTGAAAGAATGCAAGAACGTTACCGCTACATCAGTGCATTTATTAAAATCAAATGTGACAATTGGGACAATCCGAATCGTCACAAAGTCATAGATAGTCAAGGTTGAAGAGATAAAATCTCCGGAAGAGCAATTTTAAGTCCATTTTTACCTACCTACTTTATCGTCAATCCATCGGGTAGGACGCCACGCTTTTTCTTTGGTTTTATGGACCTTTATTCCTCGGCGGTTAATTCCTGCGAGCTTTATGAAAATAGGTACGTCTCCTCTACAGTGAGCCGTTATAGCCAATGCCGTTATACCTTACTTATACCACAGATCATATAATACTGTACTAGCTTACACTTATAAAGAATCGAAAGTGTAAAAAAATGAGATTTGTCACGTGATTGGCTTTTATAGATTACCGGTAGGTATATAGAAACGACAGCCGATTTGACTAATGACTTAACTTGACTGATAATATTTCAAATTTTTACTTGACTCTGGTAAAATTGTCTGTCGAAATGACATGACAGAGGCCATATAGAAGAGAAGAGGAAGAAGTATGTAATTTCCATACATTTTGATTAATTTTCAATCCTCGAGCGATTGGAGAATACGTACCAGCTTGTCTAGGGCAGGTACCAAGCTCCGTTGTGTCCTACAATGGTTCCATTATTCAGCTAGAATTAGATTTTGCCGGGCACATTGATTGGATCAGTCAATAGCGCTTGAAAATTGTTTCGCGAGTGAACGATAATTTCATTATTAGGGATTCCATTTTAGCTCACTCTTGTTTACGTCGCAAGTACTTATAGGTAATTATTACGAAGAATTTGAATAGAAAAATGATGATGAAGTTATACCTAACTACTGATTCAAAGATAATGATGTTTTTATAGTAGGTGCCAAATAACACCGCAATAGGTACAGGTCTTCACCCACCTCCACCACGATGTCCCAAAATTCAATTTATGAATGGCTAATTCTGTCGCTTTCCATACAAACCTGTCGCTAAGACGGTAATCGCTCGAATCTCGTAGTACTGTTTGTTTACCATACATAAATTGAATTTTGCGACATCGTGGTGAAGGTGGGTGAATGACCTGTATTGCGGTGTTATTTGGCACCTGTACTATAGGTACGTTACTGCATTTTTGTAGATTTTTTTGCTGAAACGCACATTATACTTTGTTCATATTTGTCTTCACTGGATCAAAGGCAGTAGGTATCCAGTAGTTAAAAAAATGTGGCGTACCTCTAACTTGAAAACAATGCTGTCTAATTTTATTTTTGTTAGACGACAGTGAACCACCAACTTTTTAATTACGAGTAAGTTCTACTTTTGGAAGTTGTCTAATGATGGAAAGCTTTTATTAGCTTTTCTTTCGAGAAGGTATTTTAATACGCTTGCCTTTTCTTTTCTCAATTTCAACTTTAGTTCGGTATAAACATAATTTAATAAATCCACATTAAATTCTGTCTTTGGTCAATTTGTATCATCACTACAAAGTATAAAGCAAAGTCGCTTCCCGCGTCTGTCTGTATGTATGTATACTTAGATCTAACTACACAACGGATTTTGATGCAGTTTTTTTTTTAATAGATAGAGTAATTCAAGATTATATGTATAATACATCATCATCATCACTGCGTTGCACCCGTGCGAAGCCGGGGCAGGTCGCTAGTAATCAATAAAATTTTAAAGGGGGTTGTAAATATTTAACTTTTTCTATGCCTAATAAGTAATATAACAATTAAATGTTGAAAATACACAGCTTTTTTTAAATATTCTTTATGAATATGTACTTGTTATATCTAATATTAATAAAGCTGTTTATTTTCATTATATTGTTTAATCTACTCCAATTACTTTCATGAAGCTTTTAGAACGAAATCTTCAGCAATATTCAGTAATAATATTTTGAGTAGTCCTTAATTTTACTTTTATAATGAAGAGCCTAGAACGTTTTTTATTTAATTATGTATACCCTCTAAAGTTTGATTTAATAACTGTATTATCCTCTCCATTAAGCAAGTACCTACTCAAGTTATATTTTGTAAGATCGCTCTCAGAATAACCTACCTTACTAATGAGGTACTCAAATAACCGAGTTTAGAGTTTGTCTACTCATATTTTGTGTACAGATATTTTGTGCTTACTGGGAAACAAAAGTTCGCTTTATGTTGATGAACTTTAGTTGTAATAGATAAAAGTTGGGCTACTCCTAACTAGGAAATCATTAGAGCCCTACAATAAAATACGTGAACCTCAGAACACCCTAATAACCTACCATGGTCACTGGTCAGTATCTAGCAACCGATAAAATACATTGTGTTTGACTATAAACAACGCATTTGGGAGCAAAAGACAACCAGTACTATTACTTTGTGGCAAGGGTTCTAAGCCACAGACTAAAAGAAAATAGCTGTGGTCCTCTATCTCTTTTAGTTCTACAAGCAATTCAGCAGTCTACCCCCGACAGGTTCAGCACTACATAGTAGAGAAAAATTCCTTATTTTGCGCAATAGAAAGCATTTTCTGGCGTGAAAGGTGCGGAAATCGTAAAACTAAACCAGATTACTAGACCGGCCAATAATGATAGAGTGTTGTCTCCGCTGTACGTATAATAGAAACTTCGTGTGGCAATTCAAGTTTCATCTGCAGTATGTTAGGACATTAAGGGGGGTGTTCATTTTATTGCGGTGTCCGCAGCCCGCAGTAAACTGCCCCTTAACTCACGCTGGACACGCGGACACCACATATTACATTTGTAACAGAATACATTTGCGACAGTTTATTCCTAGAGTTTCAAGGAATGTTTTGTTGCGGCCGCGCCAACGTTTGCCTCAGCTGAATTTTATTAAAATACTCGTTCGGCATACCTAGCATACATTAGCGTTAATGTTTCGTCGGTAAACAAACATTTTTAAAACCAAATCGTTTTATTCCACTGTCAATAGCGGATACATCCCTCCCAACCTACTATGTAATAGTTTACACTCGATGAACAGCCTATATGTATTGCTAAAATAAAGAAAAATATAATAGGGCCTTTTATACAATGACATCCGCTATCCGGTCGTATCATTCGGGATTATCCTACCGAATAAGAGTGGGTAAAATTGAATCTGACCATTTAGGGTTGTCACGGGAAAAACAAATATGTCCGGCTACGTTTTTAAGCTATAAAAATAGGTAACTCAAGTATATCTACTACTGAATAATTGATAATTTCATAGTTATATCCAAACAATTTACACTGTGGTGTGACCCACACCACGAGCTTTCGGTTTATCTGTATTTATATTGTGTAAAATACAGTATAGTATTTTCTATCTATCAACTAAAAAGCCGGTCTTTTGGAACCCTTACCTACCCGTGATTGGGCTCGAACAAATGGGTCAACGGTGCCTACACGTTGAAAGCTCACCAATTACGTATTCACCTTACATCGTGGTTGATTACGCCATTCATTCGCTGGCAGGTATGTATATATGTATAAATACACTTAATTAATTTCATATTTATAAGTAAATCTATTACTGCAAAGTTTTAGTTACCAAGTACAGTGTATTTTTAAACAATGTATTTTTTAAGATTGTTTTGTCAACCGTTTACTGAATTAAACATATTTTTGTTTATTAAAAATACGATTCCATCTCTAGAATACCCGATTTATTATGAAAAAGTACAAAAAAGAAAAAATATTGCCAGTCCTGTCCTGGCAGAGCTTAGGTAGAGCTCAATAATTATAATTACGTTTATAGTGTCAAGTAAAGTTAAATATCGAACATAGAGTATGTTCGATATTCAAAATAAAATAAAATTCAGTTTTCGGTTCATATTCAAAATAGATAAACTTACCTTGCCATATCATGTAGGTAAACGTCATATCAATGTCGTACTTAGATTCGCCCACGCATTGATCCCACGCAGACCGACCGGAATGTATAAAATAAAATAACATCATCCCTTTGAACATTATTATGAAAACCTGCTAATCTTCGGAAAGGTTGTAGGTACATAGGTGCTTAACAAACCTCCCTTTGTAGAATATTCAACAAGATATTTCATTATTGAAGTTATATTTCTAATGCGACTTCCAACAACGTTGCGTTACGGGATGACATAGTCTCTGTCTCTTTCTATTCCCCCCGAATAGAAAGAGACAGAGGCTAATACGCTACAAATGCTACAATCAAATATAGATGTCAGTGTTCAGCAATTCAGCATTTGACAGCCCGTGTTTTTGAAGATAAACGACTTCCAACTGACAGCGGGGGGAATAGAAAGAGACTATAATACGCTAGAATCAAAATATAATAGATGGCAGTGTTCATGCTACTTTTTACTTTTTATTTTAAAGTGAAAATTTAGTACTGCATATTGGTTAAGTAAGTACATAAAAATAAATAGTAGTAAATTAATTTCACATTAAACACAGAGCGAGAGTGAATGCGTGGCACTCGAAGTATAACTTCTCCTGGGCGTAGGGACTGCACGTACAGGTTTTTTTTTTACAGGGTTTTCTAGAAGGCGGTCATTATAATGGAGGCTTTATTAAGGTTTTAGGTTAGGATCAAGCTCCCTTCAAACAATGTTCTACATAGGTATAGATAGATATTCAGTATAATAAATAATTCTGCTTAGTATTTTGATGTTTTCCATAACATACTTAATCATATAAACCTTTAATTAATACGCATAAATCATTATCATATCCGTATAGTAGAAGTCCTATACGATAATATTTAGTAGATATAGCTCCTCTCTTTTATTAAACTCTGACTGATATCGACTACAAAGGTATACCTACACCGGTAAATTATCTCTTATTGATAATATTTTTTTTTTCGATAAGTACAATTCAATCAACCATACTTACCTACTTAGTCTAAAACAACTTTCGACTTTTACTTATAAAAACTAGATTTTACTTTATAGAGAGAATATGAAAATAAACCTAAATTAGGTTTGATAAACCTAATTTAGGTTTATTTTCATATTCAATTTGTATTTTCAAGCGTATCTCAGAAATTGGATTCATTAGTAGTCTTTCACGTTTATTAGAGGTGTCAAATTGTCACAGTGACCTTTCAGAGACACTTTCCACGTGGGTGTGAATGTTGAACAAAATAATACGTAGAGTCCTTTTCATGAAAGAAGTCTCGCGGAAATTTCCGGAACTAAAGTTTAAAACTAAATTTTAAATTAGTTGTCAGGTGCTGTTAATGTGTTCGGATGCTAGTGCGTTTTTATTTGGTTTCTGTGATCAAAGTCTTGTTTTCAATGCCTAAAGTTGTTAAAAGTGCTGCCCGAGAAATAATACTTAAGGTCGACTACAGCGCCGCGTCTGCGGGACTTCTTTCATGGAAAGGACTCTAACATGAGTTTTGAAGATTTTTTTTTTATTTACCTTGTCACTGGGATTTTGTGAAAGATTTTTAATAATACCTATATGACAGAAACAGGTAGCAGTTTAACTAGCCTAGATATTTAAGTGCTTAGGTACCGTTGCTTTTTTGAGTTACGACTTTCTGGATTTACCTTTATCCATTTAATTATGATCTCGCAAAGGTTTCAAACGGAATTGGACCAACAAAAGAATAAAAGCCACTTTTAGATTTCACTAGACTGATTCGAGTACATTTATAAATTTAAAAAAAAATCCACTGGCAATTAAAGGTCGCATGTATTGAAAAAATAAATAAGTACCTAGGTATGTCCAAAGTATATCCTAATCGTCGAAATCATTCACGAACATATATACAATACCAAATTTCGTAACATCAGCATCGCGTGAACAACGATTGCACACTCTTTTAACCCATACACTTGAAATAACTGATGCTTGGTTAAAAATAATAGGTATTGCTAAACAATGAACTGTCAATGTCAAGTCCAGCCATTGTATTTGGACAGTTATTTTTGATAGTACCTACCTAATTAAAATTTTTTTCGGTTTTTGCGAACGTCAAGGACAAGATTGCGAGACTGTATACCAACCGATGTCATTGTTGGAGTTTATGAAGACGCTAAAGCCTTGCGTCGACTGCATCGAAATCGGCGCGCATGGAGCGAATGCGGCGTCGGTCGGTACCGATGGAGAGGAGGAGGAGAGGCTCCGTATGCTCGGATTCAGATGCAGTGGACGCGCACCTTAAGTGATAGTCTCATAAACTGTCAAGGCCTTCGGCGTTTCATAAAAGTATTGATTTCAAAGCTCTATTTCCTTAAAATGAAGATAGCTATTTTCCACAGTAAGTGTGTCAGGCATGTATTCTTTCGTATATCCCAAAAATATGTCCTTTCCAAATTGACGTATTGACGGCGACCACGCTGAATCGAAACGAAAGCCAATTTATCTGAAAAGATACGGCACCAAGAGTCATAGGGTCAATCCATTACGTTTAGTACCTGCACAGCTGTGACAAATAGTTTCCATTTTCGAATGGAAGGGGCTGACGACTTATGACAAAGAATTGTTTTTCAAGCCTTCTAGATTTTTTAAGGATTTTTTTTTCAACTTTAATCCAAGTGAATATACCTTACAAAAAATTATGATATATGATAATTTTTCTGTGATCTAAATACATTCCGATGTACAGATTGTAGGTAGGTGCGGACATAGATTCACATTTTTATTTTGTAAGCACTGGCAGAAACAGCGTATTCATATTTCACTAAGTATGAAAAGGATGTCTGCGTCCAGTTCCAAATTGGAAGCAGAATTTCTCAAAGGCTCCGTTCCGCTATGTCATGTCACGCAGTTGCTTGGTACAGGGTATTATATAATCTGTGGTACAGGGGAATGGAAGCTGATGACAAACAACTTTACTTACCCACTGGGAAATATTTTTTGTGTTACTGAAAAGTAAATCGAAATGGGTAATATAAGCAAGCATGGTTCAAATATTCAATATGATATTAAAAATGAGATTAGGATTCGACCACAAACCTATAGATTGGTTTGTGGGTTAGGCCAGTTTCTCGGACAATTGTATACCGAGGCTTATCACACAAGCGATTCCGAGCAATTCCACTCGCGGCGTCCACATATAACTAGATCCATATAAAGCACGCAACGAAGTCGCGTATAGACACCGCGCGAGTAAAATCACTCGCGAATCGCCAGTGTGGTAAGGCTCTAAAGAAGCAATAACATTGTTCTATAATAGCCACAGAATATTCCATTAACTCAGTGCTTCATAAAGTGGTTCTAAGTTGAAGCTGCGAAACATTTTAAATGAACGCTTCAAGTGCAGTTTTATCATCACTTTTACCCACACTTTCCCCTGAGCTTTGATAATTGGTCTGTAATCTCCGCGCTAAGTTGTTACTCTGTATATTGTATGTTTATGAGTGGAGTAATAGCGAGAGTCGTGGGTTTAATGGTCTGTAAATGAAAAACGACGCAATTGTTGTGACGGTGGCCGCGAGGGCGCCCATAAGCTGCCCACTAAGCCTTTATGGACCTTTGTATTGGTCTAACGGCAGTGCCACCATACGATATTGAAAAAATAATGGAATCGTGTAAATCTTCTGGACCTTGCGAATATGTGTGTGGATCGCATAATATTTATTACTAGCACATTTCAATATCAATGCATCCAACCACCTACTAGCGAATAAATTAATACAGGTATGATCCTAAGTAGGTCTAAATTAAGCGTCGTCAGATTGTCCCCTGTTGATCAAGATTTGTTACAAATTGTAGATAGGTACTAGGTGTATGTAGCTAAACCGTTTCTTACTGAAAACTCCATGAAGATATCGTTCCTCCACAATTTCCGAGCTCCGCTTTCTCAATTCGTTTTGGCTCCATTCTCCATTAGAGACTATTGTGTGAACTAAGAGAATTCAATTTGTATCAAGTAACATTTTTTACTTTGAGCTAATATTTTAAAATTTCGGTATTCGTTTAGAAAGATAGACTAGTGACATTTAACCATAAACTCTGACTAGGGTTGCAATACTTGCAAAGATTTGAAAGTTATTGCTCTCATGTTTTACTCCCGAAAGTGAAGTTTCATCGCTTGCCACCTAATCGAATACCATCATTAGCCCCACAAATAATGAAACTGCAAGAACTAAATGCTTTTCTATGAATCATAATCATAATCATAAATACTTTATTTGCTTCAATGTGTGTACATAAAGGTCTTATAAGCTAATTAATAGTAGCACACATTCCCCGCTGCTGGGATGCAAATGGAAAGGTAGTTGAGAGTAGAAATTAAAATTTACGAGAATGTCAAACAACGAAAATTCAAAATACATAAATTCATACGTTACAATATTACCTATACATACTAACTGCAAAATATATTTATATAATATTTATAAAAAAACTTAATAATACAATTTCAATTCTATTAATTTTTTAAAAGGTCATTCAATTTATAAAAGCTGCTGCTGAGTAACCAGAGTCTCAATTCTTTATTAAATTTGAGCGGAAGGCATCTAATGGTACGAGGTAAAGCGTTGTAAACTTTACCGCACATCGCGTAACAGTTTTTTAAATATAATGATGTACGTGGGACTTTGGGCAGTACAATTCTCTCAGAGTCCCGGAGTTTCTTCGGTAAAGGTCACTAGCTCTTAAAAATAAATGGTTGTGTTTTCTCACAAATAAAGCCGCTTCAAGGATGTACATACAGGGTAAAGTAAGCAATAATGAACAAAATATATATATTCAGAACTGTTGAAACTTTCAAGAACCCTGCAGCAAACAGTTAAGTGAAACATTATTTATGACAGTTAAAGTTACGGCCCACTTAGGTAAGAAGTTGTAAGGTCCATAAAATATTTCTTAGGTCACCGTTTTTATTGCGTTTTGTACCACCCCATAAATAACTTAGTCAACTTCGATTCGGGGTAGAATGACAAACTTTGGCCCCGCAGCCAATTAGTTTCACGAATAATTTATCATTTGATTCTCTCAAAGACAATTTCATTTGACTTTTATAAATTGATAGATGATGGAAATTAATTCAATCATAAACAACCTCAAGGTCACTAAAATAGTTACATTAAGGTGCAAGTACCTACCTGCCAATATGTTGCATGTGTTGTGTATTTCATATCACACAACCTAGCACTCAACTCAACAATAAATTAATGGATAGAGTTTGAATAACGCAGCGGAAACCAGGTTCCGCAAAACAACAGCTTTCACTCCTGTGTTCCTTTTTACCTTTGAACGGAGTCAGAGGTAGTTCAAGTGTAATAAATAAAACAGCTTGTTGTAAGCACTATATTGTTTGTTTTTATGGTCTGTGATTCTTTTTCCTGTAGAACTTTTATAGCAAAACATTTTATAACACATTTGCTCGTAAAGGGTCTCTTATTTCACCAATTTCAGTATCGTGATGTATGCGCGCGCCGCGCTCTACGATAAAAAATAAGCATTTAATTCTTTTACAAATTGTTCAAATTTTTCTAACTGCTTCAACAAGTGAATAAAGATTTATTCTTTGAAGAAAGTCCGAGTTTTATTTATTTCCTCGCAAATGTGTTATAAACCGTCGTATGACATACGTGCGCTTTGAAAATTACAGCCTCTGCTTTCTTGTAGCACTCGCCTACGGCTCGGGCTGGCTATATCGCCTCGGCTGTAATTTTCAACTTACCGCACTCATATCATAATGTACTATTGCAATACATTTTGCTGCGTCATGTTGCTAGTTTTTCTTTTACCCGACTACGAGGAGTAAAAAGGTGTTTAAAGCTTTTATGAAATATATACATAGTTAAGTTCCACGACTGTGATTTCAAAAGCAGCTAAGTATATACTGACTCTACAAGCTTTGACAAAACACTGAGATTGCATGTGATCGCATTCCTTAGTTACTCGAAAGTTTTTTTATCGTATTTTTTATATATCTATACATCTATACATCTATACAAATATTATAAAGAGGAAAGGTTTGATTTTTTGTTTGTTTGTTTGTTTGTATGAATTGAATAGGCTCCGAAACTACTGGACCGATTAAAAAAATTCTTTTACCATTAGAATCCTACATTATCCCTGATGAACATAGGCTATATTTTATCCCGGAATTCCCACGGGAACGGGAATTACGCGGGTGAAACCGCGAGGCGCTGCTAGTATATATATAATCAAAATGAGAGTTTGGATATTATTTACTCTGTTTACGATTTGCACACAGTTCAATTCAGTTTTCACCTTCCAAATATTTCTTAGAGCAAATAAATATTCACGGAAAGCACTTGTCTCGTTGCGTTGGCTGGCAAAATATTCGACAAAACTGCTGGTTTGTTTCGTCCCAAGACGAAACAATTTCCACTTGCATACAAATTGTGAAAAATAAAATGTAAATAAATCTGGAGCCATCGGCGCTCGCTTGAATATTACAAGGAATTTGGCAAGGAGTTGAGTTCCAAGCCACGGCGTTCGTCTGCGGAGTGCAAACGACTCGAAGTTACAAACTTGTATAGGTAGGTATAACCGGTGAGACTGCTAAGTAGGATCAGGAGAGATGGAGAGGATACACGAAATATTTAAACAGTTTCGAAGTAATCTACAACCTCATTGGATATGCTATGCATAATAATTGCATAGGTACTCGAACCTACCTACGTCATTGATAATAAAGAAAGTAAATACATGAAGCTTTACTACACGTGTTTTATTATGTACAATAATAAAATAAAGCCCGTAACGCCAGAATCTGAGCCCTTAGTCTGAGTTTTATTTTATTGATCGAATGGTGCAAAAAATACAAAGCTGAATGAGGTTGATGATGCGGTACCTCCTTTATCCCTTACTTCAAAAACTAGGGCATAGCGTGGGTAGAAGGGCAGAGCGCCAAAAAGAAACTCAACATCATTATAATTAAGGCTGTCCATCCCGAAGAAGCCTATTCTCTTCTCTCCACGCACGCTTCCTAGTTGGTAAAAGTCATGCCTCATTATTACTTTAGCGATATATACATTAATTGTGTGTCAGGCTCTCGCTCACATTACTGGGTCCCTTTGTGAACTTAACGACAAAAGATGTGATCTTACACCCTCACATGCTTCCGACTTAATGTGTATCGGTTTCCATTTTCCTGTTCCATAAATAGATGCTTTATAGATTATAGCGATCAATGTATTCGGTAAATATTCTCATCGGCATAAAAACAACAGGATTCTGTAGTGAAACAAGTGAAGAAGTATACTTGCGTATACAAGACGTATACTTCCTCGTACCTCGTCCTATACTTGTACGTATACCTACCTCTAGGAAGGTGACAAGAAAATAAACCATTCGAGAAGATAGAATAAAGATAATTTTTCAGAACCCAAGCACATCAACAAAATGTACAAATAACATCAAGCCATTACATCAGAGCCATATTTACGAGACAAGGCCCCGGGCGACGATGCCATGTTGCTTGACGACACTTCCGCTGAGGAAATTGCTGCTCCTCAAACTCCCCCGCGCTTCATATATCAGAGCTCAGGTAAAATTTAATATCATTCGAATCTTGCCGCGGAAGACGACGGTATATTAAAAAAATTGGCAAGTCCCCAATTTTTGGAGAGCGCCGAGTGCCTGCTTGAAATATGATTTGCTTAAGTTGAACTCAGCAGATAGACCTAAGTATACCCTAATTCAGTACACGATCGTACTTACTTATAGTACATAATTCGCCATCAAACGGTTTTGAAATGGGACTCTACTTTTGACTAAAGTAGTAGTTTGATAAAATTGGCCAACATAACTAGAAAAAAATAGTGAAAGAAGGTAAATCGCATGTCATAAGAGCCTAGAAACTCTGAAAGACATATTTTCCATGCGAGCATTATTAAACTGCATTTCCCCGAAGTTTTGCAATAAATAACTCAGCTCCAAAACGACAAACAAAGGAAGTGGCTGTCTGTGAAGTAAAGGAAAAGGGCCCGAGCTTCTGAACAATTCGACAAAACTGGGCTACAGATAGACGGAGAACTTACCAAATAACGTATCACCTAATTTCTAGTTTTTGGCAAGTATTTATTTCTTTAAACTTTGTACAGAGCAGACATTGTGATGTTGACACTCACTGACATAATACACTCATCCACACCCCTTCACCAATACATACATGTGCAGTGCATCCATCCGCCTAGGTAGAGCGATCGAGGTAAAGTGACACAAACCTTTTAGCGGATATCATACCTAAAGACAGTGAGATAAAATGCATTTTACATTGCAAGTTAGATTGAAGTGGTGTTCGCCTGCTGGCGACAGGCTTGGTGCTCAGTGCTAGAGGTACTAGACAGAACTTTTGCACAAGTGCCGTAGTTGACTGCCGACTTATCTATACACACACAAGCTAAAGAGTCAAAAAGCTTACACTGAGCTAAGTAGATTATATCGAACTCAGAACTTAGGTAAACTCACATTATACATAAAAAGTGTGACCGCGTAGTTCGTGTTGTTCTTTTTCGGAAAGTACTTTTCTTAGGATATTACTCTATAGAGTAATATGAGCTCATCGTTAAATACTTTCTGCTCTCGCAGAGTTAAGAGCAATCTAGTGTTTTTGTTTCCACTTTACGTACCTGCCTTTGACGAATTAGGTACCTGCCTACTTAACTTTTGTTATTTGTGTATCTAGGTATGGTCAAAATGTATGACCACGACATTTTGCACTATCTCAGCGACGGCAGTGTGTCAGATGCTATAAAGAACGTCCCTAAATCATAAAGCTGAGTGCAGACGAGCACCAGTGCAGGACTGTGAGAGTGACAACGCGGCGCGTGTCGACTCGACTCAAGTGAACTCCATGCTTCTATCAACTTACGTTTACCTAGTACGAGAATACTTGTAGGTACTTCATTCATAACTTCACGTCAGGTATTTTGTTTAAAACAATAGAAGAGTGGGTTTTTTTCATAAACCTTTAATATTTTTTTACAAACTCCTGAAACTCTATGGAACCTTCAGCTAGTCTTAGATGGTAGAAAGCTGCCTTTACAGTTGGTTCTTGGACTAACTATAAAAGCAGCCATTTTTGCAGCAATTTTATATGTTATTTTATAAATAGATAATCCTTACCTCCCTGGCTCTCGTTTCTAAGATAAGCCGATTTTGAAATGAAGCACCTCTTCTCCTTTTAATTAATATATCTAATTAAGATTTCAGGAGCCCGGTAAAGTGCCAAAATCATAATATATCGGTTCAAACTCAAACAGCAGATTCAAAAACCTACGTAGGTTCAACTTTGGTTAGTGCCGTCGCGTCAGCTCCATTTAGTACTTTTTCACAATTTTTTGTGAAACCTCCGGTAAAATGACTGTGATAAATGAACGGGTGGAAAGCACTCTATCAATCAACTCATTATTCCCTGGCTTTAGGTATTGCCAAGTCAAAATGTTGTGTCTATAATCTGTGAGCCGGATATTATAAATGAGCAGCTGAACAATATAAGGAGATCAGCGGTTCACGCGACCAAGCAAAATATTTTGCTAAAGTATCATGCGAAAGCTATTTTAAACATGCACAACCCCTCACTACTTTAAAAATAGGGCAAAATTCACTCAACAAAAAAACAAGTAAAAAAAAAAAAGCTAGTTAAATATAACAAAAAACTTTTTTAAGACTTCGATTAACGGCAAAGAAACGTTGTAATTACTAACTCTAACAATGCTTAATCACAAAGTGCTGAGCCTATTACGAGTTCGAAAGACTTTCCTCAAAGAGTTGGGTTGCGCAGACTTTACTGACTCATTCAGACGGACCTCACGTTCTATCTAAACAAGCTCGACTGCACGCTTTTTTGCATTGGTTTCACGAATGTCCCCTTACTACGAGGATTAAATGAGCTGCCGCATACCCATTTTCATACGTTAGATGCTTATAATTATGGTCCATTATTTCTTGACAAAGGCCACGATGCCGTCAATTAGTGAACTTTTTATCATCTTCAACTTTCTTTTAGAATTCTAAATTACGAAGGTATTATACGAACGTAGGACTGCAAACGTGCAGTCCATCTGAACATGCAAGCGAAGCACGTCCATCAGCACAACCCTAAAATTATAAATCCGTTTGACTAATTTCATTTTGTTGAAAGTTTCAGGACAGGCCATGTAATAAAATTTATGTCGATCGAAGGAAAACTTCTTAATTAGAGCGGGGGTCGATAGAAAAGGCTGCCAAGAACGCCCCATTCATCTAACCACGGGACGTTTTCAATTCGCAACCGTTTGAAAACGATTTTGTGTCCATAAATACTGTCTTATTTTTTTCCAAGAATGTGTGTACGTAAACGTTTAAAGAAAACTGCTTACTAAATAACCAAAAAGCTAAAAAATGAATAGGTACAAAGTATTCTGTACTGACGAGAAGCTGAGACCTCAAATGGGTCAGACCTATATTTCACAGGGTACTTAGTCAAGTCACGCCACGCCATTGCCTACAGTGGGTACTCTAGGTATAGGTACCTACCTGTATCTGGTATGACATACATCTAACTGGGTATACCCCGCACATGTTTTAAAATTGCTGCGTAAGAGGCCTAAATCCATTAAAATGGAAATGCTTTACGGTGGTTTGGTCCATTTTTTACCAATTACCGTTTTTGCAAGCACCGGTAGGCTTGATATTGAGATTAATTTGCTTATAGGTATAAAACCATAAGAATTACGAATTAACGATGGAATGCCTGTGTTAGTGTGCTCTACGTTCGTAATAATTTTATTAAAGTGTCATAATTATATGTGATATTTGGCAGCGTTGATTCGTAAAAAGGTCAGAAATACCTCACCATCATACCACTATTATCATCACACATATTTATGAAGGTAGATGCATCTGACAGGTATAATTTGTGTCAGCCAGCTCATCCTCGATTGGCTTCCCCATAACAGCCAGCAATGTAACAGACTCACGTAGAATATTGCAAATCGTCGAGTTCCGCCATCCAATGGGTACACGTCCCACTTTTCCCACAGATATTACAATGAATACTCTCTGATGGAATTACGCAGGTGCACAACTAAAATTATATTGAATACCTTCTTTGGGATTACTGAAGAAGTATAGAAAATAACTTTTGAGAATAGTATCATCACGTCACAAGTCTTAGCAATATAATAATGACGTTATAAATAGAAGACTTTGTTCTACGCTGCTCTACAATTTTACGGAAAACCTTTGTACATATATTTTACTTTAAAGTTAGAGGTATCGAACGAAACGAAATCTACAAAAAACTCTGTCGGTTTTCCTGGAAACTGGGTGATACCACATTTGTCTGCTTGAGCAGCTTTTGAGCACGAGCAAAAAATATTGCCAGAACGCGGGAAGAGTATTAGTGTGCAATGGACGTTTTGAAGTAAAATTAATAGCTTATAGCTGGCAGGAAAGCTCCTAGCTAGACCAAGAGCTGCGCGCCAATATACCGACTAAAGCTAGTCCATTTATAATTCCAAAACTAAGATAAACATCCAGGATTGGTCTACTATAGTAGGTGCCAAATAACACCGCAATACAGGCTTCACCTCGATGTCGCAAAATTCAATTTATGTATGGTAAACAAACAGTACTACGAGATTCGAGCGATTGCCGTCTTAGCGACAGGTTTGTATGGAAAGCGACAGAATTAGCCATTCATAAATTGAATTTTGCGACATCGTGGTGAAGGTGGGTGAATGACCGGTATTGCGGTGTTATTTGGCACCTACTATAGATCTTCTGTAAAGTTTTGTAAGGTATTTTATGTCTTATGAAGCTCACGAAGTTTTTATAATCTGCGTCACAGATTATATAATACTATACCATCTACGTACAAGAATTTTGAACACTAAAAATTTAGTGTTAGCAAAGAATGATCAGTCTTTTTGTGACTGATGTAGATAAATCTCCGCAGTCTCTCAGCCTAGTCTACGTCCACGAGTGTGCGATGAAAACGGCTATTGGAAACAGGATTAGATTAGCTCCTTTATAACTGCAACTGTGAAACTGCGATTGGGATTCTAATGCGCTTTAATTTATTTAACCGTTCGCTTTGACTCTGCTTTATTGCTCCTGAACAAAGTAGATTGGAATAGAACAATCGAAGATTTTCAGTCCTACCTATGCGAGATTCAAACACACGATTGTCTCTTTGATAAATACGAGTATATATGTCGGCCAACAAATCTATCCACCTTGTTTGTTTCCAGCACAGCTATTTATTGGCAATTGTACCTATTAATTATAACTTTTAGGATAGGCTCTATGTTTTTTTATCGAACCAATACAAACTGGCTTTTACAAATTTTTTTTGTTCTTTGGGTATTATAGTTCACAGGGCTGTCGCCCGCGTCTTTATCGCGTGTTAGCACCATAGGCATTATTTCGTGAAAATCTTGGATCCTAATTTTAGACCCAAAATTTTAGGGTGGGACTTTTCAAAATTCCTTTTTTAGTGCACCCCTACACTATATTATAAGGATACTACCCTTTAAATTTCATACCTCTATTAGAAGATTTTCGAGTAGAAACAGACAGGTCGAAGTGTGAACTTGTGTTCCTTTCGCAACTTGGACCGGAACCGGAACTAAAAACCAACCCTTGTTTGATTAATATTGCAATAGTGTCAACAAGAGTGTGAGAAGTTCTACCTATTCCTATGTGATTGTGATTTTGGAGGCAGTCACGGATCACACATTAATAATGTGTGGTGTCCGAAACCACTCGCACTCGGAATATTAAGTGGCCGTTGGCAATAAAAGAAAAATAATAAAATGTATGACAAACTAAAATACCTAAGCATCTTACAAGAAAACGCGATATAATTTTCTTGTGAACTAGGACATACACATTTCTTGATACTTATTCCAACGACTCTAACTCTAAAACGGGACGGTCAGGGCCCCGATTGCGCTAAATTTACACGGTCGACCGTGAGAGACGTAACGTGCAAGTAACGGTACGTCCAAACTACGTAGCGTTCTAATTTTTCCGGAAATCAGTATTGCGTTAGCTCAATATACGTTTATCATGCTTTTACGCTGCTGGTTCGTTGCCGTGGTCCACCGTTCGTTCAGCCGTTAAATATGTACGTCTTCTTCTTTAGAATTTCGCAAAACCGGTCAATCGATTCATCATTTTGCAGTGTCCAACCCTAGTTTTGACGGCTGACAGTGACAATAGTAAGAAAATGTTGAATGTGTACATAGAACATAATGCGTATTCTGTGGTAATGTATGTTTTTGTCTCAATTTTGTAAACAAACAATTTCATGAAACTCTTTCTATTTCTACATAATTTTAGGACGTGGTTTGTAAAACTTTATAATGTCCTATTAGAACAAGAAAAGAAAGAGCCTGTGTAACGTTATTACCTACATATTTCTAACAATATAAATTGTTTTGTGAAATGCTACCCATCTAACAAATTGTTTTTCTCTACAGGAATGAAACTACCACTAAATAGTTAAATACTCTTGTGTCAGTGCAAATTTGGTGCTATAAGTTATCTACCGTACATGCTAAATAGAAATAGCTAGCAAGAAATAGCACCCAACATCCTAACCTGACTGATGGAAATAAATACCTACGCAAAAACAATGTTGGAAGGTGTACCTCTCCCCGTCTCCTGCTGAGACAGGACAAACTAGACTATGACGATGTAAGTATACAAAGCATCTACCTACCTATATTTCCTAGTAGTTAGGCACTAGAACATTACAATGTTTTTTTGCAAATCTTTTGGGTGCAAAAACAGTTTTTAATTTCCTATTTTCTACAGACAAATCAATCCCATTTTATATTAGTAATAACATGGAGTTATTATGAATGAAATGTAGCTAGGTACATAAAATTCATATTCAAGAAAACTTACCTATATTATTTTGTTTCAGTATTTGCATACCACCATCGGCTATACAAGTGATGTGACTAGTAGGTACTTACACAAACTTTGCTAGTTTTTTCATATTTTTGTTAACCGCCTAGTAAAGTAAGCTTAGCTATAGTTTTTATAACTGAATAAAATAACATTGATTATTATTTAATACTTTATTTCAAGAGTTTTAGTCTTACTACCCCGGTCACATTATAGGTATGTATTGCTAGTATATTAGCTCACAGTGGTAGCTTGCTTTGCAAAATGGATGGGCATCACTTTATACTCTGTAGTACCTAAGTGTAATTCACAACCTCAAGCATGTTAGGTTACGGGTCTAAGACGGGTGTTTTCAATCTGCATCCAAAGAAGCTGAAATAAATAAAATTCATTTATCATGAACTTACATAATAAAATTATAGTAGGATATACTTGTAATATAATATCGATACGTAGCCCTTCAGAAATATCATACCATGAGGTATGGGTATAGTTAGTTTTGAACTGATCGGTGAATAGCTTAATACAATTTTAGAACAGCGTAAGTTGTAAAGATAGGTAACTGATTAGTAGTAAGGAAGTATTTAATATTAATAATTCTGTAAGTACCTGGATGGCTATAACTTCTTCAAGGTTTTCTTCACTCTTCTATGAATTGATTCATCTCATCATGAGCTCACCTAAAACGATTGGCACTGCTTTATTCCTATTGGATGTAGGTCTGTATACTTCGGCATCTCAAGCTTGTTATTGCCCGTCGACATGAATGTCTTAGATAAACATTACAAGACCTGAAATAAAGAAAAGTTTAATTAGCAGGAAAAACTTACACAACATTAAGCTTATAACCTATTTACCCATAGTTTATTGTAGAATGATAGATGGATAGTTCTATAAAATAGTTTTTAGATGAAGGTGGGTAAGTATCTATAGGATTCCCTCTCATCATGCTGTAATGGGAAAGTAAGTAGGCAAGTAGGTACCCTAGTAAACTCAAGGTAGATGTAAAATCTCAGAAATTGTAGTTATTTATGTACCTAGATAGGTACTTTAGACCTATCTATCTACTGTCTACTTGTGGAGTATGGAGTGGAACCAAACGGTAAATCATCTCGTCATCTAGCCTAGAGTGAGAGTTTTGCTGAGTCCACAGATGAGAAATTTTCCTAAACACAACATTCTTACCTTTGTAGCGTTGTTTGAAGTAAGTATCAACATATTATGTGATGTGGTACGATTGGTGGCAAGTGATGAGTAAACTTTGTAAACATTTGATGAGGCAAGTAGTCCAAAAGGGTCCATTATAGTGTAGGTATCTTTTCGACAAATTGCTGATCACTCCGCACTTTAGATAGATGTATCTTGCATTCTTGGCTTGGACAACGCATCCAATTCATTTGCCCTCACTAGTAAATCCTTACAAGTGCACTTTTAAATTATTTTCAAGGAATTTCAGTCACAAATAATTCTAAAACACTATAACGTAGCAACAACGTTCACAAAAAGTACCTCCCGATGTACTTTTTCAAGCACGCTAATCAAACGTTATTCCGACATGTTTAGAGTAGAAGCAACGAGCGTCTGACGGATCAATTACGGTCAGAAAATTAAGGCGATACGATATCTGTGAAAATCGGCCATAACGAAGCAGTAACAGAAGCGGCTGAGCAGTTGCAACTTAGCGCGATTGAGGCCCTGGTCAGATACACGTATAGGTACCAACTTTACATTAGGTGAGTACTGGTTTCCCGTATGAAGCATGGTATATGTACCTACCTACCTACATTTTTCGAATATGTGATTAAGCATTGTGATTACAATACAATATATACAATACAAAAAAGTTTATTGCCAAACAAAAGGTACAACATAATTTTACAATAGATGGGTACATAAAAATTTACAAATTGAGTAGGCGCAGCACTGATACTGAAAATCACTGGGGTACACTGAAAACCAGCCCTGCGTAGGTACCCCGGTGTTCGATCTAAGATGAATCTACTATTACTAGCTATCTATAAACCCCGGCCTGCCTTCATATTGCTATACCCTAAGCAGGGTATAGCAATATGAGACATATCTATTTACATCCACCACCAATGTAAAATTGACCTAAACCATGTGAAAGCAATAAATATATTGAGGTATGAATGTCGAACGTATGCTATCGAGTAGTCGAATGATTCTAGTTTTTTAAGATGAGAGTAGTTGCGTTATCCTTCCCAGCAGCGCCACAACTCCGAAAAGTTCCAAGAAATGTAATTATGTTTGCTCTAAAATCTTCTATCTGCCAGTCTGAAGCCCTTCTCCCATTACGATACGCACAGGCGATTCAAGTATCGTGCAAGTCTTGGAGACTAGTCGCCGCCAAGTATCTCGCATACATTTGAATGCAGGCTCGCACACTACGCTACTTGTATCCTGCATTCAAATGTGTATGAGATACTTGGCGGCGACTAGTCTCCGAGACTTGCAGGATACTTGAATCGCCTGTGCGTATCGTAATGGGAGAAGGGCTTGATAGTTACATAACAACTATAGAACATCCAACATTTTATAACAAAACGTCAACTGGTTATTTCAACTTTCCTCTCTGCTCGCCAGTTAAAAGTTACGGTGAAATGCAGCCACTAGCTACTCTAATGGCTCGTTATCGCCGGAGTAAGTTAGAGGAAATAAAAAGTTAACCTACAAATATTTTGTTCGTATCCTCTATATCTGGTAACGAGGTAAATTCGAAACTCGTAACGACACTGCTGGCAATGCAGTTTTTTACAATTTATTTTTAAAACCTGCACGCGCACAGCAAAGCCCTGGTTATGTAGCGTTAAGTAAGTAGTTTCGATGGAATCTGAATTTTGTGAACGAAGAATTTTCTTTTCACCGAAGCAAAAGAAATTTTTTTGAAACCTATATAGTTGTATACTAAGGGATTTTACTACATAGTCAATAAATACGGCAGTAAGTGAGTAGTAGTTATATGTAGGTGTATTTATTTAGCACTGTTATTGCCATCAATTTTGAAATTAGACGATCGTAAAACTCGCGGCTAACCGCCGGCAGCTTCGCCAATTAATATCAATCGCATCTCAAGAATCTCTTTCAAAGAAATATCCGGACTTTCTTCGCTCCTCGAAATTTCATCAAAGTTCGGTAACTGCATTTGGTCTCGCCGAGCAAGCTGGCGCGGAAAGTCAATATTTAAGACCGGAAGGTTTATTATTGATGAAATTGATTTTGAATAAAATTTTTGATTCTTTTAGAAAAGATGTAGCTAGTTTAAAAATACCTAAGGTACTAGTATAATATTATTTGATCTGTGACCTAGGCGAGACTTTATAATGATCTGCCTTCCAATTTTAGTTTTAGTCGATTGCGTAAAAACCAATACAATTTAAAAACATCTCCAAAATCAAGACTGTCTACGGCGGGCGGTCTACATAGGCACTCGTAGAGGGTCTACGAGCATTTCGTAGCTTTGGGCCGAAACTCAGGCTCGTTGTCGGCTACGGCGTAGGACCGACGTAAGTGCTCGTGTCTAGATTAGATGAAATAATTAAACTTTTTTTCTATCATTGGAAGTCATAAGGTGATTTCTACAGAGGCCACGGTAATTATCGTCATTGTTAGGTCAGGGGTAGCCTGCCGTAATCGGCCATGAAGTAAACTGGGACCGATGTGCTAATTTTCTCACACCCTTAGATAGTCCCAGATATAATAGGTTGTACTCGGGTTCATTCTTTCAAAGCTTTCAGAGGCATTCACATAAACGCTCAGTTGACCCTTCGCCATTTGTTTCGGAAAGTAGGTGCTAGCCAGTTTATTTATTGTACTGCTAACAACCACTTTACTGGGTCAGTTGTGGTACAACTTTGGGGCTCATGTTCTTGCACCTTTTTGAGGTTTGATTCTATTTCACTCATTTTAATAAACAAAACAACATTTCAACTTGGAGAACTGACTATTTTGGACAAAATTATACAGTGGTTCGATACCCCAGAGGGTACTATTTCGCAGAACAATAAACGAAGGAGCACTAGTAACAACTGGCTATTTTGAGTAGATATAAAATAATACTTATATGCACATACCGTACGCACAACCTAGTTACCTACTCAAAAACCAAAATATTTCAAGCAGTCGACGTTATTTTTAACAGGAATGATGTAGCGTCCATAAGAACCACGCATAAGAACCAAAAATAAACGAGGATAAAGTAATTTGCTAAGTGAATAATCTTTACCTACGTAAATTCCGAGTAAAGAATCCAATCACTCAATCCTAATACATTTTCAAAAGACAGATTCAGATGCCTTTAGCTTAGCGCTATTACACTAGTTAATATGGATAATCCATTCAATTAACGAGGGATTACTCGATTACTCGATTGGGTTAAGGAGAATCGATAGTTTTTAGTTCACTGCGCGACTTCCCTCAACTATTTGCCGATTTGCTTCAGTTCAGTTCCGACTGGAAAGTTAACCTAATTAAAACAATAGGGCTCTACTTTATTCGGCGGTAGAGAAGTATAATAGGACACAGGATAGATGACCGTTGCTGTATTTTCTTATTTATCTACTGGTAGCTATGTCTTCTAATCGGTAATTTTGGCTATCGTTCTGCGCAACCCGGAAACCCAGAAACTTTCACTCGATGAAATACTGAAGCTTTCAATTCAGTATTTCTCTCAGAAAATACGTTTTTATTTTCCCTCTTTTGAGTAAGCGCTACTAAAAAGGATCTGTGTCGACTTCGGTCGAAACTAGATTATCGCCTTGGCTTGGCCGACCTGATTCTTTAGCCAAGGATAAACTAATGCGTGCAACCTGCATCTGCATGGTCGGTAGTGATCATGTACAAATTGTACAACCACCATCATGATGTCGATGACTGAACTAATTTTATAGTTTTAGTGGCAAAGTACTGATAGCAGATACGTTGAGCGTGTTAGAGAAATTTTAACAAGTAAAACATGCTAGAAACTTTGATCGTACCGTAAAAAATGAACCGTGCCTACGGCTTGTTTTCTCTATTCCACGAGCTCGGAGCATTAGCAAGCCTCATCTGCATGTAAATCGACATTACATGGGGCGATGTAATCCCCTTAGTCTGAGCCCAAATGTATTCAAAATACGGTCTGCCCGTAATTAGCAAGTAAGCATACGGTAAATAAGTTATCAAAATGAGAATGGAATTTGTAATAATCTTGTATCAGGGTGCTGATTGAACTAAACAATATAAAATAAGTGGTCTATTTACTGCCCTCATTCAGTAAGTTCTTCGTAGGTAATGGATATTATGTTGATTAGAGGGGTTTTCGGGAAAATTTTAATTAATCGTGGTTTGTTATTTGTAATTTTCTACGAGTTTTTGGTCCCTTAAAATCCACAGATCACTGTTGGGTGAAGTTCCTTCATATTCATGACAAAATTTCATTAAAATAATCTGAGCGTCTTCAGCTTAGGTAACTGAGAGGATCTTTGTGTCTTTCCGTCTAGTCTCACCGATATTGGACCCACCTAGGGGTCATCTGAGTATTATGTGCTAATGTTATTTCACTTTAGGTATTTTACAAAAAATTTGGAGTATGTATGTAGCATAGGAAAAGAATACTTTTTAAGTAAGTTTAGGGAGGTATGACACTATTCGCACGCTTAAATGAGCACTTGAACAACAAACCTTAAAATATTTTCTATTAACCGACCCGAATATTGTATAAAATATCCTAAAATAAAATGACTACCTACTATGTAATACTAATTAGCGATCTACTAGCTATCTATAAACCTCGGCCTGCCTTCATATTGCCACAGATTATATAATACTTATTGCTATACCTACCCTAAGCAGGGTCCATGAGACACATACCTATTTACATCCAGCACCAATGTAAAATTTACCTAAACCATGTGAAAGCAATACATATATTGAGTATTGAGGTATGTAGAGGCCAAAACGCCTGCAATCTCATGCAATCAATGTTTGACGCGGTAGTGCTCAGTGCTTCGGGTTTCTATTTATTACCTACTTACATTGATATTGATACGTAAGCTTCTTTGATTCAATTTGCTCGAAGAACAGAAATACTTCGAATGCTTTCCCCTGATTGTCTTTCGAAAGGATTTCATGAGTTAGTAGAATAGGTACCTTCTATAAAATAAAGATTCATCTGTCTTTTTACATAGGTACCTACTGCTATATTCTGTGACCCTGTTCTCACTCGCGAAATTGGCGTTATAATTTCAACGTCCGCTGTTGTCAAGAGCAGGCAATGTTTCTCGACAAATATTTAGGATCTCTTTAGGTACCTTTATTAGAAAATTGCCTTCATGTTTCTGAACGGAATGAGGGTTGACATGAAAGGCTTCGTCGTAATTGCTGTTTGTGTGTAAACTCTATTATTATGGCTCTCGGGTAACAAAGACCCAGATACAGGGTGCTCTTGTCACAGATTACTTACTGGTACTATATTATATCATTCGCGGTAGATCGACCACATATTAGATGGATAGGGTAGGTATACCTTCCTAACTATAATAGGGTATCTAGGTCAGAGAAGGTATTATGCTTTGCAATCTGCATGAAGCATTCCAGTAAGAGCGCATTCGATACCTCAAACAGAAATACGGATCAGAAAATCGGCAAACATTAACTTACCTACCTTTATCGCAGGCATATTTCGAAGGTAATATCGTGACCTAAATAGGTGCTACTGTATTCATTTAGGAAGAATCTATTTAGGTGCCTACCTGTTTCTCCAACCGTGATTTACCTAGCAACTAAATAATTATTGTCCCATGATTCATATGTAAATATTTAACGATGTTTGTTAGGTACCTACCTATAGATAGGTACTTCAACAAATTATTTTATCTATCATTATTTTTTTAGTTAATTGGACGACCTCGTACGCGTGTTTGCTATTTGCCTATTATAAACCTGTTAGCCTACTATAAACCTCCACATTCACACAAGGAAAATATCGATTCTCTCACTCGGGACGGGACGTAATAACTTTCAACTTATTTAGATTGTTATCAACATAAGTCGTTTAACAATTGTTTTTTTATAAATCCGAGCGAGATATTGCAATTCTACCATTAAAATAAGTAGGTATATAAAGAAAAGCTATACCTAAATATCTATATAAATTCTTGCAAAACTTACAAACCAAATAGTCAAAAGGCACCCAAAAAACAGTTGGATCATCTTTTAACTCACTTATTTCATGTTACTGAATGTGCCCACCTAGTTCTAGGTACCTACCTAGAACAATTTATCATGAACTAGGGGGAAGGTCGACAGATTCGAGATATAGGTAGTTGGAAGTGACAGGTAGGTATAGGTGGAAGTAACATGACATGACCCGTGGTGCAACTGGGTTAGATAACATTATTATTATAATAAAAGCCAAAAATCGAGTAGTGTTTGTATAATGAAAGATAGTAGGTACCTATCCTAAATTATTGTACAAATACATTGTAATGAAATAAATAGTTAGCTAAGTATTTGTTATAGGTACACAGTACATAGTAGCTCAGTAGCTGACTTTGAATGGGGGGGGGGAAGTGAAAAGGTGCTTTGCGCAGCGAAATAGGTACTTATAGAAAGAGATAAGTAGGTATAGATATTCCCCTCCCCTTTCGCCGAAAGCCTATGCCCTGCCGGGGACTGTACAGTACAATGTATGTTTAGTGGATTTTTAATAAAATTATTATTGGTCCATAATAATAATGATAGGCCTTTACATCTATTGAAGATGATTTATACAGCGTCAGGAGGCAACCTATGCCGACCACTTAACGGGACACTGTGGTGCCTGGGACAATGTTTTAGATGGAGTAGGCTTGCCCAGCACCTATACCATCCTCTCAGCCTAGTCAGCCATACCCACAGAAAAAACAAAGTCAATTCGTGAGGAGCTGAATAAGCCAAGGGTTTCCTCACGATGTTTTCCTTCACCGTTAAGCTCGTGTTAATGCGCATATAATTTTTTCCGAAACGAAAAATCCATTGATTTTTTGATATTGATATTGGTCCATAATCCATAGCTAAACAAATAGTAATAATTGCTGGCGATGGCGGTATGTCAGATGTCCAAGAATTTATTATTGCCATTATTTTTTCATTGGAAGCATGTTAGAAGCTAAATACCTATAATTAATGCTTCCAATCAAAATAACATCTACCAAAGTGTTATATGATCTGTGGCCCAGACCAACAAATAATTCAATTTCACAGATTTAACACTAAACAGAAATATTTGGTACATAGTTCCACCGATGTAAACTATGATAAAAATAAATACTACAATTTTTACTGACTAGTTTTTAAAAACAGGCATCTCTTATAATATTGTATCTATGTATAAACTTATCATTATTTATTGCTTTTCTCCCTTGTGTACTATCTACACACATAACGAAATTGGGGCCATGTACTTATACAATAAAGATCTGTGTGTGCCTTTCCAAATGACCCTGGTGCTAAAAATATGAAAAATATTTATCAAAAGCTTAATGCTTCACTTATTGCTTCAACATTTTCTTGTGCAAATATTGGCAAAATTCAAATCCATAAGTTTTATATTTAAAACTTACCTTATCCACACATAAAGCCAGACATTAATCTCAATCCCTTAGTTTTAAAGTTAATATAAATAAACATCTTGATTGGTGCATAAACGACAATCTCAAGTAGGTATATACCATAGTAGGTACCTAACATTGAAGTTCCTTTGACTGTGAAAAACAAGTTTCAAGTCTGAATCATCGTGCCATATACATAATATATATAATGTACGTGAGGATTTACCCGTTAATTCACTTCTATTGCGAATTTGCAACACGACAATCCCACTGAAAAAATATTTTATGTTAGTATTTGAAATAGCGTAAGGGATTTTTTTTTCGAATTTCATACCTATGTATTTCAGGTTATTCCCATCTAGTTGGGTCAGATAGGAAAAAAATACCAACAAGCCTATGCAAAGTGGGCTAGATGAGAATTTTACCATAAAAAAACATTCTCTAATTCCCTAAATCAAATCACGAAAAAAAATATCCTGGCATATATTCTAAGTTATTTGATAGAATATCTACATAACATCAGTACATGGATACCGAGAACCCGTCTACCTTATCACAATAAGTATACAATAGGGCTTGAGTCAACAGCACACAATTGTGCTGGCTTAATCCAATACCTAAATATAGTCCACAGCCAAATTGTATAGGGACCTAACTACATGTGACTCAGCGCACAGTAGTGCTCAACTATGAATATCCTGGTTTCTAATTCAAGTGAATCACTTCCAATTACCACATTTTGCTGTTGTCCTCACCTCTAACCGTGCATGGGGAATATAATCATCTGCTATTTATCGCCATCTGAAATGTAAAAATATATATTATTATTTACCAATAAGAAGTACATAGCTATTTTAATCTAAGCTAATCTTTTTCTTTTATTATAGCTGTTTTAAATTCTTCATCTTCTTTTATTCATGGCTTCTGTCCGTCATTTCGACAGACAATATTGCCAGTGTCAAGTGATATATTAGATTAACAAGTTTCAAAAGCCATAAACCAAGAAGTTGAAGTTGAAAGTATGTAAATAAATAGTTTGTAATAAATGTTAAACATACCTGCATACTGCAGTAAGTCCAGGTCATGCCATAATGACCTTAATTGACCTGTCAATATTACTCCGGCACATGGGGCACGAATCCATATCCTTGACTGAACACTGCTGGCAGCAGCACATGTGCCCGCATGGGACAAACACTACTTCAGATCTTGCATCCATGCAGACAACACATTCTGACTCCATTATAGATACCTCAGTCTCATTAGTGCTCACAACTCCTGTACATTTTTGTTCTTCCACATCTATAGTTTCTTGAGAGGGGGCACTTGGCTCTGCACAAGTAGCGATCTCATAATTGTGGTTCTGACTCTTAGCTCCTACATAACATTGAATAGCCCTCATTATACCTTCTCTATCAGAAGTCAGAGACACACCATTAGCTCTTAGCTTTTCAGCGGTGATAGCTATGAGAGAATCATCAGCAAACAAGAACTTTACCAAAAACGGTAGACAGTGAATCACTCCTTCCTGTAATAGATAATTAGCAAACAGTGGGTCTAGACTTTTGCCGACATTAAGCAACGTCTTCGGCGCAGTGTCTATTAACCTTTGATAACTCTTAAGCCAAAAGTCTGAAGACCTATTGGATTCAGTCTCCATTTCTCTGAGTGTGTCAACCAGTTGCATTCTTCTTTTATTTTGTTGACTGAATAGATCATCTAATAGATTGACTAAATGGACTCTTTGATGGAGCAACTCATTGTAGTTGTAAGAAATGTGCAACTTTTTCTTCTCTTGTTCAATAACACTAAGTTTAGCCAAATGTGAGGATATCAATGATATTTCTTGGTTCAAGCTCCAACTCCGAGTATCAACTCTCTCAAGTAAAGAAGCCACCAAGGCTTTTTGTACATCTTGATCATCTAAGAGCTGGTCAACCAGTACTGTGCGTGATTGGTCTTTAGCTTTTAAAAGCAGTTCCAGTTTCTGTGCACCTTCCAAATCTTGAGTTACTAAACTTTGTTTCATATTGTTTAGGTGATCTCTATAACGAGATGTAGAGTCATTGATAGTATAATCTTCTTCAATAAGTGCTTCGATACTTCTGAGGACATCGGCCCTTCTCAGGTTATCATAGTTTTGGCGAACAATTTCTAGCATTCTATCATGTTCTGCCTGTTCATACGCCAACTGCTGTTGTATTACTTCAGGTCTTAAATTATCAGTCTGGATGAAATTTTTAACTAAGCATTCAATTTGTTTTTCATCATCTTGTATGCATAGTATCAACTTTTGCCTCTCAACTTCTTTGGCTTCTTGCACTTTGAATATTTCGTTATCTAGTACCAATTGGTCTTGTATAATTTTTGATAAGAATTTTTCTCTTTGTTCCTTTGCCACTTTGTGTAGTTTGTTCTCTTGCTCCATCATAACAGCTTCTTGCTCTTCCCAGGTCATTGTGTTGCTTCTAACAAAAGGATTTTGAACGGAGCTAGGAGTTTGAGCTGAGACAGGGCTAGACTCAACTGTTACTGGTTCAGAGTATTCTATGCCCATAAATTTACACAAATACCTCATGATTTCTTCTGTACTTTTGCAGCAAATTTCTAATGGAGGGAATTTGAATTGGCTCCCATCTAAGTCAATCTGGACAATATTAGTAGCCAAGCAAAGTTCTGAGCAAAGTTCAAACAGTTCGTTATTATCAGTTATGTTTAGTTTTCTCAGGTTTTGTAACTTTCCTAGCGAAGGTGTAAGGTTCCGTAGCTTATTTGAAGACACATCTAAAACTTGTAAGCTCTCCATGTATTGGATACTTTCAGGAATGGTTATAATCAGATTATTTGGAATGTGAAGCTCAGTGAGGTTTACTAAATACCTTATATCATAAGGTAGTTGTGATATCTTATTAGAACTCAAATTGAGAACTTTTATAAGGTACAAATCTGAAAGCTGTCCACCTCCTTCCAGAGAATGGAGCTTATTGTCTTGCAGATACAATAATTCTTTTCTGTACACTTTGCATATGGAGTATGTACCTGACGGGACTTGTTTGAGCTGACAATCAGATAAATCGAAGTCGGGCTCTGGCGACTCTTTGGCGATATACAGTTTCCTTTCCAATTTAGCTCGTGTGTCGATTTCATCAGCCGATTGCCTTCCAAACAAAGACATCGTCGCGTGATGCACGCAGGATACTCCACAACCCATGAAAGTAGATCAACAAAACACAACCAGGCACCATGTAGGTTTATGAGGAATTATGCTAATCACCAGAACACTGCAGTCTTCCTTTGAGTGTAGTTAACCACCATGAAAGGGCATCGTCCGTACATAATCTAACTCTGGTATTCTTTGATAAAATTGCAAATTCCTTTTTCTTAGTTATAATTAGCTTTGTTTGCGGTGATGGTGAACGGTGAACGATTCTTCACGGGATTTTCTATTGTAATGTCAAAGGTAAAGGTAATGTGCAAAGACGAAGATACTTCGTCTGTGGTAATGTGAGATGCGAGTCATAGTGACAGTGACTGATTGTTTGACATGATATTTAATTACATTGACGTTTGTCACTGACATAAACTTATCAGCGATAAGGCTTGAAGATCCAAGGATCCAATCCAAGGGTAGTCAAGGGCACGTCCAAATACCGTTATTTTTATTTGGCATACAATGTACATAGGTACAGAACAGGTATGACTAAATTATTAAAAACACGTTTTATTCGAGAACTTTTATTCATATTTTAGGTACTATATAATACCTAATGCGTAACTTGGTGCAAAGTTTCAGATTATGCATGACTAAAATAAAAATAAATAAGTAACAAGTATCTACCTACCTAGTTAGATCGTTGGCAACGGTCTATTTACTTGGTGTTTTCTTTGTTAGTAGGTACCTAACTAGTTCGGTACTAGGTACCTACTGACTTCAAGGTGTGTTTTACTGGTAGGTAGGTAGGGAATTATATAGGTACTTTTTTTTTACACTTAGCCTAAAAGTAGGTACCTACTTACCTACTGATAAAAAATTTAGATCTCTTATGACGGTATGCTAATTTACTGCTCAAGCATAGATTTTTGTATGAAAATCTCTACTCAAATCTATGTTTGAGTAACGATTTCTTTATCAGCATACTGGCCTAAATCTATCGGTCATCATCTATCTTCAAGTGACGCTGATACTTCTGAATATGTCTGACGTGTTTCATCCGGGCGCGAGTAGACGGGTTTGTACCAGTCGTCAGTCAATGGAACTGGAGAACCAAAAAGTGAATACCCTCGGTTTTTTGGAGGAGATTCTATTCTATCGTCATCATATTCGTCTGAACTCGGTCGTTCAGTAGCCTCGTAACTTTTATGTTCCATAACGTAGTCTGTGTAAGACGCTGGATTGTATTTCAGATTATCTTTTTTGTACCAGTCATTTTCGGACAATGGTTTTAATCCATGTCGCGTTTGTTCTTTATGTCTGGGAGAGTATAAATGGCTATAATTTTGTCTATCTTTTAGGTACTCCAAAGTAGCGTATTTGGGAGTTTCTGTCTGTTCATATGCGCTATATGGCTGTCTTATTGGAAATGATGTTCTGAATGAAGAATCATTTTCTTCACTCTGCTGTTTTGGCCGTTCTATTGTCCGTCCATTACCGTCGCTCTGATATCTATCATGCGATATTCGAATTGGTTTTCTAGCCCGAATATGAGGAGGGGAATCGTATGTTTTTCCGAATCTTTCATCCAAGTCTTTAATTATTTCAGATCCTTTGTATTCAAATGGATTAAAGAATTGGCTGTAATCTTTGTTTACTTTGAAAGCGTAGCCCGGAGTTTGAGGGTATACTTTCTGTTCAACAGTTTTGGCTAATCTTCCGTACGCCTCAGCTAGACTTTCGTCTTGTTGATCTGCGCCATTTTTATCAGCATCTGGTGCGGAATACCTGGGAGACTCCCAAAGTGCTACTTCTTTATTCATTTCCTCTATGGATGCCATTTCATCAGCCAGTTCAGGTGTTCCCATGTTGCGTATAATAACATCATCGGGTGTCTCCTCCGCGCCTTTTTGCATTTTGAACTTTGTGAAAGGTTTCGATGTGTGATAAGGATACGCTATTTCTTCTCCGTATAAACTAACTGTAGTTTCCGGCGACGACATGGTTTCCGGGGTGCCTCTAAAATAATCAAACGAGTCAATGTTTGAAACATCAGGTAACTTAATATTCTCCGATGTAGGCAACTTGATCACCAATGTTTTACCTTGGTGGTATCCAATGCCATGACCTTCAAAAGGCAGATTTTTGGGTTTTTTCTTCTTCTTAGGTTTCTGTTTTTCGTCAGCTTCAAAGTTATTAGAGTCTGTGTCACAGTACATTTTGTTTAGTTTTTGGGTGTCCTTATCAGAGAGTCCTATTCTCTGGCCGATTGAAGCTCCTTGCTGAAAATGTAAAAAAAAACATTTAAAAACTACGCATACCTAGTTCGGTATACATAACACAATCAAAGTTCGACAAACATCCTCATTAAAGATTCCATAATATTTCTCGCAATAAATCCCAACATGGTAGAGATGTTGCTGAAAAGTTATACCGAAGACGATATCTATATCAATCTCAACATCTCAATCCTATGTATACTTAGTTGTTTCGCTTCTCAATCAATAGATAGTGAAATATTAAACCGGTTATTTACCTGCTTCGGAACGAGAGTGTCCTTGCCATTGGAGGAGAAAGCTCGCCGGCTGTAGTGCAGGACGCTGTCATAATCGTAGCCAACACCGAAGTCAGACACGGAAAACGAGTTGTATTTGCGAAAGTTATGCCGCGTCTCTGCGAATAAATAAATCAAGTAATTACGGACGCGCCGCAAACATTATGAGCTTCGGTTATGAGCTTTTAAAAGGTAGGTTTATGTCAACCGGTTGTCGCTTCCTAAAGTTTACGACTGTCAGGGCTGAACTCAGAGGGCCACACTGCGTAGAAGCAGAAACGTCGGAACCTCAGCTGGAACACGTTACAAAATCACGGCGGCCTGTAAAACCCAGCGCGTACAATATTCCTATTAGACTATTGGCGGTTTTAGACCAGCAATAATTGTTTTAATAACTGCTAATAATAGGTAATTGTTTTAATAATAATTGTTTTAGTTTTTAGGTATTTGAGATCTGTGTCAATGTCAAAGCAGAAAAGAGAATAAAAAAGAAAAATAAACCCACACCTAAATAAAGCTTCTACACAAGACATGCATACCTAACCTAACCTAGGTAATAAGTCAATAGAGGCTCACATTCGGCCCGCGTAGCCGGTTTGATTTATATTCGTATTGTGTTCGTCGCGTTTACCACTCCGCTTTTCTGTTTGTTAATCAAATCCATGATTGTACCTATAGCACGTCAAAAGGATCTGTTTTCTTTTGAAATATCCTGGTTAGTTATGGTTAGTTCGTGTAAGATATTGCACAGTGCTTTCTCTATCTTACCTATTTGTTTGTGTTCAAATATATTGGTAGTATTTCAAGATTTCTTTGCAGCGCGCGTGCGGAGAGCAGTGATCAGTTATTCCGTAGAGTTACGGAAAGTAGGCGAGGTTGATAGATAGGTTACAAGGTTTGCCAACCATCAGTGTAACAATGTTGGCTATCGGTATCGATAGTCACAAAGCTTGGGTATGCAATTAGGCATGCATGCTTCATGTGTTATAACTATCATGGATGAGTGCCTCACTCAAGCGACAAACCTATTTTACATCGTATGTATATAGGTTCAAAGCACAGTTAGTAGGTAGTACCTACCTAAATAAGCATGCTGATCTCGAGAAGTACCTACCCTGTAAATAAATACTTACGTTGCAAAATGTTCTCCCATTTAACATCGATGTAGTCATCTCTATCGGGGCTACTCTGCATGTGGTAGAAGCCAAGTGTATGCAATAGTTCGTGGATTACGGTTCCGTGACGGAAGCATCCACGCCCAGCCGGGTGCCGACCTGACAGGTTCAACACTTGGAAACCTCCTTGGTAGCCCACTTGTGCAAAACATCCTCTTCTGCTGCCCTTATAATGAACAGAAAATCATTATTGTTGCGATGACGATTATGACGATGACAATCATTTTTTGCAAGAGACTGCATTTTATCAAGGTGTCTGTCTATGGTAAGTGATAACCATCATCATCATATCAGCTTGTAGAGCTGTAGGAAATAGTGAACTACTGGACGAAGGCACCAAGAATTTACCTAGTTTGTAAGACAACTCTAAATAATCCTTGTGAATTTACTAATTAAAAAAGATTTTTGACATAGAATGAAGGTTTCCTGTAATTTGATTTCCAAAAGAGCGATTTTAGGATGTCTTGGACCGACAAGTTCGTCGCACCATCGATTGTTAGGTACCTGTATCACCACAGCATCTCGATCTCCTTTTCTGTAGGGGCGAAATTTTACGCACGATGCTTGCGCCAAGTCTTCTATACCCCTTTCAATTGCATCTGTTTGTGCACTGTCTGGAATGGTTTTTTATTTATATCATACATAGAAATCAGTTCGCTATCATAATATATGGTATCAATAGAAGAAAATAGTATTTTCAAACTTTTACGATCATTATTACCTAGGTACCTACTTCCGGTTAAAAAATATTTTAAATGGGTAACATGTCTAATTATGATAGAAATAAAAGCAGGTACCTAAAACCTAACATAAAACGAAAGCAAATACTTACTGAAGTGTTCCCTTTGGATGAAGTAAATAAGTTCATTGTCAGGCCAACGTTTCGAACTGTCAGTGAGACCGTTTCTCGACAGACCTTCCACGTTTTCCACTATAAGACGTCTCTGTCGGTCATTAAGGATCAAATCTCCCTCGAATTTTCCACTTTCTTCCCAAGCGTGGTCCGATACTTCCTCGTTTTCGTCGGAAAAATCATCGTCTGGCCCTCCAGCTTCTAGAATGACAGTTATAACATATTTTCTATGTAGGTATACTCGATGTGCTGAGAATTGGTTTCTGACTTGAATTTTTTTCTAACTATTCAAAAAAGAGCCTGTATAGTTAAAGGGGGAGTAAATTTAAAAAAAATTGCTACTTACTTTTTACATTGAGGTCCAACTGAGAAGTCTGTAACAAATAGTCACTAAACTCCTCCAGCTCGTTCCGGGACATAGCCGAGCACTTCACCACACAAACAACAAACACTATCCACAACAACCTCATCATAATTTCAACTTAAACCTACTTTTAATAAATAATATCCTCCATAAATGCATCAGTTATTGTATGTTTACTATTCAACTCGCACTTTCCTATTAAAGTGTGTCATATCAACGGTATATAATTGTTTATAATTCTATGTAAATTCGCTCCGGTATCGATAGCTTTTACTCGTGCGGTCGATTTTTTGTGTAGGACAAAATCAGCCAGGGTGGGGCGAGGTGTAATATAGCTTCGGATACGACCATTTCACAAGGTGTTGGGCCGCAACTGCGACTTGCGACAGCAACGACAGTGCACCGCTACCACATGCAAGAGCGTTGCTAAATTTGTCGGGCGAGTTATTCTATTATTTTGGTGTCTACTAGTTCAATAACTCAATTACCTACAGGTGCAATAAGCGAGAAAGCAATGGTGATTGCTTCTTTCGAAATCAATAGAATTGCAAGCACTCTTCCGCAAGTTTTCACTTCTACTTTTAACACTCGCTGAATAACTCGCTTATGAGTGGTGGGAGTTTTAGCGGTCGTTCTTATAGCATTACCCTTTAGCAACTGATGGAGCGATGTTGTAGCTTGTAGCATATTCTACTTGATATTTTCTTTGAGTAGAATACAAAATGTTTATTACAATCCAGTTAAATAAATTTTCCACTTGAACGACTCTGATCAGTGTTTCATTAATTGACCAATCTTATACAATAGCAGGTACAATTTACGTTAGTTACTTGCTGCTAGGGATCTTGCCCAATGCTCCAGTTCTTCAATGTCAGCTCGAAAAAAACTGAAGCTATTGTAGTAAAAAAATTAGGTGGATATTTTTTTTTAATTATAAATTGCAATCGTTGCTCTACTAAACTTGAGATCAACTTGATCAGGTGACCTACTGTTTATCAGACACGATTTTGTTGAATAATGCACATCCATTAAATTATGTCACTGTCACAGAAACTGGGGAAGCTTCAAAATCTGTAATAATATGGTAAGGACTTATTTAATGTTTAGAAAGAGAAATATTTTATCTAACAACTTACGCACAACACCTGCTAGTCACTCTCTAAAGAATTCACTTTGAGTTTCAGTTTCTTCACAATACATTTTTATCAGTTTCAAAACATCTCGCTCTGACATTCCTTTTCTCTGGCCGATCATCGCATCTTCCTGAAAATATCGACCCCAGTATAATAAAAAATATTGCAGTGATCATTCAATATTTATCAATATGCAGCTCTACCTTTAGTGGTATGATGGTGCTGTTTCCATTTTTGGAGAACGCTTTTCTTGGGTAGTGCATAACGCTATCGTAATCGTACTCCACTCCAAAATCTGTCACGGTGTCATTGTTGTACTTTGCAAAGTTGTGTTCGGTACCTAGTACAAAAATACGAAGTTTATGACGTAGGTATGAGAATATCATCCTAAACGGCATGGACTTTGCACATACCTAGCAAGGATGTTTCAAAAAGTGGATGGAACGCACTTTACATTGACGTGGACAAGATTGAACAGAGACGAGCTATGAATGAAAAAAATATAGAAAATATTAGAAATAAGAGTAAGCTAACCAGCGATAATATTCTCCCAGATGATCTGAACATAGTCATCTCTATCGTAAGTGCTCTGCATGTGATAGAAGCCAATTGTGTGGAGCATTTCGTGCACAACTGTCCCATGTTTGAAACAACCTTTGGCTAAGTTCAGAACTTGACTGATTTCACCGTCTTCGTCCGCAGTGGCATAACCAACGCTAGAAAAACACCCTTTTCTTGAACCCTGAGAAAAGAATGAAGTGAAGTTTTTAAGCTCTATGAATACCACTAGTAGTAGTAGTAGGTAAGTTCTACGGATAAGATAAAAAATCTGAGTTGCGCAAATAAAAAACGTAGTAGGTACTACGTCAAAAATCTTTTGTTGTAGGAGACACAGATCAAAGAATTTAATCTCGCTAAAATTGTCATTAGGAGGATGAGTTCTTTACCTGAATAGTAACAGCCTGTTCATCTCCTTTTCTTTGGCTGAAGATAATACAACTGTTGTTTGAGATGTCTGCCATACCTTCTTCAATGATTTTAACCTGTTCCTCATCTATTTCAAAAAAAAAATATTTTCATAATAATACATTCATCTCAGACACATGAATCTAGGAATCGTAGACATTCTGATTGGGAATCGTACGAACCAAAATCATCTTCTTTTATGTGGTACACAACGGTTCTATTCGGCCACCGCTTGGCTCCGCCTCGTAACCCATTCCTTGCATCCATTGCTTCTGATACTGCGCGTTTTTGTTCCGCGTCCAGAATCATGTCACCTTCAAAATATTCTCCAAACTCTCCAAGATCTGAACCTAGAAATAAGCAAATTCATAGGAAGGAACATAATTATACAGTTGCTTTTAGAAATGTCCTCTATTCTCTGCAACTTCAAAAGTAACGTCGTCGTTGAGAGTCTAGATCTATGCATACACGTGTATTTATGCCATTACTAAACAAATCCAATTTTAAAGCGTGTTTATCAAATGGGTCGAATCAATATTACCTTCTGTAAAATTGAAGGCCAACCTCTAGAAAGTGCTCTTTAATTTCGAAATGAAATTAAATGTTGGTCACGCTAAACAACATTATATAGCTACCTAGTATTTTTTTACCACTCATTTTTCTATTAATACCTACAATTTACCAACCGGTGTTATTGGTCATGCGTGACAATAAAATTACACATAGGTGTGACATTGTATCAAGAAACCTGGATAAGAAAATAAAAAGCAGTGTAGGTACCTACTACGCGTCCTATGTAAGAATAGGGGATATCTAAAGTGAATTGTCAACTTAATATTCTAAGCAGCTGTAGGCAGGCAAGCATAGCGGAATACTATTGAAATTATTATGAACAAGCTACAATGGTTGTAGAAGGTTGCCAATAAGTACCTACTTTCTGGCTTACCGAAGCATTTCTTGTAATGCCCAAAACCCTTAAATTGACAGGAACGTCCACATAAGTGTCCGTCCATACCTACTGTCCACGTTACACGTAGAGTCCTTTCCATGAAAGAAGTCCCGCAGACGCGTCGCTGTAGTCGACCTTAAGTATTATTTCTCGGGCAGCACTTTTAACAACTTTAGGCATTGAAAACAAGACTTTGATCACAGAAACCAAATAAAAACGCACTAGTATCCGAACACATTAACAGCACCTGACAACTAATTTAAAATTTAGTTTTAAAATTTAGTTCCGGAAATTTCCGCGGGACTTCTTTCATGAAAAGGACTCTACACAGCCATTATACAGCCTACATTTATTCTAAATCAATGGAAAGCGCATTTAATTTTAATCAGTGTACTTACCTCCGAACAGAAGAAATTCATCATTCCTTTCTTGGGCATCTTGTAAGGGCGCGGCACTCGCAAAAACAAAACAAGCGTATAATATCACGACCAACATGTTACTTGGCTACTTTCTTTCTATTTCAACCGTCAGCTAAAATACGCACAGTACATACTAAAGTTCGTGGCGATGCTCCGTGCATTTATAGGGGCTGGTGGAAAACAACGGGATACTTGGTGTATCGCCTACCTTGCATTAAACACGATTTTATACTTAGCGAGTAAGTGGCTTGAGATATCTATGAGGAACCATGTTTCGATTCTCACTAGGAGGTTGTCATTCTTATCATTAGGTCCATAGCCTTTTGAAATATTAATTGATTTGTTAATTAAAATACACTCAACGATAAGGGCTATCCTTGAGCCAGCATTACATTATAACTATTGTTTGCATTACTGCTAAGGGCATTTTTTATGAGGTTCTCTACAGCGCTAAATAGCCTTTTTATTGTGCCTGGAATTCAGAAAATGAAGAGGTTTACAAAAACAAGATTTGTTGTAAATATCGTGCTATATTTAATTTACAAAATAATTACAAAAGAAATCCACACACAAAATGTATACTGTACAAGCATGCAATTCAGATTATAATGTGAAATTATGTACGTATAACAAAAAATAATTTACAATAAAATAAACATAATATAAAAAAAGTTTACTTATGAAGTAATCATTAAATATACAAGTGAAACCAACACACAAAATAAACAAAATAATATATTTTTGTCCATTTCATACATTATGGCATTTTAACATAATACTGAACTTGCTAATACAACAAAAAATATGTACGCTGTTCACGTTTTATACTATTTTCTATAACTTTAGTGCAAAATACATACATAAGTAATAAATATCAATCAACGTTGTGACAAAATAACGTCCGGAAGCTATTTCAGCTACGAAGATAAATAAAAAAAACAATATTCTACTAAATGTAACTTGTCAAATAACACAGAATAATTTAATTTAGGCAGTCTTTAATATATTTTAGTTAATAATCATATCAAACCGTACTACAAATTCATAATCCACTAAATAAATAATAAGAATACCAGACAATAATGGTAACATACCCTACAACTTATCTAATCAAAATATCTATACAATATAATAAGCACATAACTCCAGTAAAGCACTGTAAAATGTACTAAATATTGGTCTAGTTACTTATTGCGTGGGACATGCCCCTTCTGAACGACACAAACTACCAGATCGATGCAATCGTTATATTCTTAAGCCTGTATTACACACTGTATTGCTTTTATTATAGTTTTATCTATTTAATTAATAGATATAAGAACAACACTTGCGCATCTATTCTACGTATGACTTATGCTACGTATATTCCATAATGCCATTGCATATCGATCTAATGATTATAACACAGTGTAAATACCGACCTTAGCGAGATAAAATGGGTTTTTGCAACGAGTTCCAGTAAACTAATCTTCCCTGAGACAGTTGCTATTTTTGATCTTAATTTTTCGGAAAACCCAACATTTTGTTTGGTAAGTTAGTTGTTACCAACTGCCTTAGAAAATTGTACTTATATGGGAAGGTAGTTTGAGGAAAAAATGCAACTGCTTATAGAACGGTTAGTTGGCCGGTAGTCATTGAAAAAATCCCGAATAAATGGGGTTTATTTACTCTTACTTCTAACATTCGTCTAATATAATTGCCTACGTATAGAGGACGTCAAAAGACTCAGTAGTAAGCGGCACTCTACATGAGTAGTATCACAAATTGTGCAGAAAACCTACAAACGATCAATCATTAATTTATTGCTATTTCATTGAAGACTCTGTCAATAAGGCAAATAAATGCTGATCATAATAATAAAAATACAATTTATTCACGATGGAAAATGCTTGTATTATTTTCTCTTAACTAAATGATTCGTGAGGAATATTTAGTTAATCTGGAGGTTACGAGAATAAATTTTATTTTTATTAATAAATTGGTGTTTACTTTTCCTATTACTATCTATCCATTATTATTTACGCTAATTTAATCGAGTGTATTTTATTTCATACGTTAACTAGTCGGCTTCAAAGCCCACAATGAAAATCTAAACCTTACATTAACAGTAAAATCACGCAAACAGTGAAGATAAGTATAGATTTCAAAAGTACTTTATTAGAAAATCGTTTGCTCCTTGCAGGTAGCAACACATAGGAAAAATATAGATTTTGAATATCAAAAATAAAATTATACATTCAATTTCAAATGCCTGAGAGCATATTTAAACTGTATCAAGTGATTGAAATGCCGCAAAATATTTGCAGTGGTATAACGCATTTTATCATTTATTTGATTTTAAAGTCGGGCCGTGCTCACTTTGGATACGATTTCATCCCAATTTGATTCGCGCGTAAACGTACGACTACGAAACATGATCCCGACCTTCCAAGGACTATAGGAGCGCTCACACTGCATGCGATCAGTCGTACGTATAGTACGTTTACTTACGACGTCCGAATACAATCCGAACTTGTTGGGATTTATCACGCAGTCGTACGTTCAGTTTTACATTAAATTAACTTGATTTACGGACATAAATGTTTGTGGGATCAAAGCGATGCTAGTTATCACTTACGTGCCCTTCAGCGTAGGTCATGGCTGGAAATATCCGAAGAAATAAAAATTGACGGAGAAAAACGTATTCAGTGTGAGCACTAAATTCGTACGAACATTACTCGTACGTTTACGTACGAACAAATTCGTGTCCAAAGTGAGCACGGCCTTTGGAGTACAATCGACCAAAGGATACTATCTTTTAGACTTGATTTGATTTTTATCAAAGAGTAACGTCAAAACACTGTCAAATATGTATAGCGAAGATGAAAATTATTTATTCCCCATTTTAATAGTGAGTCGGATCTTTATAGCTCTACCTAATCGCGATATGAATTATAAATCCTACATTCCAATTTGTTTAGGTCGTAGCCGTGTACCCTAACACTATTAGAAAATGTTAAATCAAGTAATAGAAAATAATGCGAGCACAGTAGCTAGTTTAGCTCTCATATCCACTATAAATGATAGCGTTGTCTAATAAAAACAACTTTGTACTTATACATAGTCTCTGTCATTATGTTGTCAGATTTATCTTGGATTTTTAAACGGGTCGAGTTTCGGGTCTAAACCCTCGAAAAATCCAAGATAAAACCGGAAACATAATTAGACCGAGTAAGTTTGTTCAAATATCAAAATGGGACATTTCTTGAATCTGTATTTGGCACACACTTATTGATATGTATAAGATGTGTTTCACGCGTTTGCGTTAAACCTTCTGTATAAAAATATCCACTTTCATTTCTTTTAAAATTTAAGGCTGTTTCTTATTTCTGGGGTTTATTTGGAAGCCCGACAAAGAACTCCATTTAGTTTCTGTGCACTCATTATTTCATTTACTTAGAGAAGCTATCCCATTTCATATAAGCACTTACACGAACGTAAGTTTGATAAATCACTCTAAAATAGTAAATAACGTTACGAGCATTATAATCGAATACGTTTAAAATGCTTAACAATCGATTAATTTACGTAAATCAACTTCATTGTAACTACAAATTCTAATATTTCGAAAATTTCCTTCCTAATTCGATGTATTGAATGTTTACTTTCGAAGCTTGCTTACACAATAGTAACATCAATGGCATTACAACAAGAAGAATGAAGGCAAAGCCTGAAGCTTTTGTTTCCTAAGAAACGATCACCGTCATGTAACGGTCACCGCTTCTTAGAGAACCGTAGCTTAACACTCAAGGCGTCGCGTCGCTCGTTACTAAGAAGAACACTATGAAGTCACATTCTGATATGTAAAAGACGACAAAACTCGATTCAAATACTGATACAGATTATTTGGCTTGTTCAATAGAAGTTATGTTATAATATTGCTGAACATGGAAAGCATTGAAACCGTAAGCGAGTAGAACGCATCACTCGTCACTTTCTCGACTATTCCACACAAACATTCACTCCCGGATCGATCACAGATGAAAACGCACAATTACTAATAAATACACTAGTATTAATTAGGCCTTTTTAGGACAGATAAATCACAATTTATCTTACTTACAATTCCTTCTCCATAATCACGTCCAATCTCATCTTATTCCGATTATTCTTTGGATTTTTACCTGAAAATAAAGTTTTCGTGAATGATAAACTCAACAGCAAAATTATTTTCAAAATAGTTAGCTACATAAGTGCGTGTTAAAACCAAATAATGCATCTGGTCTCTTCAGCCAGTATTGTATCAGTGACTTACGTTTAGGTTCGCTAGTCGCTAAGCGGAGACGGGTGCGGTAGCGGGTGCAAGGGTAGGTTTCGCCCTGCCACCCCTTGGCTTGATGCTCTCCGAGACTTGCCACATTGCCTCTTCACTCAGCACGTCGTCAAACTTATTGAACATCGCCTGGATCCGCTCGTTCTTCTTGAACTTGTACTGTCTGCTGTCGGGTTAAATTGTTTTGTCAATTTCTTAGTGGGTGCGTTACAAAATGGTTGGTGATGTAGAAAGTAATTTATGTCAGACCGAGATTACTTGTTACCGACTAAACTTCGTCAAAGCTATTAGTATAGTTGGTGCCAAATAACACCGCAATACAGGTCATTCACCTACCTTCACCACGATGTCGCAAAATCCAATTTATGAATGGCTAATTCTGTCGCTTTCCATACAAATCTGTCGCAAGACGGTATCGCTCGAATCTCGTAGTACTGTTTGTTTACCATACATAAATTGAATTTTGCGACATCGTGGTGAAGGCGGGTGAATGACCTGTATTGCGGTGTTATTTGGCACCTACTATAGCATAGATTTTTTTAAGACTTCTAAACAATAAAGGGAAATATCGGAAAATATAGCAAGTAATACGCACTCTTTGTGGAATCTCTTCATGTTTTCCATAATGTGGTACTGTTGCCATCGTTTGGTGAAGTTGATGCTACCGTCTTGCAGTAGATCCGGATTGCCGATGTGAACAAACGTTAGATCTTGAAGGACTAGACCACTGCAAAAGAAAAATACTCTACATACCTACAATCTACATGTACGTACATGTACATGGTAAAATAAATTGTAAATTGTATAATGAGTAAAGAACAGAGTTTATATTTCCTATAGAGATTTTAGCAGCGCCCATACCGGGATATTTACATACTAACTTTATAGTTATTACAAAGCTCACACACTGATCAGAAATGGAGCGAAGCTTATTAGAATAGACTTGGAGCGGTGCGATAGTCACTTTATTACGGTGCATTTAGATCAAACAAGCGAATGCTCATTCTACCCCCGTTCTGTCAAATTCCCTTAGTGAGAACAAAAGCGACGCATTCGGTTTCTGTTCATCCAAAGTGAATTTGATAGAGCGGAGATAGAATGAACATTCTGACCATAAGGGCGTTTGTAGACGTCCGTTTTTTTCACCGGATACCGTACCGTGTTTTTCGCCGGATTGGCGGTGGTGTATGATTTCTGATGAATATGTGTACACGCGAACAATTATAGGATAGCCGTTTTTGACGGTCTGTTATCCGGTGAAAAAAACGGACGTCTACAAGCGCTCTAAGGGTCAGAACATTCTAACCATAAGGGTCAGAATGTTGGAACTACGAGTAGTTGCTTGTGTCCTTACATGTATGGAATGCAAGGCGGCTGCGTCTCTGCCAGCGCTTGTCGATACGTCCTGAAGGAGGACGACGAATCTATAATAGTGCAGTAATCGTGCAACGTGTCGACTATAGACCGCGGCCATCCAAGTCGCCGGACCGGGGGAGAGTCTAACGCAGAGACCAGCGCTAGGTAAGAGTTGAAGTTGTTCATCTTGCGTAGCGCTTTCATCACTTTCAGGAATTTGCTGGCGTACTTCTCGCGTTCTCGGGCTTCCTCCTGCAAAAATGGTACCTATAATGATCTGACTCGACCTAGCTTTGCTGTCGGTGAAATATTACAGCTATTGATTGATATAAAGTGACTTTCTGTACTCCGAACTGGACACATAGGCCATGGAGGATATTTTACAGTATTTTTAGATTGTCTGTGGCTTCGCTTGCATGCGCTAACAGTATAAAAAGAAGTCAACACGCTACACAGTTCATGTCTTTTCTAGGTTTCTTCAAATCGATGATGCCATTTTAAGTTTGGTTAAAGATTATTTAAGACAACATAAAAGAAACTGTCTATTTCTTCCTAACATATGAACTAAGCGGAGCGGAAACTCGATCATAACTTGTATATCGTAGATGTGACATAATACGTTCCAATAGATAAATAGACCAGAGTTACTTTCTTAAGAAAATCAGTTCTACTTTTACTTTCAGTTAATACCTAATCGAATTAATAAAAACAAAGTGAAAGGGCAACAAGTAGTTATTCTAATTAAGCTACACTTCAGTCAAGGTAACACTTTCACAAAAAAAGAGCTTAGAAAAGTTTTGTTTTTAGCTTAGTTTTTGTCATATCCGACATCATTTTCTTGTTATCATCAGAACGCCTTACACTTTCTTAACCCCACATTTAAGTGTGAGTTATAAAAGTAACTTCAAAGATTGTTTTCGTAATTTAATACAGACTATCAATCAGTTCCGCTAGAGTCTTGTTTTCGTCAGATCAACTTGTAACAACTTAATAATAGAGTAACAAGAGTATCGCGTAACTCCTGTCGCCATACAACGCTATAATATTCCATGGTCGGGTTCATTTGTATGTCAGAGTCGTAGCATCATTTTTATTATTACACATCGATAATATGCAGTGCTTAGAAATAGACAAGATAAATAAACTCACGAACAAACATCTATCTGAACAAGAACTGGTTCCTTTACGATGTTTTGCTTTACGGTTTAAAATATCTATTTATTTGTATCTAATCGAACTTTTTTATTTAGTTTTTGGACATACCTGTTCCAATATCCGCGAGCGCGCCCAATAGCTCATCTTATTGAAGTGTTCGGTGAACCGCGTGAGATTAGGATTGCTCTCTTCCGATTGGTCTCTCGGCCAAGACAGAACTTCCGCTGTTGTGATTAGGATAAACAGTTCAGAGTCTAGAAGCGTCATTTGTTCAGCCAAATCGCCTGCTTTGAAATCCAGTAACGTATCACGACGGATAGAAACAGAGCCGTAGCATGGGTTATCGTATTCGTACCGGTTATTAGTCTGTTGGAAATGCAACTGTTTCTGTTTATCGACTAGAATTTGCCTCAGTGCTTTGGCTATTGGAAGTTCTTCGGCGTCAACTAGCCAGTAGATGAACTCCATTATTTCTTGCATCAATGGACAGTCTAAATCGCCCATGCTGAAAAAAAAAACAAGATTTAACGACCATTGTTCTCTATAGTAGGTGCCAAATAACACCCCAATACAGGTCATTCACCCACCTTCACCATGATGTCGCAAAATTCAATTTATGAATGGCTAATTCTATCGCTTTCCATAAAAACCTGTCGCTAAGCCGTAATCGCTCGAATCTCGTAGTACTGTTTGTTTACCATACATAAATTGAATTTTGCGACATCGAGGTGAAGGTGGGTGAATGACCTGTATTGCGGTGTTATTTGGCACCTACTATAGTTCTAAGAAGTCAAAAGGCCGAAATACTGTAACGTCACTCAACAACACTTAAAATTGCTCTGCCTCTATTTGACATCACTCATCTATAACAGATGGCAATAATTTAAGCGTGAACTTAATTTAAGTGGCGTTTGAGTATTCGGCCGAAAGTTTCGTAGTGGAAAGGGACTTTATGTTTCGGTGTGCTCTCATTTCAATGATTTTTCTCGCACTAAAAGTGGTTACAAAAATACTTACGTCAAGTCATTGACAACTCTCGTCAGTAGACTGAGGGTAGACCTCAGCTCGTGCGGTCGCGGTTTGAAATGATTGGCGCGCCGCACTAGTCGCGTGACCAGTTCACTTGGCGACACCCACGTACGATATGTCGCGAGAAACGCCTCTTGGTATGCGAAATCTGTATGAGATAGTACTTGTTTATCGTTTGAAAACTGCATCGGCAAACTACTCGATTGTAAGTGCTCTATCAGACCCGATAAGGAGTATATTCAGACGAAGTGTAGGGCTATCAATAAACTCAGGGTTAGGTCAAGTTCAATGGTTTTTTTTCGTTCAAGCTTATCGATAGCCTTGAACAAAACTTCGTTTATTATTAAAGTAGGATTTTTAACAAATGTAATTAATCATAGTTTACTATGATTACTTATTAATGCGATCATAGTTCTAAAATATACGAATACTTTCGGATAAGTTAAGACTTATGAGCACTCGCAATAAATAGTTTACCAACAAAGCCAAATATAAGCTGGTAACGCATTCTTGAAGAGTAAATAATATCGTTATGTACTGACACTATACTTCAAAAATCGTTCCAAAGTGCTATGCAAAGCTGAAACATCTGGATATAATTCTTTGCTTTAAACGTGCCATTTCCAAGGCTTGTATCGGCTAGAAAGTGGTAGGGTTGCATGTGCCAGATAAGAGTAAGTTATAGTTTTTGACATAAAGCAAAGTAAGCAAAGCTAAAGAATTGTATTAGTAAAAACAAAACCAGCGAATCAGTCAGCCCCAACAAGGAAAATGATCAACGACTTACACTCGTCCGTCTCTGTAAGAAAGCATGACAGATGAGAGAGGTTAGAACAAGCATGGTAAAGAATAACGTAATAGTAATATTGATGGTATTATCGATTGTGCAATCCCATTCCAATTTCTAAACTCATACAATATTTAAGTCATTCATTCGTTCAGTAGGCAATATTGTAACTCAATAGAGCAGTGAATATATTGAGTGGAACATGCCGGAACCTTATTGTTACGTATGGTAGTTCTTATAACTTATGGATTAATATATCCCTTGGCCAATTTTAATACGATAAACATAAGAGATTGATTCAATGTAAAACAAAATCATATAAAATAAATGTTATTTGTTTTATAATTAAAATAACAAACCCATATGTAAATTTTCCTTATCCAACAGAAAAGTATTAGATCACGCAACAAGCGTACAATCTTACCTTTGGTAGCTTTAGTAGCGAGCACAATAAGTGCGTCTGGATGGCCTCCCCTGACTTCAGGGCCGTCTTTACTCGGCCCTTTGAGGACCAGCCATTGGCTGATATCAGTTTGTAGGATAATATCGTCAGGGTCGGCTGGAGCGGGGATTGCTTCTTCTGTTGTGGCTGGGGTAGGCTGTTCGGCGCTGCTTTCACTTCTCTGTGAATAGGTACACAAGACAATTTGTAGGATTACCTTTTATAGTAGGTGCCAAATAACACCGCAATACAGGTCATTCACCCACCTTCACCTCGATGTCGCAAAATTCAATTTATGTATGGTACTACGAGATTCGAGCGATTACCGTCTTAGCGACAGGTTTGTATGGAAAGCGACAGAATTAGCCATTCATAAATTGAATGACCTGTATTGCGGTGTTATTTGGCACCTACTATATACGTCTGATGTATCGCGAAACTAAAATCGTGTAGGAACAGAGTGTAAGGTAAAAGACGTTATTCAATTAAATAACGCCCTAATCAATCCTGTATGTAGTACGTACAGTGCACGGACAAATCTTACACTGCACCGTGACACTGCAACTATCTGCAGTTGCGTGAACGTTGCTGCGCAGTGCAACTCAGATATTTGAGGTTTATTTAGGTTCCTTTGAAAGATAAATTTCATACCTAAATTTAAACAAACGCTGCAATGATCTTCGAGTACCTAGAGGTGTCTACAATATGTACGGAATAGTTTTATAAAAAGTTTGATTAGACTACATTTGTTGTAGTTACCTGAGAAGGTACAGGAGATGGGGTAGGTGGCTGTTGAACTAGCATCTCCAATTCATCCTCCAGAGGGAATTTTCCCGGCGTCGTTTTTGTACTAACAAACGAATCATCCGAGTGCTGAAACAATTTTTTTATTAATCAAGTACATTTTGAATTATTTTTATGGAGATTATAGTACTGCTAATATAAGCTAATTGGGGCAGGCAGACATTAAAAACAAAAACGTCAGCATCATAGATCTATAATCAAATTCTAACTTAGCATTTTGGGGTTCAATTAGGGCCGTTCAATGGGTATTCAGTTAGATAGGTCAGTTGCAGGTTGCCTGTGAATACACTTACATTATTCATGATAGTTTCATCGGTGGAACTGTTGTATGAGTTATGGGAGTTGTGAGAGGACGGCCGCGGCGACGGCGGTGGCAAAAGCTCGTTGCTCGAGTTCACAATGAGTTTTGTCTTCAACTTTGGTGGTAGTGCGGGCGGCTCGATAGGTATCGGACTAGTGCCGCTTGAAGTTGTCATGCTCACGCTGTCTTCTGATCCACTGTAATTTTTTTTTATAGATATCAAATGCCTAGGAGTATGGTTATATTATGTGCGAGGGAGATGAGCGGTGTGCACGGAAAAAAACAACCAATATTGTTACTTCATTCGTCATGTAAAGTGATTTGATTGGTTGATTTTTGCCTGGCACACCGCTGATCTATATACGCAGCATTTTAGGGGAAGAGTAGATCATTCTCAGATTTTACAGGACTATGTAGGTAGGTGCTTACCTTAGAGGAGGGTTGCCGAAATGTTGAACTGTGAACGATGAGGCAAGGGATCTCTGCACTTGACGCTGAACTGAGATTGCTCCGGCAGCGTTTGTGTGTTGCGCACTGTAAATATAAAAAAGATAATGAATGAATGATTTAGAATATAGGACCTATTTTACGAAAGTGCGTTAGAAGGACTACAGATCGCCGTTTATTAGAACATCTCTTGTCTCATTGGCCATGTCAGCTGTCAATATAACGTGATTCTTATTCCTACCAACAGCTTGTAGACTAAAGGGACCAGACATTACTTTGCAATGTAACTAAAGAAGTATACTTTCAAAACACAATAACCCATTTTACTACTAATACTAAGCCTCGAGACAGTTCACTTTCATGCCATATGATAACCTATTCGGTTATGGTCGAAGAACAAATAATTACCTGGCCAAATTGTATGTATGAATTGAATGCCGGAACATGTCCGGTGGGGCGGCGTTGTGACTGCAATTTCCGAACATTTCCATGTACGCCATTACTGAAAAAATATTCAACCTTGTTTTCAAGACGGTAAAGTTTAGAATTGACGGCATATTGGTGTGATATTGTTTGTGTGTCCAAAGACGATGAGAAATTTCATCTGGTGTTTGAAACTATTGGTGAGAGTTAAAAATTACATAATATTGATTGCACAACACATTAATTTTAAAAACCAGTTCTAAAATGATTAGAACCTTGGCTAATGGCTAACTAAAGTATCTATAGAAGTACCTCGGACACACAAACCAACTTAACACACCAATATATTGTTAGTAAAATGATAAAACACTAGTAGCAATGCGAAACAAGTGCTTCTCTCGATCGAATTAACGTGAAATAGCAAGGCATACGTGATCGTAATGAAGCGCTAAGAGCATCCATCATCAATGATAATTAACGCATAGCCGCGTTTCAATGTTGCTAGCCGATAGATTTGTACTGTGCTGTTACACGGGCAACTTTCATAGCAATTTTTAAGTCAGACAATAGCCGTAAGACAACAATACGCTTACAAGAGCATCTAGTGATTGTGCATATTATGCTGATAGCTGATATAGTATTCGTCAAAGTATAAGTTGCTTCATGTTACTGAAACATGTTGCCTAGTGGTCGCGCAACCACGTGTACCATTAGGCAGTACCATTGATGGTACAATTGGCACCGATGGGGTACTAATGTGCCTGGCTCGTGGCAACAAATCAGCGTTTGTTGCGCAACAAAGTCGCCCGTGTAAAAGCACTTTAGAGCGGTAAGCCTATCTAAGAAAGGGTGTATTCGTTTGCGCACGATAAGCAAGCGGCACCTACAGTAACATTGACAATGAACTTGCTAGTTCTCGCATGAGTGGAACTAGACAAGGATGCGAAAACCCTATCAGGTAACCATCAAACGGTAAGTTTATTGTATTTCCGCTGTCAGATGTTAATTCAGCTCGCGTTTCACGGCCAGGAAGCAGATGTTCTTGGCAACAACAAAGATTGCGATAAAATGATTTCCTGCATATATAAAACCTATACATAGTAAAGTTTCGCGACAGAGCAATGTGATGACAGCTAAAGCACGCTGTCTGTTCAGGTTATGGTATTTAGGCATAACGTCGAACTAAACATTCATATCAGTTGTTCAAAGATGCAGCTTTAACTTGTTGACGAACTGATTTTTAATAGCACCCCATAGACAGAAATTGACTCTTCTATCTTATGTAATAAGACCAGTCAAAACGTCCCACTGAAAGCTGATCAGGATTTTTTAAGGGAACTTAAACTTAGTAAAATCTTTGAACGTCTGAATTGAGTAGGCCTAACTCCGCCGAAATGCCAATAAACCAAAACCTTAGAGACAAATGAATCTCCAACGAGTCTTGTACTTGGAGTGGACCGGAGAGATCAAAGGCCCGTATTCAGAAACAATATTCGTCTAGAGTTTCAAGCATGAATTTTTTGACAGTTTCACTTCTTAAGTGTCATAAAATGCATGCTTGAGTTTCGATCCACTGTTCCTGAATTCGGGGATAAAACACAGGTGTTGAATCACTCGAGCGGTGTTTCAGCTAAATAGCGCTTCATGCAAACCACTCACCGCTGTAGGCGACGCTTTGGAACACTGCCGCGCCGCACCGGCAGACAAACATGCCATTAAACCCCACAATAAGTAACAAGTACCAACCACAATACAGTATCAACCAGTAAAAACACCACGAAATGTGAATCCAACAACAGTCTTCTTTCGGGCATTTTAAGTTCCTTGCCTAAAGTTTCTTGACAAACGCTAAACGCAATCAAGTAAGGACATGGGTTATAATATAAACCCGACCCCAACGCCATATAAAACAGATGCAAAGACCTTATTTTTTTACTTACTTTGTAGAAAATACAATTTTAAAAGTGATTTAGGTAAGTAATTAAAATTCGTTATTAAAAACTTATAAGTGGTGTGTTATACAGAGTTATTGTTAGTGACTTTAATGCTTGATACTTGTATTGTGTCCAAGACTCCCAAAATACCACAGATAAATAATATACAGGCATGACATTGAAGTGCAATAGATCCAACTTCATAGCCATACAGAAACATACACATTTGCCGCCACTTCATAGTGCAATGCAAAAGATTCGTAAAATTGTAGCATCGGTTCCCACTTTCCACAACTTTCATTGAAGTCCATACCATGCACAAGACATTCACATATAGAGTATTGAATATTCAGTGCGATGTAAAGATATATGAGATGGTTCATCAATTTTAGTATCCCAATTATTCCAACGTTAATGTGTGCGTCTACCGAATGGAAGCAGTTCTAGTGAATTTAAAAGCTCTATGGTGACGAAGTGGCGATTGATGCTCGTCTTATGATCCTTGGCTCAATTCGTTATGCGACGCCATGTTCTAAATGTAAATGAAACATATTTGATAAACAACATGATCAATCTATTTTTGCTTATCAAGCTTGCATTTAATAGTACAACATAAAGCTTATGACTGATATAGATACCTCTTCGATTCGGCAGGTGAGCCCGAAAACCCCGACGTTTATTTGTAAGGAAGATTGAAGGTACGGGTATGTACATTGTTAGACCGAAAGACCCAATCATTGCAGTTTTTCTCGTCAATAAATGGATTATCAAGAAGAATATCGTCAATGATTGATGGTTACACAATGAATATAAATGTTTAGATGATATTTCACCGCAGCAGTTGGGAGATTATATAAATACTGACTGTGTTTCTTCTTGAGCGGCAATGGCGGCGGCCGCGGTGGATGATGATCTGCGAGCGTGTGCGGCCGCGCCTCGCCGTGCAGAGAACAAATCGGAGCAGGTCTGTAAACGAAATACTTCATATAAAATCATATAGATATAGTTTACTAATCGTGTACAAAGGCAAACTTAATTCAAATTTATTTATTTCTCTTTTAAGCTATTATTATTATAAGCCCGTAGTGTCCCACTGCAGGGCAAAGGCCTAAGCTAAGGGAGCTTAGGCCTTCTCGCCAGTCTTCTCCGTTTTGGGCAACTGTGCACCAGTCCTTGAGGTAGGCATCAAGCTTGTCCCTCCATCTTCGCCGTTTAAGGGTGAACAAGTCGCACACCTTTCCATACAAACGTGGAAGGGTAACTACTCCACTGTTTGAAAAATACAAGCTTCTAAACTTTTGTATTGAAAGTTTAGAAGGCTTGCATTTTTATATGGAAAAAATACAAGCCTTCTAAACTTTAAATATGGAAAGGTGGGCGACTAGTGTAACCTTAAAGTTATTTAGTTTTAAGCTATTAGTAGAAATAGATTATAAATCTACGACTTCTCTCGGAAGAGTTAAAAAAGTATATCCTAATCATAATACTAGGTAACCTAAATCTAACTAAACTATGTTATTATTTGAGAGCTGGTGCCCAAAAGGTTTTAAAATAAAAACCTACAATGCGGGTCACCAATCCCACCTCTATAGGTGGCAGTGGTACGAGTGGATACATGAATAGTTACGTGGAGTATTTACAGATGTGGGGGGCTAGGGAGCAATTTCTACTAGCTAACCTGTGTGTATTGTGGACTAATATAGATAGTGCATTATTAGAATAAAACGGGAAATCGGGCTCATTATCAGCCCGATTATAAACGATAATACTGGGCGCGTTTCACTGTCATCTACCGTATACAATTCAAAGCGTTTAGTGACAAAATATTAGAGTCGTTTAGTAACGTATTGGCAGAGGCAGCTATATTTAAAAGCGGCGATACTGAGGACCCAACCATTCGTCACCTTGAGTTTTGACTTGGTGAATCTCACATGTACACATGTAAAAAAGTAACACAACAATCGAATACCCAGAATAAAATGTAAAAATAATCGTAAATCGTAAACCAGTTTAAACCAGACAGCTCAACAGACACGAAACCTGAGTATCTGAATTGATGCAACCGAATCATAGCACTTACAATGCGTATAATTAGAATTACAACTGGAGAGATAAGACCGCAGAAGCAATTTCCCACTCAAGGTCGTGTGTAGTAACAACTAACAACTCACCGGTGTTCACTTACCTTTCGTAAGTAATGCCACCGACAAAAGTAGATTAACAGTTTGAGAATTTGTCTAAAAACCGCTAATAGTTTCAAGTTACGTGACAAATCTGTTGTTTACAATATTTTTAATTGGATAACAATTTTACGTTTTCCACTTGCTTTGAACTCGCTGAACTACCGTGTTACAAAGTTCTTGTTCCTATAATCACGTGACTTAATATTCGCGTTCAAACTCAACATTATAAACCAGGAAAACCACATAGAAAACTTATTTATAGAAATTAGATAGCTAAGGAAATTTCAATTATTCTTATCCAAGGTCACTGTACTGCGAATATTTTAGTATTTAATAAACCTTGACACATACATAAACATGTTCCTAAAAAATGACAGAGATCCTTCCATAGGACAGTTAAGCAGTTCAGAAAAACATTATCGTTTGCTGTATTTATCAATTTATACATTTGTATGCAAATCGATTACGTCTAACTAAAAAACGCGTGATATGATCTTCTGAAATATTAATTACTGAACTATTTAAATATTTTTTTCTGGTGAATCGACTTTTGTCGCCAGCTGCACAGTGTAAGCTTACCTGATTTCCACGGTAGGAAAGTTTTGCTGTACATCCGCGCGAATGTTGCGCCTCGTCTTGGCGGGTAGTTCCGGCGGAGTTTCACTCTCGTCTGACGTTATACTTGCCAGTCTGTACGACGTAAATCAGGTTACAAAACTGCCTATTGCGAGACATTGGCCGAAAGAAACAATCGGGATGGTTTAATGAATGTTACAGACTAGTAATGTTTTCAAGAAGGCTATTATGATACAAGGCAATTTCGTATATGAAGTACAATTAATGTGTAGGTGGAATCCACATCACTTTCCCTTGGAGAAGTTATGCTAACTTCTTCAAATAGAATGGTTTTTACAAATGTGTAAACCAGAAATAATAATATTTGGATAAACCTAGTGCTTAGAAAAGTTTTCTTTGAACTTTTCCCTAAATATTTCAACACAATAATACCACAACCAAACTAATCTAAATCATGACCGTGCCAAGTGAAGGGACGATTATGCAGAAAACCAAATAGGGATTCTAGACAATTCCGTGGTTAAATTTTTATGGATAATATTAGTCAATGTGACTCACCAAGAGTTAAAACACCAATGAACATGTAACAGATTCAATTTGCCTAGAAGACTCACGTTTTACGCGCAAATTTCTCAGTATCGAGAGCAATTTCCTCCCGCATCGATCAATTATCTACGAAAGTAGTAATCGCCGTCACGCAAGGCAAATTCAAACTGATATCCGATACAATTAGTTAGAACACGTGATAGTTTTTGATACATACAGTGCTATCTATAGAATGAGTCTATTGCATTACCTGTTTTCAAACATCTCAAAAATGACCACTCAAAATCCAAGGATCAAAATTGTATCACATGTTCAAAAGCACACCGATTCAAACCATTTGCATCTTATAAACACAGCCATAAGGTTCAAATTGTTTCAATCGATGAACAATCAACATATAACATAGAGTAGTAAGACGGTACAGATAGGACACTCACTTTGAAAGGTGCGTTGTTACATTGTTCATATTTGTTACATTCATGCGGCTCTCAAAGCTCTGTACTGTGCACCTGATTTCGCTCACACAGTCTGTACTGTTAAAAGTACTGCAAAAACAACACACAAGCTTTGAGATGGAATGTATTAGACATACTAAAGGGGAACCTTGACAAATTGCATTCGAGCTGAAAGAGGAACGTGTCGTAAATAAAAATCTATGAAAGTATAAAAGTTCTGTCATTCTATAACAAACTTTACCTCGACATTTAGCTGGCGAACTTTCAACGCTTCGACTGCAACTTGTCTAGTTCCGCAGACGAAAAAACTGTCACATCCCCAGTACATCCAATAAAACAGTGTCATACAATCAACAGGTTATCAACAATAGAAAAATTATTTAAAAAGTTAATAAAGTGCAAATCAGTGTAATGAAAAAAAAAACAATATACAACACAGAGAAACAAAATGTCAGGATAGATCAAGAAGAAAAAAATTACCTATCTGCATGGCTGGAATAGTGGTGAGAAGAAAACGAAGATGTGAAGCTGTGTTCTGTGGAAATCTCTGCGTGACCCACAGACACAAACCCAGACTCGTTCGAGAAACTTAAACAAAGCAAACATACCAAATAAATAAGTTTGTCCAAGCTCTACCCTTGTGTCAGAGATTTTGCTTGCGTTAGCTTCACGAGACGACTTTTTAGCGACTAACTACTAGCTGATCGACTTAGCGTGGATAACAAAACACGAAGGTGCTCAGATAAAACGCATCTAACGGTCTCTCTTACAAATAGAGACCTTGCTGAACATTGCCTAAATACAGTAACTACCAAGCAAGAGAGCTATACCAAACCAAAAAGCGACAAGAGTAAAAAAAATTGAAACCCGACGTCATTTTAGGTCGTTTTGACATGTGGTCGCCTAAAAAAACGCCTTTCCTATTTCTGCAAAATCGAATCTAGAAAATCTTGACGATTATGTACTTTCTGGTTGGTGCTATTTTTATAATGGCACCAAACATAACCGGGAACTGTATTTTAGGTCAAACATGATATATTTGAGTTTGACTGAAAAATATAAAAGAAATAGCTCATTGATTATAGTAAGTGCCAAATAACACCGCAATACAGGTCATTCACCCACCTTCACCACGATGTCGCAAAATTCAATTTATGAATGGCTAATTCTGTCGCTTTCCATACAAACCTGTCGCTAAGACGGTAATCGCTCGAATCTCGTAGTACTGTTTGTTTACCATACATAAATTGAATTTTGCGACATCGAGGTAAAGGCGGGTGAATGACCTGTATTGCGGTGTTATTTGGCACCTACTATAGCAATGGGTCGCTAACATAACATATAACATAAACATGTAGAAAGCTAAGATAGACAACACAAATAGCAGGCTCAAAAACGTATGCTTACAAGCTCAAGTACAAAAGTATAGTTCAAAAGAAAACAAGCTTTTTCTTAAAGAATAACTAAATTATCAAACTTAAAATGCATTCATCCTCAAGTCTTGTTCACACACAATTGATATAAACTTAATATAGGTATATAGCAATTATTCTTTACGCGACTATCCGACGAAAACTTAAGTGTTTCGGTTTTTGTATAGAATTATTGACTTAAATGTTAGCATCAGAATCATGTCGTAGCCCAAAGATGTCGACTGCTGGATCTAGACGTTCCCCATAGATCTGAGAGCAAATTACGGTACCCGTTTACCATTAGAACTGTGAAGTTTTGATCAGTACTAGTTCAACATGACTTACCAGCATGTGTCTAACGTGTTTATGTACACTTACCATTACGTCCATAAGTAATAAGTAAGCAAACATACTGGACATACCGATTGTGGTTTGAGTTAGTATTGGCGTGCGTAGAGTTTAGGTGAGATTCATGAGAATCTACGGAGGCTCGCAATTCCCCGTTGTTGCAGCTACAAAAACCTGGAAATTATAATAGTTTCACTACATGGATGAGTACCATGCCTGGTAATGACCATAATTCAAATCACATTATACTCTAGCTCCTTCATAAAGAGTAAAGTTGACGAAAATGTGTAGATAAAGTTTGTTTTAAATAAATATAGCCTTTATTTCCTCATTGTAAATTCAACATAATTATTTTTAGATTGAATTCCTTAGGCTGTAAACAGTGCTCGACCGACAGTCAGCGCTGACCGTACGTCGGCGTAGCTATATCTATGCAAGTCTATGAATGCGTACACAGCTACCCTGACGGTACGCGCGAAATTTGTTTGAATTTCCATACAAATGACAAGCGCGACCGACGTACGCACCGACGGTCGGTCGAGCTTTGAAACCGGCATTAATATATTATTCACGCAGACTTATCTAAAGATAGGTTATGAAATTAATTATTAAAATAGTTATATAATCATTCTCATAAGTATTATATGCCTAGAAATTTACAATGTTTTTTTAAGAATTATTATTTCCAGAGCGAAAAAATATCTGTATTACAGTAATCTTCAGTAAAATCTATATGCAATCGAGCTTTTTTTTATATTTAATAGTGATGGAAATAACAGATTCTTATTTGGAACCTGTTTTCAGTTTCAATATTGATTTTACCTTATTATGTACTTGTCACCCCATTTTTAGACATTTGGGTGCATTCGTCCGCCAAATAGCAGACTTACCAAGAACATCGTTAGGTGGCGTTGTGAACACATGATCATGATTGGAGTCATGCAAGTTGGAATTGCGGTCCTCATCATTGGACACGTTCAGCATAGAGTCCAGCGAACCGCTGCTGTGTGACTGAAGCGACAGTCTGAAACAAACGAATATTATTATTATTATTATAAGCCAATTTATGTCCCAATGATTGTTATTATTAATATATATATATATTATTGTTGTTATTATTATTACTATTGTTTATTATTCAATTATTTTTATATTTGTCTTGGGTTGCCCATTTTCGGGCAAAGGCCTCCTCCAACCCTTGCCAGTCTCCTCTGTGTTGGGCTAATCGAATATAGTCCTTAAAAAAACTCTCGATATCGGGATAGTACTATTCAATAATATTACGAAGACCACTTTGAATATAAACACGGGAATCTAAACCAGTTCCACACGAACAAGTCTAGAACTGGCCACTAATTTACAGCTGTACATCTCTGGCATTTGTATGATCCTCACTGCTTCAATATGAATATGGAATCAAGCTAAATTAATTCAACGAAACACTGTGGTTGGTGCAAGATTTGTTAGATGTCAAAATTCAAAGGTCTTCTTTGGCAGTACTTGAACTTGTAACTATTTAAGTTCTAGTTATTTTTATTCATATGTCCACTTTTGATAAAATCTAATTTTATCACATGAATAAAATATGTATTCATGAGTCATTTTTAGACGCTGTAAAATTGTACGTCTGTGCATTGATCTTGGTAGAGTAACTACCGAAGGTAGCAAGCCACAGTAGAGCAGGCAGAACAACAATGTGCATAAAGTCAATGAACACCCAACGTAAACGATTCATGGAATTGAATCGCAATGAGATTGCTCCATAGGTTGTAAACAAGTAAATGGTATAGATTACGAACCTGTCGATGGACAAGCCCAGTAGGGAGTTGTCGTTAGCAGACTTGCGCTTTGGCGGTAGTGGTGGGGCCAACTCGATTTTCCTGAAACAACATCACACTCTCACTTAGTAAAACAAGCTGTGGTGGATAGTAGCGAAACAAGTTTATGCTTCATAATTTTTTTTTATTCAATAGTTAACGTACTCTAGCAGCATTGCGATCTTGCCATTTGTAGGCTAATAAGTTACATGCTAACTTATTCTAAGCCTTCATAATGACGTCGTATTTGAACTCGAGACTATGTTTAGGTCAAGCCTACTGATTCTAAACCAGAGTTTACACTTTGTTTCATAATAAGGCTGCTAAAGTTGTCTTCTAGCTACTATATTCATTTGCTAAGCTATGGAATTACAGTTTGTAAAATATTCGCAAAAATAAGCAAAGAATTTGTTCAATGTCAGAGGCAATGTATCTGACATTGAACGAATTCTTTGAGCCAAAGGAGTCCTTATAGGTATGATCTTTTTGAACAATTTATCCTATCGGGATTGTTTATTCTCGGTGTGTTATTTGAACAATAATCAATCGCATTTAAAAAGTTGAAAGCTCATATATAGGCACTAGTATTGTTTTGTGAGAAGGGTAAAATGATGCAGTAATTTTGCAAGCAAAGGGAATGAATTTCGCTTCTATACGCTAGAACGATTACTTATATTATACGGAATGTTTGCAACCTGTTGCTGGTAGAAAGCTGGAAATGAATATTACCTTTAATTCAGCAATATTCATTACGTACAGCAACTTAGATTTTACGTTATGGGCTTTTAGTCGCGGTGGGATGGATTTCCTGCTCAAGCGAAAGTTGTTTTATTCACTATAAAATGGTTTATGGAGTCAGTATGGTGTACACTTTCAAATGAGGTGTGTGACCTCCAGCAGAGTGAATAGTATTGGCATATTCAGTCAAATACACGCGGAAATTTGACTCGCGACTATGCATAGATCACAACTTTCACGTGAGTTCAAATACAGAATACCAAGCTAGTCTCGATTCCTATTTGACCTTCTTACATTTAAAAACATACTTTTACTTTTTAATGTAGCATAAAATTAAAATTTTTGCTATATTGATTTCCTACAAATTAAGCAGATGATAACGACTTCCGCGGTGTTGAATAAGATTATTAAATTATGTACATACATATAATAAAACGTTATTCGTATAAACTCGTTTCTACTCGTAAAATGACCATGTGAATGGTAAGTGTGTTATGATAGCGAGAGCCATTCGATTATCGAACAACTTAGATCAAATATCACTGTACAATACAAATGAAGCAATACATAAAAAATATATTGGATTTATATCACTGTGTATAAATAAACCAAAGATATAGTTATGAAAATGGGTAGTGGCATGTAACTAAAAATTATATGTTTGTCTATACTAATATTATAAAGAGAAAAGTGTTGGATGTAAGTATGTTTGTAACGAATTGGCTCAAAAAGTACTGATCCGATTTGGATGAAACTTGGAATATATATTGTCCGTGACCTGGATTAACACATAGGTTACTTTTTATCCCGGAAAATCAACGGGATCTAACGGAACGCGAACGAAGCCGCGAGCGGAAGCTAGTAAGATATAAATGAATCTCTGCAATGAACTTACAAAATTATCATGCAGCAAGTTCTATAAAGCGTACTACATTGTACCATGTATGAAGATTAACTAATTAAAGTATACTGGTTTTATCTAGTTACCTGTTAGGTCTGGCTGGTTTCGGTGGAGGCGATTCGGGTGGATCTAGTACGGATTCAGAAGAGTGCGAAGCGCGTACTCCTGTCTCATTGCCTGGCTCGCCAGTCAGTAATGATAACTCCTTGGGGGTTAGTGGTATATCTGGAAAATTATAGAGTACTAGTACTACATACTGACTTCATGATAAATTAATACAAAAGTAGGTACTGCATAATATCTAGTAACGTAATGGTAATTCTAGTCTTCTAGTAATTCTTTATGTACTGCTACATATTGCACTAATTAGTATTTTTTTTTTCTTAACATATATTGAGCCTTACAGAATTTATACAGAATTTATAATGCATATTGTTTCTAACATAACATTACCGATAGACCAACGACATTGTAAAGACTTCAGGAAATCGGTCAATGGAGAAGGATAAAAACCGTTCTTAGAAATTTGGAATTCAGGCTGCTATGATAACATAATGATATTGATTCCAGGAAAAATACATGTTTATCAGAAATGACCCACAAGGTCCTTTGCTTACACAATATTCGTTCACTGAAGTTTAATCGGACAAAATGCTTTGTGGCCAATTTCCATAAAATTTAACTATAATTGTTTTCCAAACATTTCAAAACAAGTAACGTTCAAATGTGCCGCATTAGCAACGGTTATATCGCAACACAAATGCAATAACAACAGATTAGCCACACCACACATCATTATGGGACTCTGCAGATCGTATCTCGTATACGCTTACGCAATCGTTACATGTGCTGTCTGCTCTTGATGCGTTACTTAACGATTCTAACCGATTTATATCTGGTTTCTATTTTATACAAGTATCTAAAACTGTAGTTTTCCACTAAAAACATTCACAACACAATCCTTACAATCGATTTGTTTTTACAATCCAGAAAATCCTTAGAACAATCTGTATAAGATTCAAAATGTCAAACATGCACAAGGTTTGGCGGTGGAAACGCAAATCGATATCTTCACAGAGTTGTGCATGTGCATGTTCTATGTTCTATTGTTTTTAGTGGAACCTACAGTTAGTATAACAGCAAGCACTACAGAGTTTTATGAGTAACCTCTCAGCCCATGGCCTGTTGGCTGCTCATCTCATTAAGTTCCGTATTGCCACAAACGGATGCTCGTGAAATATAGAAATCATTGAATATGTAACAGCGTCTTGGAACATTATACCCCTATACAACGCTGTTTGAAGCAGAATTCAGATGGGAATAGGGTTTTCGATCTTTTCAGCCAAATCGACGAAATCCACTGGAAAGACACGGTATTTAAATAGGTTAGGCTGGAAATTTTTCCTCATAACGTTTTCCTTTATCGTTTAACACATTTGTTTCAGAGTTTCCCTAACATGGCTACGAAAAGGTTAATAATAACTGCCGGCTACGATAAATAACTGGTTTCAATAATGCATTTAAGCAATATTCAGCGCAGCCACATTTTCGATGGGTGGCATTGTCATCTGAGTGCTTCGAAACACTAAGGCCCGTATGCTGATAACGAAATCGTTACTCAAGCATACGTCATTTCAGAAGATTTTCATATTTGTGCTTCAGTCCGTATCAGTGCTTGAGCAGTCAATCAGCATACAGGCCTAAATGGTTGAACTCTTGTCAGTTAAAGAATTATTTCTCTACATTTAAATGTTCCTGTAAAAGATTACTCACCAGGTAAGGAGTTTCTTTGGGTAGAGGCTCTAGGTGACACGAGAGCCGGTCTTGGCGACAGCGCTGGCCTGGCCATGTGCTGCTGCGCCAATGAAGCCACTTCCTCGACCGCCGCCGTCACTCCCTTGACCACCGAACTGACGTGTTCAGGAGACAAAGCCGCGACTGACGTATCTATTTCCTCGTTGTCTGCGTCAGCTCGCAAACTAACAGCGGTAATCTCATCGCACAAACGTATCAACATTGCTAGAGCGGCGCAAAGCCTTTTGACGGCACCGGTCAGCTGCGGTGACCGACTGCAATAAGGTTTTATTGCTGAAAGAGATAATAAAATAAGTATGCCGAAATAGAGCGATCAAAAAAAAAGATAAAGTTTCCAACGGCTTATTATGCAAAACGACAAATCATCGTCCAGGCAGACAGAAAATGGATGATGAACCAACAACGGTTAATGGAGTAATAATAGTTTTACAAACGATAAATTAACCTTATATTTCGATAGTTCGTCATACTAATTTTTTGACGCTGCTGTGGTTAATAGTTATGTTTTCTTATCATAATTTTAAGACTATAAAGGTTAAACTAGTATTTCATTCACGCATCTTTCGGCTTTATCTAGTCAGTGAAGAATAACAGGTACGATTTAGAAATGCTAGTACACGAATAACCTAACCTTTGCAATATCGGAATTACAAACACAATACTAGATTTTTATATTATTCGCAGATCCCAGTATTGACTTACCTTTATGTATGTTGGCAATAGATTCAAAAACAATGGTGCCATTATCGGGAAGCATTTCCAGTTTTCTTTTGGTAATGACATCAGAAAAATGTTTCAAGCCGAATGTCACCTGCAATAGGTAATGAATGAGTAATGGTTCAGTAGGTAATATGTGCCGTCATCTCAGTTTTATAGTAAAAACAGGCAAGCATAACCCTGACCTAATAAACAATCATACCAAGGGCGTGAGTAGAGCACCGAGTAAATCAATTTTACAGATAAAACTAAACCATTTCACTTTATAGCGAGTTATAGCGATAGTTGTATGAGAATTAAACCAACCTCTTTGACAAGTCTTTCCAATTCTTTGGCAGGTGTGATCTCTCCCTCATCGTTTGCGTTGTTTTTGTTTCCCATATTCCGAAGCTTCGGACTAAGAGGGGAATGTGATCTGGAACAAGAGATATTTCTATTTGCTACGAGGGTTCACACAAATATAAGGCGATAGATAGTGATACACAGTAGGTACACACCTAGGTATCAAGTTCAAATATTTTAGACGTTCAGCAATTTTCTGTGGACACTCTCCAGGAAGAACAGCTTCTAATAATTTCATATTACAAGGTTTCCTTGTTTTAAACATTTCGACTGCAATATATGTTGATAGTTTTTAAAATAAATATAAGTATTGTATGAATTCACACTTATTTAAGACATTTTTATAACATCCCAAAAGCCGAGCGGGATTCTTAATATGTTTGTGATCTTTTGTTTAGAAATAGCACTTTACTACAAAAAATAGCTAATTAAATTCACACAATATAAGCACAATGTTAACACAACCGCAAGTAAGGAAGCTGGATTTGAACTCAATCATTTTAATTCGCAATTTGAATCACCACAGCTACGTCCCACGGTGCCTACGTGTATTTATTCAATCAGCGGTGAGTTCCCCTGTACGTAAATAATGTGTCAATAGTAGGCAGGCAATGTCGGTATACGTTTTATTTCCTCTAGAGTTTTGAACTACAATCGCTGTATTTGGTACAGCTCCGTATTGGACTGTGTACATATATATATAATATATATGGAAATACGTGACCGTAAAATTAGATACTGATACCTATGTCAACACTTTGTTTGTCTTCCGTCTGGATCTGAAGATAAGAGTAAGTAAAAAGGTCCATTTGGAAAAACCAAATGGAGAAAACTACTGACAACACAAACAAAAGCTGCAAGAAATACTAAGCTTTACAAGAAATCTTTTGAAACCAAATCTCTATAAAAATTGAAACCAAACTAATATTTTACGCCAGGAATACCTACGATATTTTTGTACAAACCAAGTATACATGAGAAAAGGACAGAATAATAAAAAAATAGAATAGAATTGAGAACCTCATCCTTTTTTGAAGTCATTGATCGGAATTCATTGCTTTGCGAAATAGCCTACTTTGCATGCAAGCAAGCCCACACAAAGCTACCAATACAAAGGGAGATTTTTACACAGGTAGTTTGTGTAGTATAGTATATGTACTAGAGGATCCCTATTCGTACAGCAAACTATGTACAGCAAGCAATACACTAATATTATTGTTCGCCGTTATCGTTATTCTACAGATAACTATGGAATTCCGAGGAGCCTTTTGATATTACAAACCATTGCAGATGGCTTCAAAAGTGATATAGGTGGGTACCTAGTTGGTCAGATGGTAAACCAGTTTAACTTAAATGTTTATTCAAAATATAGGTACGAACTGACAAACAATAATAAAGCAAACGACCTTGCGCAACCGCTAAGCAAGTGTGCAAGGACGTGGGTTCTTCACGATTCCTACGACGATACGACACAAGGCGAGACAGTTTACGCTGTGCTAAAATTCTCAATTTTATAGAGATTTTATCAAAAAAAATATGACCTCGGGCGTTGCACTTTAACATCCGGTGAGTATTGTTAATACAACACGTAATAATTAACGAATTCATACCGTTTTCCATTGTTAGCAAATTTCCTATGCATCAGCTGGTATGTGCGTTTGTTAAACCAATCGCCGACAGGCGAGCGCAATCGCACCGCATTTGCCATTTAGAACAAACACTTGAGGAATCCACCACTACACTGCTTAGACCACTGGGGCTGACTAGCCGGACGTTTTCACAGTCAGACGACTACTTTCGAACAAGCTCACTCGGTCGTATAAAAAGTATACAGCAATAAATAAAAAGCAATTCACGGCGACAGTCCTCGCTCCGGCATCCAAGTGTAATCACTTAACATTGCACGCACTAAACTAATGAGATTTCAGCAGACTATGTACTAATGAGCACGACAGTACCAGGTCGCGATCGTGACTCATAATCAGAGCCACATTTTTAGTGCAATGTCCACGAAGTCAGCCCACTTTGATTTTATTCACACTTTGTTCTGCATTCTACAAACGAGGTTGCAACACCCAAACCGATATACGAGTGTATTTTTTACGTGACTAGTTCACAAATCACATTAAATAACGAAACAACCCAAAGCGTTGTTGAAGCGCCGGCTGCTGAGATAAAACTGTTCAAATGAGCGACAATTTCTTAGCTGCTGACAGTTTAGATAGCGGAGCTATGTATGTAAATTTATCAATATAGATAAGAAACAATATAATTCCTTGAAGATTTCATCGCAATGTACACAACTTACTAGATAGCGTTGTTGTTTCGCGATAGAATAGAAAGCACAATGTACGGAGTTCCACTAAAATAAACTTATTAATTATTGTGCTGAATTCGATGTTCAACGGTTTGGTTAAATCTAGTACCTATAGTCGATTGATAACGTATAATCTTGTGAAAAATGTTCGAAGCAAGACACTGTCTAGAGTTAAATTGAGTTGCCTGATTGCGGATAGCGAGCGGTGTTAATTTTTTTTAGGACAGAGAGAATAAGTCGTTCCGCATACAAAGACATGCAGCTTGAAGTATTTTAATTTGGTCTGCTGAACGAATGACCTACCCTCGATCAGGGTCATCGAAGCTGAGAATTATGTGGAGAAAATGTAAGAGTGCGTGGATCATCTTCAACACGCAAGCACTAAGTCGGATTCGAGGCTCATGCGTAGACTTGAGCAAATTTATTCCATAACTTCTAGACAAACACGGCTAAAACAATTACCCTCAGCCAGGCTCATAACAAGCTGAGGGGGAAAATGTTAGCGTGGACCATTGCATCCTCAAATACGGAGATGCCTTATTCTATGTGGGATATTCACCTGAGTGCAGATGACAGATGCGGAGGATGATGTTGCTGCGCCGGTGAGCGCATATTGGAGATACGCTCAAGCAGGTCGTCCTTGAATGAGCGCGCGCGCCTGGCCAGCTTGTTGGCGCCGCGCAACGAACCGCGGTGCCCCGACCCACTCTCGCTCGAATCGTTCTCTGCAACAAACAATACACCATTGAAGACAGGAAAACATCGTATTTTTCGAGTCGTTCAGGAAAAAACTCTTAGAATATTAGCGATTGTTAGCAGGTATGTAGCAAAATTATTAGCGTCCCAAAAAAATTTATTCTTATTATTTATTTTTAATTTAGCTTGGATTGTTAGTATCTTGTAATTTAAGTTGCAGACATCATTAATAGATTTTTCACTAAACTTTGTGATATTTAAAGATTTCACACATTTTACAGATTTTCAAGATAGAAGAAAAAAAATTTTACTTAACGTAAGTAAACGTTATTTAAATCATATTATGTCTAACCCATTTGCTCGTCTTTATGTGCATAATATATCAGCATAACGTAAATAAAAAAATTAATACAATTAAATCCATAAGCCATACTAGTGCAGCAAAATTGATAGCAACGTAGATTTCCAATGAGGTAATGACATGAATTAAAGGCGAATAATAAAGATAGCTTGACTTTAAAGGACAACTGATTGGTGATTAAATAACATTTGATGTAATAAGACTCTTAATTTACGCTTTTTTCGATGGTAAATGTTGGGTTATGGCAATATTATTCACCGTTTGCGGACATGGCAAGGAGGACATCATTATCTTGCTATGAGCCCGACTAATAAATGCAATTAATTATTATTATTGCTATGTGAAGCAACTGCGAATGGCGAAGAATAAAAAATGATTACGTAAGCTATACACATATGTAGGTACGTAGTTCAAAAGAATACCCAGCAGCACAGACGCAAAACCTTCGGTGTAACGTAAGGCTTTGCTATACATGGAAGCGATAAGCATACGAAGGCGTAGTATGTTTACGAATGAGCAAAATACTAATGGTACACAATAAATATAGATTTGAATAACTAAATGATGACAAAGTGGGACGTCAGCGAACTCATTTATTCTAGTAAGGTTCTTTTTATACCAACCTATAAGTCCCATAACCTTTTATTCATCAGGGTCGAATTTCAGTTTATATTTTAGTCTTTGAGAATGAAATCAGTATACAGACCTACTTGCTATAAACGTGGTTTTCGTTAAACCTGTATGTAGGGGTATTAGTAATACGAGGTAATATATTATACACATATTATACGTAAATGTTTCAAAATATTAAACGATAGACCTTTGGCATCTAGGTAGGTAAATCGGCATGTGGTATGTTTGCAGTTTTGGAATTAACCTTGCATGTCTCATTACTAATAGGAAGGCTTCTTTAATAATTGCCCCAAGACAAACGAATGCAATTAAAAAACAACGGAACCTATTTTAAGTAAAGTGGGTATTTCAGTATTAGGCAGTTCCTGTGAGTTTTTATTAGCATTTTATTAAATTTAGCTGTGTTTTACCTATTATAAGTACTTATACCTACTATTATAGGTACCTACTATGGTCGGTCGTGGTGACTGTATTGAATCATTAGGCGAATATTGGAAATTGTAACCATTAGAATCGAAACCATGAAGAGTAAAACCAAAAATAATATTTTTAACATGATATAGTATTTTTGGTAACTTACCTAAAAGGTATTTATTTTCATAATACATAAAATACTACCGTATGAGAATATATGTTCGTTCTAAAACCTGTATTGAAGACGATACAGGCTAAGCCTATTGAGCACACTGAGATATTTCCGACCTTTATAATTTTGTCTGAGCAAATTGTTTTTGTGTTGTTTTGTGGTACACTACTGCACAATATAAAAATAACAATGGTAAAACATTACCCACCAGACAATGACGTAAGGCAACTTATTCGCACTTAGAAATACTAAGATTGGATGTGTGTTGGGATGAGTAGGTAGGTCGTACTCGTACCACCTATCAACAAGTTCACATTCACATAGCTCAGTTGAAACTTCAAAATAATGCAATCAAACAATACCAGACACTCGAAGATAGTGGATGTCTATTAGTTTATCAATATGTTGCAGTTAATGACGCGCGAGTTTATAAATAAAACTGAGGCGACAGGGGGACGCGCCCAAAGTCGCGATGACGACTGTCGGTCGACTGACTGAACCTCTCCTCTGCACCGCACCGCGACAGACGGACGCCTAACTGAGGGTCATACTCGCTTCTCAAGCGAGTGCGTCATAAGTACACAATTCCACACATACATAAACAAAACACCCTTGTCACAAACACACACACGATACCAACAACTACTTAGCATGCAGCTCCAGCGGATACCATGTCCTGTCCAATAGCCCCCGATCAACACTTTGTTCTCTTTACTCCTTTTATAATTTCATTATACCGCAAGTTAATTGTACAAAAAATGTAAACAACCGACCCTGTAAATCTCGTAAGATCCTCTTCATCATTGCTGGACCCAGTATGGACTCCAGTTCATCAAATATGAATATACTGAGAATTTTTTTTGTTTCACACTGCAATTATGAACAGCGGACAATTAGAAACAATGTGATTCAGAGCAAATCCTGAACATGTAGAGTAAAATATGGAGATAATATCAGAGGAAAAAAGCAGTTTAAGTAAAGAAAACGAAAGTTTATCTAATCAATATGCAAACATGGATCAATGCTGTAATTTCTATCACTAATTTTAAGCCTACTGACATCTTTGGAAAACGAAAGTTGACACCACACCATGTAGACACATTTAATTAATTCAAAATGGACTACCAAATCACTATCGGATATACAAACGCATAGAAATGTCATTAGAGTTTTGAGACACCGCATACACAACACACACAGGATATTTAAATAAATATTGTTTGTACCCAAGCATTACAATAATACAAAGATTCAAGCTAGTTTTTGCTAGCGGCCTTAACATTAGAACAACAATACAATAGATACTTGGTGTTCGGTTCCCGCGCCTCTTACATGTTGTTATACAATATCACGCAGTTCGTTATAGATGCACAAAATGCTAAGAAGTCATAAGGAAGGAAAATCGAAAGCTTCAGGTGCAACGACTCTTCCGTTTCGCTCCATGGAAATGGGACACACACAGGGATCTCGTTTCATTCTACTTTCAATTTTGCAACATGACAATGAAGCTGGCTATCACATTACATATACATAGTATTCATAGAAACAGAATACAGTTAGATCGAAAGTATCAAGTAAGTATGTAACTAAACTTTTCCGTCTAATTCAATCCTAAATTATTTATTCATCCCGACACCCAACTTACAGAACCACTGTTTTTGATGCCTAAGACCAAATATAGACAAATATAATAACTTAGTGAGTGAGTAGAATATTGGTACCTACATACTTTTTGGAATACCCGAACCCGCGCCTTGGCGAACTGGAGGTCGACGTCGTTTTAGTTTTTACAGGAAAAATCCGGTCAATTTGGACTTCACAAAAACGTAATATGTTGTTATGTATAGTGATGATTATTTACCACCACGTCTACCACACCCACACCACACAACTGTTCTAACACTTATTTGTGTTAGTTGTGGTGGACGTGGTGGTACAATATTGTCTGTGCGTGAGTCTTGAACGTACTTGACCAGTTCCACATTCTGAATTATTTTGAATCAATATTTAAGGAATTAATGAAAGTGAATTCGGAAATCTAACGAATTTTTCGCGTACATAAGTATAGTAATAGAGTTAACTAGTATTGTTTTATAAATATCATACCAGTAGCAGATTTTTTGTGGACTCCCTCGTTGCTTATTTGGCGGTAGACTCCGAATCCTGGGGCGGGAGTGCTCTGGGAGCCACGTCGTTGCACTGGCCGGCATCTTGCTTCTTCCACTGAGTATGAATGTTTTGCTTCATCTCTGTTAGCATACGTATCATGCTCCAAAGGAGAAACATAATGTTTCAAGGTTCCATCATCCAATAAGTTCTGAAGGCTGATGCCATTCCGCATTTTATTTCTAAGAGATTCTTTTTTCTTTTCTTTCTTTTGTGTAAGGTTGTCAAGACTTTTACAAGGTGTCAACGGCAATAGATTATTATTTCTTAAATCATAATATTTGTTGGGATCAAAGACACTCATTTGAGGACAGTGGTCCACAATAATGTCTGGAGTTTTGTATTTAGTGATAAACAAAATCTGGGAACCATTCTGAGAATGTACTTTGTGGCGATTGCTACGCTGTTTGATGTTTCGGATGTTTCGTTTAAGAGCAGTTTTCCCTCGTTCTTCGAGACCTTGTAACACTTCAGTTTTTTCTATCAAGTATCGAGGATTCAGTCCGTTTTTGTACACGTGATAGCTTCTCTTATTCTTTCTTTGGTTTTGATTGTCGTCAAATATAAAGCTTTCGTCGTAATAAGGCATGGTTCTTGTTTAACTCAACTTATCAAATAAACATGAAGCTGGGTCACGGGGCTGCTGATATTTCCATAGAAACCGGAGATCACTACGTACACATGACGGATGCTATTGCCACCGTGGAAAGGAGGCCCTTTAGAAACCGTTGAAAGTTGGCACAGCTGCAACTTGTTTTTGCGTTTCTCCACTACACTTTTTATTTAAATACATTCGTAGTGAAAACTTGATTGATCAACCAACCTACCTACGTCAAAGTCTTAGGTCATTAATATCAAAAATAGCAAATCACTAGATGTGCACGTAGGATACAATTAGATCACTATTTATTTACAGTAAACTTTCGCACTGGACGCCTCTGTTGGGCGTCATGTTCGTGAGCATCGCGCACAGTTGTATGCTCCACATCGACTGATGCCCAGCTCGCTCTGCTAACCTTGACACTGCTAATCTAAATCAAGCAGTCTAAAATTATAAAAGCTTCTACCAACAAAAGAGCATTAAATATACTCTTGTCGTGTCACACAAACTCCCAGAAAACTAATAGATTTTAAAATCATAATTCATCTATAAATGACTGCCACTAATTTAAGAGAAGACGAAAATCTAATCAGACAGAGTACACTCACACTCGCATAATAAAACATTTAGATATTTGAAGTCTCGAATATTATATTATTCAAGAAAGTTATGAAACTAAGGTGTCTCGATAAACATTTACACTTAGGGGAAACTTGACTTTAACTTCGAGACTTTCTTTGTATGACTTTACCACTTGACATACTCTCACAAACTATAACTGGTATCGAAATATCATTACGTGTTCCTCTTTACCGAGTTTTTACAGTACATTTTCCATTTAAAAAAAACGAAAACAAATAAAGTCACCGAAATGAGTAAACTACTAAAAATAGTTTTAGTTTTTTCACGTTTTACAAAATCCGGCAGAGCAAAAAGCGCGCGAGCTCATGCGCAGCAGAGCATATTATAGACACAGGGTGTCGATCAGCCACGTAGGTTGGTCTCGGCTCTCGGCGGTCCAGCCGGCGGCAGCGAGGGACGGCGCGGCACCACTGCAGAGGCGCGCTCGCCAGCGCCCGTATCAAACCGATGAGAGTGAAAGTGCTGGCTCCACCGCCGCGCATCTCGCGTCTGCGAGGCACACCCGTGTTAACAAGTGACCGATTCGACGCTTGTGTGCGATTATTACCTAACACCGGTGATATCTTCCTACGGCCATCCGCCGACACATCAAGTAACATGAAGAATGATATATTCTTGAAATATTTTCTGAGGGCAGGATATCCAATTCAAGTGAGTAAAAAGAGCGAACTACTTACGGACGGTGTATTCCATTTACCCGTACTGTGCAGTGCAGTGTGATCGTTCGGATCAACATATACACCAGCTCCTTCATTCCATCCACAATCAAGACGAAAATTTACATCATCATACAGGCGAAAACATACACCAACGACAAAGACCATCTGCCATTGAGGGCACCGAACCATAACAATAGTTGAACATAAGTAAAAGAAATATCAACTAATGGTAAATGAAATAAAGGAAATTTAGACTGTGAAGTACCTATAGCTAAATTGTGTACTGGGCCGGTCATGCAATGTTATTATCTGTGTCACTTGACCATACCAGATCAACGTGCAATGAAATCTGCTAACGGCCTGCTGTATAACATTTAATTGCTGTGTCATGTCCATATAGCACAAAGTACAGTACTTAGCTTCAATTTGAATGCCAGTATGTCGTGCTGCAGTGTGTCAAACCAATTCAATTGATTCAAGAAACCCACTTTCAGAGAATAAGTGGATTGTTAAAAACAATCAATCACATACGAGTAAGATACGAAAATAAATAATAAAATAACCATATTAAAAAGTTTACAATAAATCGGTTGCTTTAATCTGTTAAGTCTGATTAGAGCAGTTTCCCAAGTAAATGCTCGGTAACCGACGGCAGCGGCTACGGTTTGCAGGCAGCTCACTTTCCAATAAACTAGCCGCGATCGTGATACCTAGTCTAACGGGACAGTACACTTCTAGGTGGATTGGCCGATCATTACACTCGATAATGTAAGACACCGCATCCTCTATTGAGACCCTATTTTTTACTCGATTGTATTCCATTTCCATTATGAAATGAATTAAAATGTCATTGCGAGAGATGAGTTTAAATACTATAATTTGCTACTAACACCATTCCCTGTGATGAAATTTATTTGTTGATACCTAAGTTAAAACGTGTTTTATATTCATCTGTCTGTACTGTAGTGAGACTACCGCTCTGTAAAGCAATTACGTCGCATCGGTACGGTACCTAGGTACCTAATGTACTAATCTACTACCATAAAGTTCTGATTTTTATAACTTTTTTATCTATACAAATATTATAAAGAGGAAAGGTTTGATTTTTTGTTTGTTTGTTTGTTTGTATGAATTGAATAGGCTCCGAAACTACTGGACCGATTAAAAAAATTCTTTTACCATTAGAATCCTACATTATCCCTGATGAACATAGGCTATATTTTATCCCGGAATTCCCACGGGAACGGGAATTACGCGGGTGAAACCGCGAGGCGCTGCTAGTAAATAATAAAAAGAGATCTTACTACTATAAAGGTTTGACATATTAAAATTTGAACATAATAAAGGTTTGGCATGCCAAACCTTTATTAAGATGGCACCAGCATAAGGATTCCAAGAGTTTCAGAGAAAATTTTTACATGTTTATGATCACATCATTACGAAAACCACTTTTAGCTAGCCACTTTGTCATGGCGGACTTTATTCAACATTGTGGTGACAGAGCATCTCATCACGATTTTGGTAACAAAACGGTGTCACCAACGTTTGAATTGAATTGTGGTGCATTGTCCAAAAACACTATGAACTTTATATTTTTATTTTACCTAAGTAAGAAACTATATCGATTTTAACTAACAAAGCTGTTAGTCTCATTAATTTAATTTTCAGATTAATAATAAAAGGAAAATATTTTTTGTAACAATTTCCTACAAAAAAAAACGATTGGATCGATTGTACTCTGTATTCTGATGAAATTGTTTTAAGGGTTTGCGTTATTTCATCAATTCCCTGTACACTTGCAACCTACAATACTATGTAGGTACCGGCTTCAATAGGTAACTCTCATGATATTATTATTTCCATTTCAATATGTGCATGTAACACTAACTGAAGGTCGAAAACCTTTCAATACCAATTTGTCAATTGGTATAATTGATCAAAATCGGCGTAACGCACGCAAGATTCTCACGTCTTTATACTTTGCGAAGTGGGTACGTGATGATTAATAGAAGTCCTGTTTACCAGGTGCTACGCCGCGATACAAACAAGCAACAAGTATAAAATTATTACCAAATACTTACATAAGACAAGTACATGAATAGATTACGCCCTTTATACTTGATAGAGCACACAATTTTCTATTATAGAACTATGAGTATAGAGTTATCCTTCGACCGAAGACATTAAAGTCGGACCAAAATTTTGCAGAAGATTTTCATGAGAACCATGTGAACATTATGAAGTGAAGCAATAAAATACTAGCTTCAGTACGTACTTACCTAATAGAAAAATAATAAAAGTAGACTATTAGACTGTAAGGTCATATTTAAAAACTTCGGAATCGACCTTCTACAGCACGCAAAGCTGTAATTGGTATAAGGTACTAATAGATCAGGCTTATAAGTTCAACAAATACCATGCCCAAAATCTAAGGATTCATTACGCTATCCTTTCACTTTCGTTACGAGTCAAGATGAACCACAAACAAAATATGGTCAGGTAAGTAAGGCTAGGCTAATCGACCCAAGGCAATCTAGCCTCGCAAGGTACGACAATTACTATCACATCACCATCGATCAAGACTGAAGAGAATAGAACTGACACACTCAAACAAACATTTGCATAGCATAGTAGATGTTGCATTATGGGAATATCTCCGTAATCGAGGTAACGTGTGGCAAGTGCAAATGGGCTCCGCATAACGGGTTTCTATATTCAGAAAAGCATTATGAGCTAATAGCTCAAATAACTGTAGAATACATTTCTTATTGGTACAATCTATAGTACAACGTGCGCAAAGAACAATCGTATAACGAAATTTTAATGTTCAAATGATTATGGATTTGAATAAAATGAATTGCTATTATTTTTGAGCTTTGGGCATTGAGATTAGGATTAATTACGCAACTGTATGATGAATGAATAGGTATGGTATCTATGTATCTTTGTTATAAAAGCTGCGTACCTACTATGCTAACATTGTGCTAATTAGCAAACAATAATATAATTATGAAGTATTGAGAATTATAAAAATGATGCGTAGATTTTCAAAATTCGAACGCCCTTACATTTTTTCTCAAAAATAATAAAACGTTTAGAAGTTAAAGAAGCTCCCATTCTGCGAGCACTGCATTCAAACACGCCGCACTCTCGGCCATGGTCCCGTTACAGACTCAGTTCCGCCGGTCGTTGTCTAAGATGAAATAGAACCACCTATAAACTGCCGGCAAACAACCAAGAATTTTCAGCTAAAGAGAATATACTACTAATTAGGGAAAATAACAGTTTCTGCCGCGGAATTCCTACAACGCAGGGAGATTGGACGACCGCGATCACGTTCAGCCAGCCTCCGTGACTACAGCCGGCACTAGTCAGCAAGACAAAATGAGTTCGAATAACTTGTTAATAAAAAAGTAAAACCAGAATACGGTACTTGGTTTGCTCTTTTTATCGCGGTACATCGTTTTACTATGAACCTTACCTACCTATTTAGAAAACATAGCAGTTATGTACCGACGAATACCCAATCTACTAACTTTTTTGACTTTATTATGTTATGTATTTGGTCTGGTTTTGTCTCTTATAGCAATTCCTCGCCGCCACCGCCACCATGTAATGGTTTCGCGTCTAAAACGGCACAGGAATGTCTAATTCAAATAACCCTATTGAGAGCGTATGGCCCCGTTATGAATTCCGATTAGGGTTTAGAGTACTTGTTGAATAACAAAGTGATCTGATAGCTATGAAAGTAATAACAAAACCAAGAAATAAATGGAAAGTCCTAGCTGGCTGAAATAATAGATATTACTCCTTTTGTGATTGGTTTGGTTAGATTTCACTATAAGTGTCGCGCGCGTTGTAGGAAACGACTTGTTACGACGACTTTGTTACATAGCCTATAGATTTTTATTGTTATACCTTTTTGTAATTGTTTAATGTAAATATTTTATAATGTTTTTTGCTAGTCTATAGAATAACGCCTTGGAGTAATCTGTAATGTTATTTTATTATGAATAAATTGAATTTGAATTAGGTAACTATTTTAAAAAAACTTTCTCAATTTGTAAGGCATTTAGTTCAGGACGGGAACTGTTCAGAGTAATTGAGTTTTAATATGTTTAGTTTTCAAAATTATTTAAATGGTTTTCCCATGCAAATACTGCTTAAAATACTAGACCCTACCTGTGTTTCTCCCACATGATTTCAAACAATGTTATTATGTACCTACTGAAAACCAATATTATAATAAAATATAGCCCTCAGGGATGATTTAACTATAGTGAGATACTACAAATAATAACTTCACTTGTGGTTCCATTCATGGGACAAAATCATAGGTCCATGAAAAAAAGACCTAAAAAAATGTTATAAATGGGTTCAGTAGTTTCAGAGATTACCTTACAAACAAGCAGCTACAAACTCTACAGACCTGTTTATAATACAGATGAAGTTCTTGAGACGTTGCATCAAATGGGTATTCATAATTAAGGCTGGATTGGGTGCAGTATCACCTCATCTGAGATTAATTATTTAAACATTAAAATTAAGATTAAGGATCTCTATACCAGATTGAATAGATGTTAGAGAAATCTAGTTACTGAAAATAAATTAAATGAAAACAAATATAATGGTATAGCAAATCAACCAAGAGTGGAAATGTGCTGCGCAGATTGCTTATCAAGGTAATAATGGAAGTTTGCAGACTGTACATATTGTAGGTACAATCCTGACACGATGAATTTCATTATGTCTATGCTATGTCAGTTTGTAAAATTGTACAGCCAGAAATGGCCATGCATAAGTGACTGAAGTTGGATAGGTCTTTTAAACCAAAACATTTTCATAAGCTATGCACAACAAAAACTCCCATATTAGACCACTTCTTACGCCAAGTGACTTTGTTTGCAACGGTTTGTAGATAGCTCAACTGCTTCATGTGTATTTTGTAATTATGGTAAATACTCTATTAGTTCTAATTTTCTATAATATGTAATCACAAAAATATTGTCTTATGCAGCAGTTTTATATAATTTTTTTTTGCTAATACAGGCAAATTCCAGACCTCTTCCTGCTATGGTATAACTAACTTCTACACTCAGGTTGTCGCATTCAACTGATCCTTATGCACTGCAAGGTGTTATTCAGTTTTAAATGGAGCGACTCAAAATCTCACCTACATTATCATGCAATAAAACATGTTTAGCAAAATGGAAAATAGTATTTTTTTTGGGACCCGGGCGGATAATATTAGTAACTAAACACCTGGCTTTACCTACTGTGTAGTAGGTTCAGACAAACAGTAACATGAGACAATGGAGTTCAATTGTCAAATTGTAGCAAAAATAAGCTTTGTTCACTGTAAGTGTGCGAAACAGCCAGGTGCCTAACCTACCTATGGGATATGGATGGCATCATCATAGTAGGTATGTCAGCCTAAATGCATAGAGTTCGTGAAATACAGTAAACCAAAATATACATTTTGTATTGTTGTTTTTGTACAGGTACTATACCTACACTGTGGCATCTCACAATAACTTTAATAGGTAGTACTTTTATTTTATAAAAAGCCCGGAAAAACCTCTACATATCTACTTTTATAAATACAAAATAGGTAGGCAGGTATACCTAGATTGTTGAAAACTTGCAACTTGCAGCACCCTTACCTTGTCCGCATCTCTCAGTCTTTGGAGTAGAAGTCATTTTAATTGAAGCTGGAATCACTAAGACATAATTAACACTAGTAAACTGAACCAGAAAACTACAAAATTCAGTAAATTTCACAACAACAAACTCAAACTCTATCAATAGATAGAACCGAACCGACCGGCAGCCATGTTTGATTTTTATTTGTTTAAAACAGTTTTTTTTTTTACTCCGTCGTCGTCTCCGTCATTGTTAGTGTAGTTGGACGACTATGTCCATGGTCCATGTCTTTGGATCACAGACTAAAAATAGCATAAAAGTACTGACAAAGAATTTGTTTTATTTCGGTTTTATTCTGACTCGGTGCTATAGCCCAGACCTTGGATGAACGCATACTATCCATTTATAATTTTGACGCTTCGTAGTAGTTTCTGTATGCAACGTACCGATTCCAATGCAGTCGACGCAAAGCTTTATCTACGGTTTGGTTGGGTTGGGTTGGTTTGGTCATGGCAATGTGGTGTTTTTGTTTGTTTGTAAAAAAAAATGTGTATTAAATGATCTGTGGTATGATATAGTAGTGTGAGTGTGTGTGACACAGCGAACGTCTGTGGTGTGTGACCATTAAAAAAAAAATATGGTTTAGTTATGGGCGCAGTTAGCTTGAGTTAGTGGTAAAGCGTTAGGCCATAGTTAGAGTAAAGTAATTGTGTAGGCTAGGGGTTTTTATCCATCTACGTAGGTATTGTACGTACTCGTACTAACGTTCAGAGTGAGTGCTCACTGTGCTGAAAGAAAATCTTAACGACGACGGACGGTTTCTCAAAGAGACGTTAGACAAACCACCATGATGGATCCGTTGAGCTTGCTTCGCGAATACAACATAAACAAAAAAGAAATCATCGAGCGTAACAGTCAAATTATATTTGGCGAACTTTCTTGGCCTAAAAATGCTCAGACAAACTGCCGTATTCAAATTTCCAAGAATAATAATAACAATGCAAAGAAAAAGCGGAAAAAGTCAAAAAGGTACCTATTATTTGAGTATTAAGCATCCTTTCCCTTCTATTTGTTCTATACTTTTGAACTACTATATTTACTTTCAGATCTGGTGAAAAACAAGAAGATGGCATCAAAGAATACTATACACTGGAATGTCTTCTTTATTTTCTCAAGAATGTGCAGATGATACACCCTGAATATGTCCGACAGGCAGCAGTAAGTTTATTGTATACATATGTACCTTTTTACCTTGTAGGTATACTGCTTTAACGGTAATTTGAGCCTTGTAGATAGGGTAAGTACCTACATGGGTAGGCAGGTAAATGTATTTATTTGTAGGTATACAATATTTTTGTGGGTTTTTCAATAATGTCTATTAGTGGGATGGCGATAATGGCGCAAAAGAGTGCGACGACGCGACGCACGGTGGGCCAATCCTGATTAAAAAGGGACTTACGATTTTTTTTCAACTTTTTCGTATATTAATCGATAGAGCTTAATGATTAGAAGCAGTTGGTGTTGTAGGAGGTATATTTTCTTCATCATCAGTATTTGGTTCAAGTTGTTCACTGCCCGGTGAATCTAGGTGAACCCAAACTATCCAACCAGACATTATTATTACTTATAAACTGTGTCAAAATACGATTAGATTTTTTCCATTTGCCGCTAAGACCCGAACAAAAACGTTGACAGAACTTTAAGAACTTTGCACTCTTTTCTTTGCTTAACTCCAACCTCAGTTTTTCTCTCAGGTGGTCATAAAGCTTAGCACTATCAGATAGAGAGCCCAGATCTTGTCTCATTAGCATAAATAAATCGATGTTATTCAGTAAACTGTCCATATTAATTGCGAAAAGATTTTATTATCGTAAGAAAGGAACTAGTGTAGGAGCTAGGAAGGAGCACACTCGTAATGATTTTTTATTTTCACATTCAGTTTGATAAAGGACTTACTCCCACTCCACCCTACTATTCATCTTTTATAATCACTTACCCTTCCTAATCCCCATTACTAATTACCTAAACAATGGGCTGTCATTTATTCTGTGAATTAGAGTTATTTTTCAATTTTATCATGTTTACTACCTACCTACTTTACCATAACGATAGATTTGTTATGCCACCTAAAAAGTAGTTAGCAGTATAGGATCGCATGAAATTTGTGGGTTAGTAATGTATTTTGTAGACAAAGTTAAAAATATATTTTCGTGAAAAAATCTTCTAACTTATATCAGTAATTTCCAAATAAGATTCAAAACGTTATTACCGTTTTTAAAATCTCCAAGTACGTGTTACAATGCATTTATTTCGTTGTGGAATAAAAAAATAGACTCATTTTCAGTGTGTATTATCGGAAAAATGTGCAAACTTGTGGACATGTGTATGGTGTCATACGATAGGTAAAGGGCTATTTTATGATACCTAGGCGTTTCAAACTTCGCTCAAGTAAGACTTCGGAGAAAACAAGCATGATAGATGTCATTCCATACAAATATTTTGAACATTATTTTTTTTCTCGCTGAGGATTACTTTTATGAAGAAATGTTATGGAATAGTTTATAATACGACCATTAAGCTCTATCGATTAATATACGAAAAAGTTGAAAATGTTGAAAAAAATCGTAAGTCCCTTTTTAATCGACACGATGGCCCTAGTCCGGTGATATTGCATCTTCCCTACGCCATATGTTTTACTGTTTTTACTAATGGTTTATTTACTTTTTAGGCTGACAACATACCAGCAGTGAAACGTCCTGATCGTAAACAAATATTGGCCTATTTGAATGGTGAAACCACTACATGTGCATCTATAGATAATAGTGTTCCTTTAAAAAAACCAGAACAGGTAAAACTTTTTCTTTGAATTTGGCATCTTGCTTACCCTACTTACCTACATAGGTAGGTACAGTACAGCAGCCATAGTCCATTTGCCTACTTACATACCTACCTACCTACCGTATCTACTTCTATCTAGGTAGGTACTTCCAAAATTATTTGTTTGATTCATGCCTGTACCTAATAATACATTACTGCAGCGGCCTGCAACAGAGGCAATGAGGGAAGAACTTTTCTCAAATAATGCGCGGAAATTAAAACTAAGTACCTAGCTAGGCCAAGTTGAAAATACAATTACTTTTCAAAACCATTAACGAACAACGAAGTTACAGTGTTAATATTTTTTTTTCTATAATCAGCTTTATATTTGAAAGCCTGTTCGAAATTTGAATAAAACCTTTGATATGTTACCTCCTTGGTTGCCATGTTATGGAGTAAAAGATCGTTCCATTTTTAAATAACACGACAGTAATGAGTTTAGTTGACCGAGCGAGCGAAGCGTCTCAGTTTCCACATTGGCCAAAAATGCGTTTGTCCGGATGTCTGTCTGTCTGTTCTCCTCTACAGGTCGCATTTTTCAACCGATCTGGGCGAAACTTGGTACACAGGTTGTATGACTTATTGGAATTTTTTTGTCGTCGGGGATTTTTGATTGGAGGGGTACTTCCCCCAAAAAAAGGGAAAAAAGGGGGCTATTTGATATACTGGATATCTCCACCAAATAATTTCCGATTTCGATTATTCTTTTTTTATTTGAAAGGTAGTAACTATAAGTTGGTCTCATAAAAGTTTGGCGAAGATCTGATAAGGATCTTCAGCATGATGAACAGGATAGCTCATCAAACATTCGATGGTTTTCAATCAAATTTGAGAGAAACACAAAGGACTTCATTCTACACAAGATTATGCAAAAAAAATCAAAAAGATAAAAAAAATCACAAAACGGAAAATGCACTTGCACATTACATTCCTCAAAAATTTACAAAATTAAATAGAAAAAACATCACATCACACACGCACACACACACACAACATTTTGCATTATAGTTAGTTTTCAATACGTGGCAGGCTGCAAGCGTTTCGTCGCTGTTAGAATACTAACTGATAATTATCTTCATGATGTTTTCCTTCACTGAATGAGAGCATTAGCATAATAATAAGCCTTAAATTAGAAATTAATAAAAGTGCACTTAAAGACTTTCAGAAAACACCTTACACGAAATTGATGATGTTGATTGATGATGTTGAATATTGGAATATTTAGTATGCTCGCGAGGTCTACAGCTCCCAGAGCCACTAGTATGTAATTTATCTGGCCGCTAAACACGACAGTAATGGATTTTCATACATTTTTATCTGGCCGCTGCTCGCATGTACTGCATCTTCGATTTATCTCGAAGAAGGTTGTCAAAATAATACCTTAATTTCCAAGAATGTTTGAGAAAAGGCATATTTTAGTGCAATTTTAACTATTGATCTTTACCTACCAACCTGAAATGTAATGAATTGAATAAATGAAATGAATACATATAAATTGAAAACTTTTTACTTTGACAGGTGAAACGTGCACATGATGATGACTTTGATGAATCAGGGTCAAAAAAACCATGCATTGAAAAAACTCGTGCGCAGTAAAGAGAAAGATGGAGATTAATTTGGCTCATCTGTGCACATAGCCAAAGACAATCGCGGAAGCTGTCGCAAACAAACCTTTTGTTACAAATCTTACATAAATCTAATGCAATCTAACAGTGGTAACCTAAATAACCTTTACATTAAAAAAACCTCAGTAAAGTATGTCGTGACGACTATTATTTTATCTATCCTATTAATATTATAAACGCGAAAGTTTGTGAGGATGTCTAAAGGTATGTTAAGTACCTACCTACCTATGTATGTTTGTTCCTCTTCCACGAAAAAACTACTGATCCGATTTGGATGAAACTTATTGTCCGTGAGCTGGACATAGGTAGGTACATAGGCTACTTTTTATCCCTGAAAATTAACGGGAAACGAACTCTTCAGAAACGCCTAGAAGATTTCGCATAGCAAATTGCACTTCTATTCTTTTGTTGACGAAGTCGCGGGCACCAGTTAGTATGAAATAAGGGCAGCTAGGCTGCAACGCGGTCATTCACACAATGCCTCTCTCTCCGCGAACTTAGCAGGTGCAAATGTAAAACTATATTCTTGGTTCGGATTGGCAGAAAGTGAAGGGTAGGGGTAGTTTTAGACAAATACAGTGTGGTAGGTAGAACTTTTAGCAAAGTTTTGTAGGTATAGACATCGAAACTTTTACTAAGGCGCAGCTTACGCTACCGCTAAGAAAAACATGGAGTCATCCGACCAAAACGACCAAATCAAAAAGACCACAGTCTTCTACCGTCTCTATAATGGGGAGTGTTCTGACGAGCTGTTCAGTTTGGTGCCTGCGGCCGATTTCCACAACCGCACCACACGCCGCAAAACCAGATTTCACCCACACCACCTGGATGGCTGGTTTTCCACAACTTCTCGTTTCACGCGGTCTTTTCTGCCTCGTACGTGTAAGTTGTGGAACGAACTTCCCTCTGCGGTTTTCCCTCGGAGTTTTGAGATGGGGTCCTTCAAAAGGCGGGTTTATCTCCTCTTAAAAGGCCGGCAGCGCACTAGCCTCACCTCTGGTGTTGCAGGTGTCCATGGGCGGCGGTGACCACTTTCCATCAGGTGGCCCGCCTGCTCGTCTGCCAGCTATGGCATAAAAAAAAAAAAAAAAAATTACTAGACTTCGTAGCCGACCCGACGACAGACAAACCGACACGAGTATGCGACACAAGCCGTCGCTCGTCGTTGTTGGATTGTTTGAGGTCGGCTCGGTTCGACTGTGGACGTCATGTTATGTCATGTCAACTGTCTTTCACTATCAACTGTCAGAGACAAGCAGTCAACGTCTGTCTGTCTGTGAAGTAGATTAGTGGACGTTGTAGTTGTGTTGTTGGATTGGATGGAATTCACGCTTTCGTTCTAAGTTTTGTAGGATTTGGTGTATGTGGCTATTGGGTGAACAATTTGTTGTGTCAATTTTAGGCCCTTTACATAATTACTTTTTAAGGTGCTTATTTCTCAGAGACAAGAACTAAGCATCTTTGCTATTCTTGAAGTGAACGCTGGCTGCTGTACAAAGTAATCATGGCGGATCCGCTGAGCTTGCTTCGCCAATACAACGTAAACAAAAAAGAAATCATCGAGCGTGACAGTCAAATTATATTCGGAGAATTTTCTTGGCCAAAAAATGTTAAGACAAACTATCTTATGTATGGGTAAGTAAACAAGATATTGCTAGTAAAGGCCTCTTCATATCTAATCTAGTACATCTTTAGAGTAAAATACTGAATTACTCACATATCTTTCAGATCTGGCAAAGAAGGCAGCATCAAAGAATACTATACACTAGAATGTCTTCTATTTATACTTAAAAATGTGCAGTTGACACATCCTGTTTATGTACGACAGGCAGCGGTATGTATAATGTATTTTGTGTTAACAATGTTACCACAATGATGAACAGATCAGACTCAATAACTATTTTTATTTTAGGCTGCCAATATACCAGCCGTGCGACGTCCCGATCGTAAAGAAATATTGGCTTATCTAAACGGTGAAACTGCCACTTGTGCATCTATTGACAAAAGTGCTCCCTTGGAAATACCAACACAGGTTAAATGAACTTGATAATGAAACAATATTTTTGGATTACTCCCTGTCATTGATTTTGTAATAAACCATTTCACTTTGTCAGGTGAAACGTACACATGACCATGAGTTTGGTGAATCCGCTGCTAAAAAACCACGCATTGAAGAGACACATGTGCAGAAAGTTAGGGAACAACTGGCTGCTCGTCTCGATGCGCCTAAGGAAGCATCTGTCACAGTTGATAACATAAAGTAAATATTATCATAAGGAAAAACATTTCTTATAAGGACAGAATGTTATTTGAATGTAATTTTAGACAAATAGGTTTTAACTCATCAATGTATGCAAACTCAAATCAATAAGGCCAGGTTCCCATTACGGACCTGCAAAGCTGCCGGGCCGGTAAAACTGCTGGAAGGGCTAGTGGCTGTACAATTTATATAGAGCTATTCACATTATTCCGGATCCGGCATTTTTGCCGGTCCAGCGTAGTGGGCACCCGGCCTAAGGATGAACATTCAGTTCAAGTTCAAGTTCTTTATCGCATTCATATTGTGGGTACAAGAGATCTTAAATAAAGTAGGTAAAACTTCCAATAGAATAATAATGAATAGCTTTGGGATTCCATGCTTATAGCGCGATCACACTATGCCCATGCCGCTGCCGGCATGAATGCCGCGATTAATTCATTCAGGATTGATTGCCACAGCAACATCGCCTTTATTCTCACTAAGGAGCTAGGGCATGAACTTGGGCAGGTAGACAGGACAGCGGCATGTTTGTGTTCACACCACTTCCCTGCCCAAGTCCCTGCCCACTTCGACATAGTGTGATCGCGATAATAGATCAATGCATTAGAAGTTTACCTTTTGGTTATCACAAGTTCAAACTATTAAAAAAACATTTTTTTTAGATCTTTATCAGAGGCTATGTCAGTGGAGAAAATAGCTGCGATAAAAGCTAAACGTTTAGCCAAGAAGAGGACTACTATCAAAAGCAATGACTATGCAGATACATTAGGAGTGGTTGGATCTGACTTACGAGCTATCTTGGATTATGACGTAGATCTTACAAAGGATATCATCAGCCGTGAAAGGCAGTGGCGGACTAGGACAACAGTGTTACAAAGTAATGGCAAAGTAAGTTCATATAAAATAGTGAGGACAGATCAAAATCATCAGAGGACACCGCCTTGCGCGCCGCCGCCGATGCAACGTCAGTCAGACGACGTGGTCAGACCAACAAATATCTGATGTAACTACTACACATTTCACAATGTTATGTAATATAAAAATAACTTTCGAATGCCTCTCAACACATAGTTTATTCAAATTACTTTAAATTTAAATAGAATTTGCAAGTTAACCATCCCTTTCAATTAAAGTTTTTTGATTACCAACTGACTGCGTGTTTGGCTCAAAAATGTTCGCAATAAAACATGCACAACTCTGTGTATACATCGATTTGCGTTTCCACCGCCAAACCTTGTGCATGTTTGACATTTTGAATCTTGTTTTTAGGACTTTCTTGATTGTAAATTCAAGTTCAAGTTCTTTATTGCATTCATATTGTGGGTAAGTACATAAAATGTTAAAAAAGTATAATAGCTTTCAATATGAACCCTGTTAGGGCACGACAATACTCGCCGCTAGGTGGCAATTTATACTATAGTATACTAAATATTACTTAAAGGTACTTAATTAAAAGTCTCCGCCTATGACTATATCCTTCTTAACATAAAAACATAAAATTCTTAAAATTCATTAAAATACATAAAATTCTTAAAAATTCTTAAAAGATAAAATTCTTAATATAAAAATTATGTAAAAACAAATCGTTTTTATGGATTGTATTGTGAAGGTTCTCTTGTGAATGTTTTGAGTGGAAACACGCAGTGCGAGCATCTTAAAAACATTTCTTGTTGTATGTAGTAGGTAAATGAAGTCATTAAAAGTTGTACACATTTTCAGATGTTCTACAGAAGCATACATGCGTTATTAGGTAGTATAAAAGCGCGCGAAGAAGGCAGGCCGGGCGCCCCTAGACCCCAGCCCGTGGTGATGCCGCAACCCACAGCTTTACCCCAACAGCAAACACAATATAACAGATACGATCAGGAGAGATTCATCAGGCAGAAAGAAGGTTTGTAACCAATTACCTGTTTAACAACACTTTGCCCCTTAAGTTGACTATATAAAGATCATACTGGATTGTTCCTTTTGCAAATCCATGGAGAAAGTCAAGGAAAGGACTTGTTTGGACTGATATGAAGATGCAAGGTGGGATGACGATCTGCGAAATGTAGCTGGCAAACACTGGATGAGAAGAGTCGAAGACTGTGCTCAGTGGCGCGTCTTGGGAGAGACCTACGTCCAGCAGTGGACAATGCAGTTGGCGGATCTTGGCAATTTTGTATCCAACCTCATTTATTATATTAATTCTGATCATTCACACAGAGCATATGCATAATTCTGATCTTTTTCACGTAGCACTATGCATAATTTCGATCTTTTCACAGAGCATACCTCGCCGTGCCCTGTGAAAATACATACATACATAATACATACATCTGCAGATAATATTATTGTTTTACAGAAACGGAAGGATTCAAGATCGACACGATGGGAACGTACCACGGAATGACGCTCAAGTCTGTGACTGAAGGACCCAGTGTGCCGGTCGCGGCAAGGGCTCCGCAAACACCGAACCATCCTCGACAAATGCAACGTATGTCACCATTTTATTGATCGAGTGAGCGAAGCGAACGAGATCTTATTGACAATTTGGACAAAAATGCTTTGCATGTTGGTTCTTCGAGATCTTTTGAACCGCTTATCCGATCTTCACAGAATTTGGTAGGTACACGGATAGTACTCTTAAGTTTTACTGGTTTGTTAAATGAAGTAAATCGGTCAAGGGGTCGTGAAGTTATGAGGGTCCAAAGAGAGTAAAAAAAAAACAAAAGTCGTACAAAAATATCAAGTGGGGTGTCATATGATAGGGTTTTGTTTAGACGTTCCAAAACCGTTTTTATTTTGATTCTAGGTCTAATAGTTTATGAGTTGTTGTAAAAATTATAAAATTGAAAAACCCAGTATAACGTGAGCTAACATTTCTTGGAGTTTCAATGATTTTGTAGTTCAAGTAAGACTGGTACTTAGCTAGACGGCGATTTCGAAGCGATTTGCAAAGTTTATTGCAACCATTGGTCACTAAAATTTGTTTGGGTTTTATTAACCTCCGACCATCACGAGATCTCAGTTCGGGGCGAACTACTAGTTTTAAATAGGTTTCTAACGCCATGTGCTGATAAAGAATTCGTTACTCAAGCATAGATTTGAGTAGAGATTTTCATATAACAATCTATGCTTGAGTCCGGATCAGTGCAGCAGTTAATCGGCATACGGGCCTTAGTCTTATATGCCGGCCACCCACGCTAGGTTTTGCATGATGGTTATGACGTTACATGCATAACCAACATGCAAAAACTAGCGTGTATGGCCGAAAACTGTACAGTCATGCGTGCATGTACATGCAACCAAGCAAATACAAAAATTGATATTTTTACCGCTCGGTTATGCATGCGCATGCATAACCGCATGCATAACCGAGAGTGTGTGGCGTCCGTAGCTCCAACTCTCGGTTAATAATAAACTCTTGGTTATGCATGCAAGGTTATAACTATCATGCAAACCCTAACGTGTATGTGTAATATGAAGCTCGGTTAACGTGTATGTGTGACTCTCGGGGGTGGCCAGCATTAGTTGGCTGATGACATTCAAGATCAACTTTTAAATAGAAAACGGTCCTCCATCGTTGGGAACGCCGGGGCGCAGGGAGTTGCTGCCAGTAGCCGCGGCCAGGCCTCCGGCCGGCGGCGGCGGCAAGAGACCTTCCCGGACACCCATCATCATCATCCCCGCCGCGGCGACCTCGCTCATCACCATGTACAACGTCAAGGATATGCTGCAAGACTTCAAGTAACTAACTAACCCTGTCATTACGTTGTCAGATTTATCTTGGACTAGAGGCCGCCCGCTACTTCGTTCGCGTCCCGTTGATTTCCCGGGATAAAAAGTAGCCTTTATGTGAATCCAGGTCACGGACAATATATATTCTAAATTTCATCCAAATCTGATCTGTAGTGAGTAACAAACATCCATCCATCCATCCTTACAAACTTTCGCGTTTATAATATTAGTAGGACGTTGTCAGATTTATCTTGGATTTTTCGAGGGTTTAGACCTGGCCTAGATAGGCTCGGCCTAAAGTTAGGCTCGAGTTAAAACTGAGACGTGATTATGTAAGACTTTCAACTTGTGCAATTACTCATTCATTCACTCAAAACTGATCAGTAAATGAAGTCAAAAAAGAATTTAGCGGCAAAACAAGGGTAGGGACCTCCCTACCCTTGTTTTGCTTGTGATAGAATCATTAACCGTAGTGTACCTACACTACGGTTAATGATTCTATCACAATGTAAATGTCGAATATATTTTCGAAAAAACAGTACGTAGTAAGTAATATAAAATAATTGAGAAAAAACAGTGACCAAATTGATTTTCATGACAAATGTGAAGTTAGACCCGAGGTAAACCTGGGGTGGGGTCGGTTTAGCGAAAGTCTATAGTTAGACCTCGGTGAAGGTGCTAAATATGTTACGTAATATGAAAAAACCTAGCTAAGTGCAAAACACGAGTTAGAAACACGGTTTTTGATAAATCCAAGATAAATGTTATAACATAGTGACACCGAAGGGTCTCATACTAGCGCAGAGTCGAAGCGCATCGAAGAAACTTAAACATAGCAAAACAGCAAATTTAGAAAAAATTACCACAGTCAAGGAAGAAATACAGCTCCTAGAAAACTCATACAAAACCAGACTGACAAAACACCCCAATCCGTTGGCTGTAAAACTACTGGAGCCAAATACGCAAAAAAGACTGAAGCGCCGGAATATACTAGAGCCAAATGTACAAAACTGAATTAAAATGGGGCTAAACTCACTGGAGTACAGCCCTGCACGCCACTAATTATCTTTCACAAGATCTGCTTATAGCCAGCAGGCTGATCGCAGATGTGCAAACAAACAAAAAAAAAAAAAAATAGTGACACCGAAGGGTCTCATACTAGCGCAGAGTCGAAGCGCATCGAAGAAACTTAAACATAGCAAAACAGCAAATTTAGACGCGCGAATTCTCTTTGCGCGTGTATTTTTTATCTAAGAAGAAATATGCGCATTACGTTGTGGAGATAAGGGTGAATTTGACCCTTAGATACAAAATAATAAAAAAATGTTTATAGGTTCTTCACTGTTGAGCAAAAGAAAGCAGAAGGTGTAGCGCGAGAAAACGAAGTGTTACTTCAAAGGCGAAAAGGACCGGCCCCTGATTCTGTGCCCAACAACGCTACTACTATCACTGTAAGTAGCCCAGGTTTAGAGGAAATGTCTGAAGTACCTAGTCAACAAAAAATGTCTTTCGCAAAACGGCGAAGGAAACAATGTAAAGGAAAACGGCCTGCGATTAAGACTATTCCATGAAATCAGGTGTGTACCTAGATTAGATACCAAAAGTACGAGATATCCACCGTGGCTGCTTGCTACTGTCCAGTCGTGAGCATAATTTATTTGAAATGTTAAATAATGAAGATTTAAAAATACCCCTTCCAGTACCTCATATTGAAATCATTACATAGTATTATAGCAAAGCCGCTTCCCGCGTCTGTCCTAATGTCTGTATGTATGCTAAGATCTTTAAAACAACACAACGGATTTTGATGCAGTTTTTTTCTAAATATATAGTGATTCAAGAGGAAGGTTTATATGTATAATACATCATCATCATCACTGCATTACACCCGTGCGAAGCCGGGGCCGGTCCCTAGTAAAATATATTCAAAGGGAGCCAAAATATACTGACCCAAGGAATTTTATTTACTGTGAACTTTAATGAACAGGTACCTTACCGCGTGGTTGACAACCCCGGTCGGTTGTCAGCCGCCGAATGGGATCGCGTTGTAGCAGTGTTCGTGCAAGGACCCGCTTGGCAGTTCAAAGGATGGCCCTGGGACGGAAATCCTGTGCAAATATTTGATAATAGTAAGTTTTTAAGAAACCTACCAACACGAAAGACGAAATGTAGTTTTCAACAAAAGATGGAGTAAAATTCTGCCACTATAGTTTCGTCGATCGATTTTATACAAGCTTCCGCGATGTAATATTAAGTCAACACTTACTTTGCCTAGTTATAGAGACTTTATAAACAGCTTTGCACAGTTTAGGCTTAGAATGCACATATATTTACCAATATTTATTTTTTATCGAGTCATGACGGGCGTCATGGCTCAGTCGGTAGTAGCTCTGCCTTCCGTGCTGTGGATCGTGGGATTGATCCCCACCGAGAACAAACATTTGTGTGTTGTAAACATAGATGTTTGTTCTGTGTCTGGGTGTTTCTATGTATTATAAGTATGTATTTACAAAAAAAAAAGTATGTATGTATTCTATCAGCCATCTAGTTTCTATCGTACAAGCTTTGCTTAGTTTGGGACTAGAAGGCGTTGTGTTAAGTGCCCGTGAATATTTATTTACTTATTTATTTGTTATCTTTTCAGTGTGCGCTTTCCACCTGAAATTCGACGAGTTGAAACTAGACGCGAACGTTGCTCGCTGGGCGGTGACCGTGCTGAACCTGAGTCGCACGAAGCGGCATTTAGACCGCGCAGTGCTACTAGGCTTCTGGGAAACTTTAGACAAGTAAGTGCTAGAATAGACTTAGAACCCCACAGGATTTTAACACCCTCAGTGCTGTGTATAGTTCCTAAAGCACTTTATTTAAAGTAATCATGCACCTACTTGGTAAAAGTAATTTTTAGTTTTCCTTATATTTTCTATGCAAAAATTAGAGCCCGGCTGGTTTTAGTAGAATCTGAGGTATCTCTTTGTTTCAGACATATGATGAAGAATAAACCACATCTTCGATTTTAAGGCTGTTGTAGATAGAATATGGATATTATTATATTAGTTTATTGAAACGTTTGTAAATAGAGGCAGGGATTGACTAGCGAGTATTGTTTATGAGCATTAGTGATTATAGCTATGAATATGAATAATGTACTAATTCACAAATCCACTTTACCTTTGCATATTTCTTCAGACAGGATCATTTTTATTTATTAATACTGTTTAAAAATAGTAATTCTCGACCCGATGTAAACTTACTACGAGCGGCAATGAGCATAAGTTCTCTTTCCTCAAAACTTTTGTTGTCAAACGAAACTTTGATTTCTGTAACCTTTGCAGCTTTGTTACAAATAGAATCTTCTCTATTTAATTTCCATGGCTTATAAAGCTGAGTTGTTGATTTTTTATTTGATTGGCATTCAGTCTTCCAACAATCGCAAATACGTTTAGATATGTACTGTATCTATCTTCAGATTTTACTTATTCATAAAGCTATACACCTGTGTTGTATAAATCTGTAATCGAGCGATTACGATACTTGCATAGAATATTATATTATAGTGAATGTCAATCCCCACCGTTACAGTTGCCTTTTAATAGAAAAAGCTATTCTAAGTCAATGAATGGGTACCATTATGAAACATTTTGGCTTATTGTATTTTTATTTATGTTACCTGTAACATACCACCAATTATGTAAGATCAGCCGTGATTCATTCATTCATTCATTCATCGTGTCAATGGTGGACACTCAAACTAGTTTAATAGTAGTTACTCAACCTAGCGCGACTATTTTATTCGTAAACCGTACTCTGGGCCCTGAGACACTTCTACACGTCCAAAACTCACCGGTGGGTGAAATAAGTTTTCGGTTGAGATATGTCGTCATCTCTATTAGACTAAAATCTCTGCCGGATTGAGCGTAAGGCCCTTGAACATCTGGAAATGTTCTATTGAATCCTTCTTGTTCAAAATCTGTAAGTACCAAGTTTCTGGCAGGTCTGGGTATATAGATAAGATACATTCATATCACGCCTATATACAGAAATGCTCAACTATGAAAATAACAAAGTAATTTCCATACAATTTTTTCTTTTCGCATGCGTGAACGCTAACATGAACGTCCTAGACATGAATGTGGACGGACGGATGTAGAAGTAGAGGTAGGCCAAACAAAAAGGTAGGCCAAACAAAAGATAGATGGACTGTGTGAAAGAAGATATGAGTAAGAAAGGAGTGAACACCGAGATGACGGCTGATAGAGGAGAGTGGAAGACGAAGACATGTTGTACCGACCCCACTTGGGTGGGACAAGGGTAGGAAGATGATGATGATGCGTGAACGCTAACAGAGAATGATTCTTATCTATATGCCTTTAAATTAGCTGTTTATCTTATTGGGTATTAATCGCCATTATCGACTATACCTACATTCTAGTCCGCCAAACTAAAAGATGTACTGGTATATTACCGCTTATTACACTAACTTATTACTTATTACACTTAGTACTAAAAAGTATTACCACGTATTACATCAAGTTAATGGTTATTCTTAAAAATAAATACAACTTGAGAAATATGTTTTGTGCTATAGAGTTGGTGCAATATGCGTTGTAGGTTTATTTATTAGGCTTTAGGCTTTATTTAGTACCGAAACTTGTGTTCGATTAATTTTAGTAGATTTTTGAATTTGCTATCTTAGATAACGATTTTCAGAGCCTTTGATAAATGTTACAGATTGAAACACTTGTAAAAAATGTACCCTTTTTTCTGTAATATGAAAGATTGTCATTCACGTCACATTATTCCAAAATATATTTCTCGTATTTTAAATATTGTATTGGAATGTTTATAAACGAGGCATAGGTACCTAAGTATTGGCATCACCAAACTACTCCTATTGATTATTTTGTTTGTTACTGTCATTTTATTTATGTTCTGCTCAGTTCAGCAGAGA